>CM075693.1:49507205-50107205 GCA_037954015.1 Psophocarpus tetragonolobus | reverse complement strand
TTCGTCAAGGCTTGTAGGCCCATTTATAGCCCAGTTAGACAACCCAAAACCCAAATTAGTTGTTAAATTGTGAACAATGTTATCATATTTGACTTAAGCATTAACTCTTAGAGTACCAGTTGTGTGTTTTTTATGAGCCAAAAAAATTTATTATAAGACCAAATGCAAACACAAAATGTGTGTACAACTTAATATAATAAGAAAACCAAAGAGCATATATGTGTATAGTTACCTACACTCTAACACATTTGCTCTGAACAATAGAAAAAATTTATAATCCATTATGGGTAGTATGATGTAATTTTACCAGATTCATTTCACTCTCAGATATTCAATTGAACCAATTATACTATTTCTTGTACATTAATCACTTTATCTCAAACTACTGTTGCGTTTCTAGTCTTTCATATCTGCCAGATACATGCAAATTACACATGTTAAGGGGTCGACTAGGAGGGTTAGTAATTAACTCTCATGACTAGGTCAATATTAAAATAACAAGAATAATTTATGACTTGCAAATTTCAAGTTTAAAAAACTATAGTTCCTCACCATATCAATATATAATGAGTTTAACACCTATACACTGTCAGTGTAAGAAAGTTTTACACTAACAATTAATCACAACCTTTCTTTTACATAACTTTTAAAATATTAATTGGTAAAGTCAACAAACTTACCATATATAAAAGGTTGTGGTTAACTTTCAGTATAAACCTTTTTTTTGTTTTTCTCATATATAATTTCCAATAAAAAGGAGTTGAAATAAAAGCATTCCACTCCATCAAAATCACAACAAAAATATATTTGTGATATAATAATGATGACCTTGTAGAAATGAGAATGAAATCATCTGTCCCAAATTTGTGCCTCATTTTTTGTCTCAACCAATCAATAAACGTCATGTTATTTAATAAGCTATATAAAAAATAAAAAAATTATTAAATGATGTGACATTTATTAATGGTTGAGACAACAAAAGAGAAAAGAATTTGGATAGAAGCTTTTCATTTGAAGAAATGAAGGGAAAATTTCTCATTTTCCAATTAAATGAGCTCTTAAATACTATAATAGAAGAAACACTAAATTGCATATTGCATGAGTTTTTATTTTGGATGGGAGTGGTCAAACATCATTAATGTTCATAAATATATTTTTTAGTAACACTTTTATTTTTTTTAATTAATTGTTAGATTGTGATTGATTGTCTGTAAGATTGAGGTATTAATTGTGTGCATATGCAAGATTTACTCTAATATAATAAAAGGTGGTACTAAAGAGTAAACAAGGGAACAATTCTTAACCGTTTTCACAACATAATCCTAGTAGTCAAAGAGTATGAAAGATATAGATTAAGAAAAATTAATTATTATCTTTATTTATATTATTTTTCAAAAAAATAAATAATATATCCTTTATCTTTTTTATTTATTATTTTGATATTATATACATTAGTTTTTCTTTCATTTTTTATGAAAGTATAAATGAGAATAGTCATTAATTAATAAAGACTTTAAAATAATATATATATATATATATAAAGTCAAATTTACTTAAATATCAATATTAGAAAAGAATTTCTTCAAAAATGAAAAAGTGAAACAATACTCTTTCTCTCCTATTTATAATTTACAATTTGAAAAAATGGTTTTTTTATAAAATATTGATTTTTTTCTTATTTATTCCTAATAAAAATTGTTTTCTCTCTTTTTTTATAAAAGTGTAAATGAGAATAATCATTAATTAATAGAACTTTAAAATAATAGGTATAAAAGTAAACTTTACTCAAATATCTAAAGAATTTTATAAAAAACGAAGAAGGCAGAAATAATACTCTTTCTCTCCTATTTATAATGCATAATTTAGAAAAAATGGTTTTTCCATAAGATATTTATAACTTTTATAAAGCATTGATTTTTTTTTCTTATTTATTCATAATAAAGATGGTGAGTATGTCATTTTGAGAAATATTAGTAAGATATTCTTGATAACTTTTTTAACACACTTTTTATAATTTACCAAAATATATTGAAAAAACATAAATTTGTAGGTTTTATTTTTCGTTAAATGACTATGTTTTTCTAGTTTTTTTAGTTTTCAATAAAGAACAAACCTAGATACAATTACCTATGATATTGTGTATTATTACTTTCTAATCATATTTAAAGTTTCCACTAAATAATATGTAAAATAAACGAATCTATTAAATATTTCCGGTTATTATGATAAAGTTAAAACTCTAAATTCGATTAGAGAATAATACCATCAGTATTTATGATACTATATTTAAGTTTTTCGCTCAATAAATTCTAATAAACCATAAAGTGTGTTCTAGAAAAAATGTACTGTTAGCAGTTTTCTTATAAAATTTGATAAATCATTCATAAATATTTCTTCTCAAACCTTTTAACGGTTAAATGTTATATTATTTATTAACTTCAAAGTGGTATAAAATCATTACATTTAATATAATTATGTCTAACTTATGTGAAGAGTCTCTTGTGGAAAAGGACGAAAAGAAAGAAGTATTATCATTTAGAATGAGAATGATATAAGAAATGAAATATGTGAGCCGAGGAGCCTAACAGGATGAATGTTTCATGTGTTGGTCTAGCATGACTGTATGAGCTGTACAGGTAGTTTTCTTGTTTAGGTGAAAGAAGTGGTTAACAATATATATATTGAGGAGTATGTGGGTTGTTAGCAAGGGTATGATGATGTGATTAATGGTGATTATAGTCTCAAGAGTTATGTTAAAGTGTGAATATAATGAATGGGGTGAAAGGAGTGAAGAAGGTAGTGTGTGAGAATATGTATGGAAATGGGAAATGGGAAATGGGAAATGGGAAATGGGAAATGGGAAATGGGAAATGGGAAATGGAAAATGGAAAAGTTGAAGTAACAGAAAGGGAAGGGGGGGTGACACGTTGTAGAAAGAGATAGAGGGTGAGAATGGGTCTGTGTGTAATAATGAAGAAAGCGGTTTTGACTTGGCATTAAAAAGAGGGGGTACTATTTTGGGGAGGAGGGAAGCAATAATAAGAGTTGAGAGTGGGGAAAAAATAGAAGGGAGTCAGTTAGTGTATTAATTATATCTATGTGTCTCTCCTCCCATTTCTCTCCATCTCCCATATTGTTCTGAGAGAAAAGGTCCCGGTCCCCTTAAGCACCTTCCCCGTAGGAGATGCACCCCAAATCTGACACCCCTTATTTTGTTCCAACCCAAAACCAAAAGGCTATGAACAATAACAGAATCTCAACAACAAGAAATGGCAACACCACAACCCAGGCCTGTGCTGCATGCAAGTACCAACGTAGGAAATGTGCCCCTGATTGCATTCTGGCCCCTTATTTCCCTCACGATCGCCAAAGACAATTCCTCAACGCACATAAGCTCTTCGGTGTAAGCAACATCACCAAAATCATCAAGTTTCTCACCCCTCACGACAAGGACCAAGCCATGCGCACCATCATTTATCAATCTGACATGCGTGCCTCTGACCCTGTTGGCGGTTGCTATAGATACATTTTGGATCTCCAGGCCCAGATCGATTTCTACCGAGCCGAACTCGAACTCGTCCTTCAACAACTCGCCATTTTCAGAGCCCAGCAGGCTCACCATGCCCTCTATGCTCCCCCACCTAACAATCTTAACGTCCCTCTCAATGCTGATGGTGAGGTTTTGAATGCTGATCCCTTGGGATTCTACACCCATCACCAACATTATCACCCTCAACAGGACCACTTTCTTATCATGCACCAAAATGCTCACCCCAACCCTTTGCACTTCCACCACGAACAAATCAACTCCTGGCCTCTCCACAACTCCACTGTCTCCCTTTGCAGTAATCTCACCGATGACTACGATCACAAGCCTGTCATTGACATTGACTCTGATGAGAGAAGTGAGTTAGGCTTTGAGTCTGACGACTTAGTCCATCGCAGGTTATTCATTTCTCTCTTATATATTTCCTTTCTTAATTACACACCTCCTACCCATTCATTCATTTAATTCATCTCTTTTTCTTCTCTATATATTCATTTTGCAGTGATGAAGCAGTTTTGTTTAAGATAGACGATGCAGTAATAAAAGCCGAGGCTGACTGCATGCAACAAGCTCAGGACCACGACCTCAAAGGGGCTGCAACTTCGTTTACTCTCACAAATTGTACTTGCTGAAATGCATCCTTGCTGTTAATTAGCATAGATTGTAGAAGATGCTTCCACTATATTTTTGTTGCCATTTTAGGATATTCCATTTTGAGGTTAAAATTTTCAAACAGTCTTAATCATATGCACGGCTAGCTATAGTTATATTATTTACTTACACGATTTCTTTCACAAGCTATCTTTTTATTTCTTTATAATCAATAAAAAATATAATGTATTCCCTCTCCTGGTTCAATGAAAGGAATGAACACATGAGGTTAATTATCGTACCAGAGGTACATAAATATATATGGAAAAACAATTAAGTCGATAGATGATGATACAAGACAAAAATGGAAAATAATCATATCATATCATATCTGCCACTGCAAGTGCCTCTCACAAGAACTATGTATCAAACTTCCAGAGCCCACCAGACCAAGGGTGCGACTTTTCCAATTTTTGTTAAAAGAAAAATAAAAAGAGATCCATAGAGAAGGGAGAACACTCAAAACTCCCTAAAGAAACTTTTTTACTCTTTACTTAATAGCAAATGGACTGTTTAACATATGAGTATTCATAGATATAGTAGACACCTCATCATGATACACACATACATATATATATATATGACATCGTGAATTATATAACTGCAAAAAAACTAAGTGCTCATCATATATCATAGGAAAAATATTACAAGCCACAAAATATACATGAATGAATTGGTTATCAAGTTCAGTAGTCACTGTACTCGTTTCATGTGTATGATAATTAATAAAATATATCAACTAAGTAATATATCAATACCAAATAAGTTGAGAAACGGAAACTTGGAAAAAAGCAAAGATCTAATAACAGCTTTGTTTGAATCAGGTTTATTGGGTTTAAGTTGGGGTGTCGACTAGCTTGCAAGTTTAAAATTTAATTTTATCCAAAACAAAATGAGTTTGAACAGATTAAGCTTTGACCAAATTACATCAAAATTCGAATAAAGGTCTTTGAATCAATTCCGGTTGATTTGGGTTCTCGTGTTATGCAAACCCTTTATTTGCTATTGGATCAGGATGGCCTTGTCTTAATTGGGCCCAGAACATATTCTATGAACATTTATTCTTTTTCTCTAATTCTGTTTTTTTTTTTAAGTGAAAGTTATTAATTACTTAACTATTATCGTTTGTCGATGTTATTATCGGTGGAATTAGAGGTTGACTGTAGCTTAAGTGGTGATTCTGAGAACTGAAATGTTTAGAGTATTTACTTACTACGAAAGGAGAAGGAGGAAGAAGTTGAGAGAAAGAATATATATACTTAAGTGTATTCTTTTGTTCTTCTATTTTTTGTTATTTCGAACATTTTACCTTCCTATATATTATTAAATTGAAACATTTTAGCTTCTATCCTCTTTTATAAAATGTGAAATTAATGCATATTAAATTGGGTCCATTTATGTTTCCTAAGCCTTTTTGGACACCTAAAACAATGGTGTAAGAGAACATCTAATTCTAAAAACTTTGCATTTGCCTGTGGATACTTAGGACTTGATTGATCTAATTTTTTCTTTTAGTTTTTGAAAAGAATTTTTAAGAATAGGTTTTAAAAATTGTTTTTGGGAAGAAAAAAAATTATTTAATAAATATTATTTAAAAACTTAAAAACAAAAGACAACATATTTTGATTGTATTTTGAGTTTAAAAAAAAAATAGAAAACTGAAAAACAAAATTACTTTTAACTGTTACTCTTTTTAGTTTTTAAAAACTAAAAAATTAGAATTATTTTTTAAAACTGATGAAAATTACTGTACAAACAAATTTTTTAGTTTTTAAATACTAAAATACTAAAAACAATTTTATAAAACTATTTAAAAAAACTAGCACTTAGACACATGTTTTTCTAGTGAACCTTTTTCTTGTTAAAATATTGGGTTTTATGCTTTTTGTGTTGTGGTGTCCATCAATTACATATTTTTTATGTTATTTTTTAAGACACTTCCATATTGTACCTTACTAGGTGATATTTTTTTTGACACATCCACATAGTGCTAGAGTTTGCATCCCCTTAGAACACTTCTTTAGTGCACTTTGGTACCAAAATTTTGTATCCAAATCTAATTTGTATGTTCTTTTTTCTTTTGAAAATCTATCCAATTTAATGTATGAAACTTTGCTCTACAACTTTTGAAACTCTTTCTGTAAAAATAAGTCGAATAGGGAAAACTCATTTTTAACTTGATTATAACTGGAAGAATTAGATAAACTGAAAAAAAAAAAAAAGAAATTGTTTGTCATGTCGGATAAAATGCAACAAGATTCCCGCTTTACAAAATAATTTACACAACCAAATTGTTTGTAGAGATGTGGCTAGATTCAAAATGTTTTCTTTTTTTTTTATTGAGGATGTTTATAGAGTCATATAAGTTGACTACCCAGTTTAAATTGTGTGACAGATTTTGAATATTGATTCCAAAATCCAATCTAATGTGACAAAAATTAATAAAAATTAAAAATAGAAAAGGAAATACTGAAAATGTAAAATAAAAACTAATACTGAAAATGTAAAATAAAAACTTGAGCCTGGTGATGAGAGTGGTGATCTCTTCTCACTACGCGCGATTTTTCTCTTCTCTTCTCTTCTCTTCTCACTGCGTGTGATTGTTTGTGCTTTCTACCTCTGCCTGCGTTCATTCTTCTCTTCTCACTTCTCCGATTGAAAGGGGAAATTGAAAGCCCTAATTCCAAATTGAAATTCTAGTTATCGAATCTGCTGCAGTTTCAATTCATCTCAGGTATATCTATTTCTTGTTCTTTCATGTTTTGTTATTCCTCCCTATACGGTGTTTGTGAAAATGCTAGTGAGAATTAACAACTCAATCAACATCACTTAACTAGATCTCCAACAAGTCTCGGATGTTAATGCCAATTGGAGGATTGGGTTTTAAATTTGATTGCTCTTCCAGTGTATCAGAGGTATATAGTGCTTAATTTATATAATGCTTAATTTTCAGAACACATAAATTTAGAGCTTTAGAGTGAACATAAGGTTATTCCTGAAAAGAACAAGAGTTTTGGATGATTAACGACTTATGTTCAAAATCTCAATTAATGTGATGAAGCTGAAATAATAATTAAATTGGTTATTCTAATATGTTTAATGGTTTTTTGTTTTGAATTAGTCGTGGAATATGGTTTCCTAGATTATGATATTAAAATCTGTAGAGGAGAATTTTTTTTTTTTTTTCTCATGGAGGAAAGGAACTTGAATTGAAGAATAGAATGGGCTCTCAACAGAAAGAAAAGGGAAACGTGTTGCATGCTAAAAAGTCCATAATTCAAAAGGAGGCTTTGCTGTTTTTCCTCAATGGTCTCCTACAAAGAAGGACCTGTGTTTTTCTGAATCAATGCATTTGTCCCTTCCACCTTTTTCCAAGTTTGAATCAGTTATAGGTTTTACTATTTTTTGGGCTGGTTTTCCTTCTATCATCCTTTGCACTCTATTGTAGTTAATTGTTATCTTCATCTGATTATAGATACTAGTGGCTTTTTACAGTATTATGTGACATCCCATCCTAGTTATGTATATAGCAATGCTCTTCTGACGTGAAAGAGTTTTCTGCTACTATGAATAAAGTTTCACTTTTATAATATATCCTCTTTCAGCCTGTTTTCCTGGTGTGCTTCGCTGACATGAGATGACATATTTGCTCTTATTTTATATGGAAAAATTGGCTTATCATTTTGTCTGATTGATTAAGTAAATTTTAATGGTTGGTTAAAGGATGCTTTCTGTTTTTTCTGCTTCCTTTGTCTAATACTCCAATTTAGATATTAAAGCTAAAGCACTAGCTCTGACATTAGCATATCAACTACTCAGTCAACATACACTTCAATTTAATTGCTTGAGTTATCTTCTTATGGATAAATCCCTTAGTTTACATTTCCGGTGGTTTTCAGATTGATTGTTGTGTACATAACTGTCTTAATTCCCTCTTAGTCTGTAATACTACCATTGAGTTTTAATTGAGTATTGACCACTTTACACATATTTTGTTACGCATACTCCACAGAGAAAAAGGAGGAGGAATAAGGAGGAGAACAAAATATAATTACCACCCAATAGACAATTGTAACAGTCAGAAGAGAGTTAATTGTACTTTAATTATATGGCAACAAAGTAATCCAGTTTAGCATAGTATTGGTATTCTATTAGGATTTTTATGTGATAATTTAATGCTAAGCTTCTCATTTTTTAACTTTATTTTGTAAAGTTACCGTAATAAATAAAAAGAAGTTGTTCTTATTTTTTTTTATATATAAAGATGGACCACCCTACAATAGATATAGCTGCTCGTGAGGCATCTAGTTACAAGTTTCAAACCCTGTTGAGAAAATATGGCAGAGTAGGAGTTGAACAGGGTCTTACTCCCACACTCACACACAATCCCCCACCAAAAACTAATGAAATGCTGCTATTGTTATTTAAATGTAATTTGAAGTTGAAAAATCAACAAAACAGCACACATAACTGTAGTGCTAGCACCAAAGATATTCAATTTTAAAAGTCAAATTATAAAAATCTAGCTATAAAGTTTTAGGAACTAAACTATCATGCAAAATATAAAAGAAATACTTCAAGCATAAATGTACTGAAAATGATATTTTTTGTTAAAATAAGAGACTGTGTTTACTTGTAAACTTGTTTCCTTTGTGCTCTCTTACACATTTTTTTGGTGAACTGTTCATGTTGCTAGCTTATTATTATTATTATGGCTGTTGTGTTGAAATATACTTGTGTTGAACTGTTGATAAGTATTCAGTAGTGTTACAGCTAGATTTTCCTTTCCTGTAACATATCTGACACATGTATTGGCTTTTTCTTTGCAGTAGTACACGTGATTAACTTTTTGTTTGCCTTTGATACAGTTTTAAAACTGTTTTTTTTTTTAAAAAAAAAATTGGCTTTAAAACTGTTCTTTTTTTAAAAAGATAAATTATAAAAACGCTTTTAAATTTTTAACCATTTTATAATATCCATAACCATTTTTTTAAATTCATATACGTTTAAATAGATATGGACTTGTCCATATGGTTTGGATTTTAAAAAATCCAATCCATGCACACCCCTATCTGGTGCCACGCACTCTCTCAAATCTGAATCTGAAGCTCTTTGCCTCAGTCGCTGGTGTTGACACCTCGTCTCCCTCAGTTTTGTTGCTTTTCCTTTTATTCCTTTGCTTCACAGTTTTTTAATTGCTTCTGCATCCATTGTTACTGTTGCGCTTCCATTTTTAGTGTTTTGCAACCCTAATGATTCCTTTTTTTTCAAATATGTTTTTTAAACTTGTGACCCAATTCAGCTACCCCAATCCAACCGCATCCAGAGCCTGTCGGGTTGGATTGGATTGGGCTTGGAAAAAAATACAAAACCTGACCCAACCTGACCATTTTTAATTGGGTTGGGTGATGGTGTTGATCAAATCCGAACAATGTACAGCTCTAGTTTTGGTTTGTTACTGTGATCATGACTATAGGCAACTCTACACCTAAGGGTAACATGGCCTAATTTGCTCCCATCTAATTTCTTTGTTTTTGATGCCTAGGATGACAACATCAATCTCAGCTTCATAAGATAAATTATGGTGATCCAAATATCATCAACTAGAACTTGAGCTTCTGCTCTAAACTTCAAACCTCCTTTTATTTTTTCTTATTTTAAGCTAACAGTGGCAAATGATACCTATAGAGAATCAGCTGCCTTTCTCCAACCCTTGCACAGCAGCATAGTTTATGCTGAATTCTTTTTAAACTTCATTTATGTTTATTGAAGGTGTTAGTTAGTCTTTCAATTTGTTGTGTTACTTAAATTGACAGTTGTCTGGCTATTAGAGTTGTAATCCTAGAAATAAATTTACAATTTTTGAAACAGGTTTTTGAATCTTGGAATGACCCATAACATGATAGATGCAACTCAAACCAACTCTTATATTTTAGTTAGTCTGGTTTGGGTTCGACAAAAAAAAAGTATATACCCAACCCATACTGAAACTTTTTTATTTG
Organism: Psophocarpus tetragonolobus; assembly: GCA_037954015.1. NCBI lineage: Eukaryota > Viridiplantae > Streptophyta > Magnoliopsida > Fabales > Fabaceae > Psophocarpus > Psophocarpus tetragonolobus. Next base: position 50,097,005 of record CM075693.1, on the reverse strand, counting down.
TTTGGTTAACAAGTTTAACCAAACTTGACTAAAAACAGTTTCTGTACACCTCTATTTGGAGGATTATGTAGAAGGTGATCTCTATTTTAAAATCTTGGTGTGTGTCTTCTCAGTCTCAACCTTGAAAGAGGTTAATTGTTTTGCAGAAGCAGTATAATTTTAGAGAGATGGATCATTACAATTCTTCTGGAGGAAGCTGGACAATGATCCCAACCCACAATTCAAACATTCAACCCCAGTCCCAATCAAACCAGGACCCTAACCTCTTTCTTCAACAGCAACAACAACAATTTCTCCAGTCACAGCCTTTTCAGCAAGCACTAACACCCCAATCTCCATTTCAACAGCCTCACCACCTTTATCAGCAGCAGCAGCAGCAACAACAGCAGCAGCAGCAGCATCGTCTTCTACAACAACAGCAGCAGCAGCAACAGAATCTTCACCAGTCTCTGGCCTCTCACTACCATCTCTTACATGTAATTTAACCCCTTTCAAAACTTTAGTCACATCTTATTTTCTTATTTTTCTTTTCAATAAGGGAATTTCTTCTTGTTATGGGCACAGTTGGTGGAGAATTTGGCTGAGGTCATTGAACATGGAACTCCGGATCAGCAGTCGGATGCAGTGGTTTGAACTTTTCCTCTATTTGATGTTTTGGCTAATCCATTTTTTTTGGAATAAAATTTCCTTTTTAGAGTTTTAAATATCTTGTTTTATTTATTGTATTGGTTAAAGATTAATGAATTGAGCAACCACTTTGAGAAGTGCCAGCAGCTGTTGAACTCAATCTCTGGCTCCATTAGCACCAAGGCAATGGTAATATGCAATTCACATTACTTGTTTTATATGTTAGTTGTTAAAAAGGATAGGTGAATTAGGTGAATACTTGAACTTCAAAATTCTGAGTTTTCATAGTCCATTACTTTGGCTTTGCTTTTAACCAAATGCACATTAAGCACCCTCTCTATCTCTATCTTTTGTTACATGGTGCATGCATGAATGATAAATAAAATCTACATTACTGATGTTGGGAATCTGCTGTCGTTCATCTCAATATGCTTGTGCTCAAAACATCTTTAACTAGTATATTGAAGCTAGGGTTTTTCTTGGCCTTGTGTGAGTGCTTTTGGATGCTGAATGCAGACAGTTGAGGGACAGAAGAAGAAGCTAGAGGAAAGTGAGCAATTGCTAAATCAACGAAGGTATGTACAAATTGTATAACATATTTCTGTGCGATTAAGTTTCTAGATGCTAAACAAATGTTTGTTTTCATATTTTACAGAGACTTGATTGCCAATTACAGAAAATCTGTTGAGGAACTCGTTAGGTCTGAGCCATAAGTGTGTTGTACATTCAGATCGATAAGGAACCTTAAAGATGTATGTCCGAGTGCATGTTACTTGATTAGCAGAAATCCTGTTTTTAAAGTTTTTCCATCCTATGCACTGGTGCCATATATCTGTTCAAGAGCTAACAGAAAGAAGGGAACAAATTTGTTAGGCCTTGTATACTGTTTCTTTCATCAAATTTAAACAACAAAAGATGCAAACTTCCTGGCATTCTCATCAAAATTGTGTATTTCAAGACACCATCCTACTTATTGATTTCTGGTAGTGTATTTATCTGAATATTATATTCTTGCTAGACATCTGGCTGAAGCTAATCATCTGCATAGTTCTAAAGATAATAATTTAGTATCTCTAATAAATAGTTTGTAAAAAATATAGTTGCATTTTCCTTTTTAAATAACAAGGAAATGTAGTTTGATTAAGAGCATCGAATCTAAACAAACTTGATGCAAGAATGACAGCGGAGTATACACATTCCATTTATAATCTAGATGCTCGTATTTGTTTTTGATTCAATGTGTGCATTATGTTATTTTTGTATGACAGTAAACTTGAAGTTTTTTGTGACCATAAATTTTGATCTTATATTACAGATCCCGTTGTATGCCATCAATTCATAATTCAATAGGTATTCTGCTAGATACTTGTCATCTTTTGTTTCCTAGATGTCAAGGTTGTCTATGTCCATGAAACAAGGTCAGAGTAGGTTTAACAATAGTACATTTTCGTGACTGATATTACCATTTTTGTTGCCTGTACGAAAGAGGCAGAGCATTATATTAAGAGCATACTCTCGGAAATTGGAGGAACGTAATGTTACTTATAGATAATATAGCCCTTTGTATTTATGCCACTTATAACGTGGGATCACCTGCAGTGAATTTTAAGTCAATTTTTCGTCATTATTGAATGCATAATGTCATTCATTAGACTCGCAAAAATTGTTTAAAGAAGAACACTTAATGTTGTTGCGAGACCCAAAGGAATGATAAGTGCGATAAAATAGTTTATACGTATTACGAGGGTATTATCTGATATATGTTTTATATGCTGCGAAGTGTTGGAATTCTTAATTCTGAATTGATCATTTCTCATTTCCCAAAACAGAAAATTGATATAATTGCTAAATAATTCACGCATGATTATGAAATCATTACCCAGGAGGAAAGGGGACAAGTTATGGTATTATATTTCTAGAAATAAAAATGAAAATATTATGTTTGGATAAATTTAAAATTGTGTTTGGTTATTTTTTATATTTGTTTTTAAATTTTAAAATAATTTAAGTAAAAAAAATAGAAGTTATACATGTATTATAAATAACTTTGAATATTCTTATAGGAATATAACTTTCTCACTTTTTATTATGAAATTAGAAAATAGAAAAATAAAAAGTTAAAACATTTTCAAGGATAAAATTTTAAATTTTTTAATAAATACGAAAATATTACATTCTTATGAATGATATTTTAGTTCTTGATGCGATAATGATGATGAGAATAAATTATTTTTTGTATTTATAAAATATGATATTTAGTACCTCAAGTTGTTCTTTTTCACCTTTCGATTAAAATTTAAGAGGAATTGATCATATCTGTATGCTCACTCTTTAACCCAATGTTTGTTGTAATGTTTTGTTATTTTCATCAAATTTTCACATTGATGGAACATGCAGCTCTGTTTGTCAACAAATTTATAAAATTATTTTTAATATTTTAATATTTAAAAATTAAAAATGTATTGTTTTTTAAAATAGTTTTATTTTTTTAGTTTTTAAAAATTAAAAAAATATATAAGTAGTTTTCCTTTTCAATTTTGTATTTTTCTTTTTGAAAATACAAAATACAATGATAATATATTATTTTTTTTCTTTTTATTAATGACATTTTTGTAAATCTAAATAAATTTTTTTATTTTTACATTTTCAAAACAGTTTTTATATAACACTTACTAAATAATTTTTTTTTCTCTTCTATAAAATAATTTTTAAAAATTATTTTTGAAAATTCTTTTAAAAAACAAAATCAAATCAATTAAACTTTATATCTTTCTTCGGTTTATGTTCTGCTTTTGGTTTGTGCTCAAAACATAGTCCAACAATTAACAAAAATTTATACACAATTTGATTAAAATTATTACAATACGAATAATGTAGTATTTTTTTTTTCATACGCAGTTAAATGTTATGAAATATATAGTTCAAGAAAAAATTAGTCTCATTGATCTCCGTTTATATTATTTTAGTATAAAATTACTAATATATCATTTATCTTTCTCATTGATTATCATCATATTATATATACATTAATTTTTCTCTCATTTTTTATAAAATTGTAATTGAGAATAGTCATTAGTACATAGAAATTTAAAATAATAGATATATAAAAGTAAAATTTCCTCAAATATCTGTAGCAGAAAAGAATTTCTTCAAAAATGAAAAAGGTAGAAATGATGCTCTTTCACTCCTATTTATAATGCAGAATTTAGAAAAAAAAATTATTTTTTATAAGATATTTATAAAATATTGATGTTTGTTTTCTTATTTATTCCTAATAAAGATTGTATGTCCTTTTGAGAAATATTAGAGATACATTCTGATACATTTTTTTAATAGTTTTTATAATTAATTAAATTTATTGAAAAAGATAAACTTATGTGTTTCACTTAATTATAAATAACAAAACCTAGAGGCTATACCTACGATAGGTTTAAATCAGATTTCAAATTTCACTTAGTAATACGTGAAATAAAAAGAAATCTAATTATCTTTACGTACTACTTAATTACTCTAAATATAATTGGTGAATAACACTAACATTACCTATAGGACTATATCTAAGTTTTTTTCCACTAAATTTCTATAAGTGATAAAGTATGTGTTAAGCATACTGTATTGTCAACATTCTTGTATTTTTGTTTGAAAGTCAATTCCTACAAATATGCACCTAACTTGTTAGGAAGGTTATTATAACATTTTTTGTTAGGAAATAAATTCCTGAAATAACCAATTAATCTCTTACCATAATCGATTAAATTGAGTGATTAATCAATTATTTTGCACGTTGAATATATCTTCTTGCATGTTAATGTTAATGGTCAATATCTCCAAATTGACATATGCACCTAAATTAAAAAAAATTGTAAATAGAAAACCAAATGTCACAATGAAATTTCAAGGAGACAATTAAGAAATTGAAAAAATATTAGAATCAAAACTGTCTTCTAAAAAGAACAAAGACAAAACCATGCGAGGGGCGGTGCGGTTCTCTGCTACCACGCTATTGTGCCCAATTGCTAACAATAATCCAAACATGCTATAAAATAATGGTGTAACAATAGTATCATTAAAATTACAAGTAGAATAAGTAAAAAAATAGCTAACAGGTTAAACAATAACAGAACTCAATGAAATTTAGTGACTAAAGCATATTGCATTACAATCGGGGGAGCAAGGAAATGGAGCAGAAACTCGCCTTTTGCACTACGTGAGACTTGAATTTTCCTAAAACATTGTAAGTAGAAGGTTGCATAATTTTAACCTCACTTTGTAAAATACAACGGTTTTGCCACAAGTTTATACCTCGGCCTCGGCTACATCTTAGAAGGAAGAACAAAATCTGATATTGGTACAAAAAAATGTTTCATCATTTGGTAAAGCATGTTAGAGGTCCAAATCATCCATATCTGGCACCCGACTTGGAGGTTTATTTTTGTCATGTGGATTATCCACCACAGTTGCCTCAGTTGTCGTCAGTAGCAATGACACACTGCATGAGAACAAAGTTGAATCAATAATACTAATCAAAAGCAGTTTGTCTCAATTGAACAAGGCTTGTATTCACCCTTAATTTTCTTAAGATGCATCATGATTTTAACCCACTGAAATTACACATACTTGTGCACTTTATAAACAAACTCATTTTAGTGAAGCTTTTTCCAGTACTCTACTCAAGTGTGATGATATGGTTTTTACCTGGCAGCATCTACCAAAGCTGTTCTGACAACCTTAAGAGGATCTATTATTCCAGCCTTTACCATATCAACATAGACACCTGCTTCACCAGAATAAGCAACATCGTCCTTAAAGCACCAACTAAGCATAACAAGATAACGTAAAAATGCCTTTCTGTGTAAAGTATAATAATTATGCATAATTTTCTTTCTAAATGCCAAGTGTAATAACAAGATAGCAAATACTGCAAACTGCAAAGTAGTAAAAAGATTGTAGCAAGTAATTCTATGGACAAAAACAAGCAATCCAACCAATAGGAAGTCTTCTCCATTATCTTGGACAGAAGTCAATGAATGAAATAATACTAACAGGTAGCAAATAATAACCGTAATGGATTTCAATGTAATTTTCTATATTAAAATCTTACAAACCTTTAGCGGCATCAAAACCTAAACTATGATCATCTTGCTCCAACAATTTGCTGTGGACCAAAGCACCATCAAAACCAGCATTTGAAGCTATTGTAAATGTTGGCGCCTGTGATAAATAACATGCATTCTTAGGAATGATGAAAAATTACGAAGCAAGTAAAAATGTGCAAATAAAGAAGAGAGAATGATGCTTTAAGCAGCCAATGATACCACCTTGAGAGCATTTTGAATAATCTCTACTCCTCTTTTCTCATCTTCATTTTGAGTTAGAAGGTTATCCAAGATTTTGGTAGCATATAAGAGAGCAACTCCACCACCTGGTTCAAACAATTACATATATTCTAAGAATGGGAAGAAGAATACAAAATGCAATCCCTTGCCTCCTCCATATAAATCAGAAAGTAGGAAAAATGAATTACCTGGAACAATCCCCTCTTCCACAGCTGCTCTAGTGGCATTTAAAGCATCTGTTACTCTATCTTTCCTTTCTCCAACTTCAGCCTCACTAGCCCCCCCAACCTGAAGATTTTGGTTGCATCTTCCATGTGAGTGATGAATATAAATTAATCATTATATACTATTTTCTCTGCCCTTAACTATAAGTTGTTGACTAATTTACGGTTATTAAGAAATTGGTTAAAAATTTAACATTAGCATAATTTTGTCTGTAAATATAATATTTTCTCAAATATGTCCTTAACTTTATAGGGAGTTTAATAATCTTCTCCAGTCTCTAAATGAGAGAGAAAGAGATAAATCAAAGTAACATTCAATTTTGGATCAGTGTTATCGGTAGTGGATTGTAGAACATAACGGAGTGCCAAAATTCTGCCATAAAAGCATGCTACGGTGCTGGCCCCACCATGGCAGTTATTTAACAACACTGTTATGGATTAAAATACATAACAACATTTCAATGAAAAAAATTAATGCACCCAACAATTGAAATGAAATCTTGTTAAAAGAGGCAATTTTTTCAAAACTGTCTTATAAACAGGGATGACTTATAAATAGGGATGGAGGGAGTGGTATTTTTAAGGATGAGTGTCAAACCTTGAAAACAGCTACACCACCAGATAGTTTTGACAGCCGTTCCTGTGCCTTTTCTTTATCAAACATGGCAGAACTCTTTTCTATAGCTGTCCTCAGCTACAAAAGATATATGATTATCAAACATCATAAGTTTATAATTATCAAACAACATTTGACTATAAGCCACATAATGCAATTTAAATTGACAAATGGAAATTGGCAAACATTGTCATGATGACATATCAACTTTTTAAAACTGAAATGTCATTATGTATAATTTTGGTCTACACAACAGGCTTACAGGCATCACTTGATCTACATGTCTTCAAAGATAGAAATATTGCAGGACGCACAAAACACTGAATGGCATGATGAACCCACTAAACATTCAATACTTTTGTGAGTTCTATAAGAAAATAACTACAACATAAAACATTATCGTCATGTAGTACTGTATGTATGAGGAAATAAGATAAACCTAGCAAAGAAAAAGTTATCCAAATGCATCCTTAGAGTAAGGCCTAAGTTAAGAGCCTAGTAATTATGTTCTTTAAAATCGATGAGGAAGGCAAAAAAACAGATACATATAAAAATTACTCAGCAGAATCGTTAGAATATTTAAAAAATAAACAGTAAATAAAAAATTTAATACTTAAAAAATCAATAAATAAAAAACATACCTGTTCACATCTTTCTTCAATGACCGTCTTATCCCCACCACCATGGAGAATAATAGCATCATCAATGGTGACTGTAACCTATTGCATATTATAATAGATTATATATCATATATCAGTTTTGTAGCACATGTCACTTATGTTGGTACTTGGTTCAAGCCACATACCTTTTTAGCAGTGCCAAGCATTTCTGGTTGGATTTTATCAAGAGACAAACCGCGCTCCTCTGTTATGACCTGTTTTCAAATTCATCATAATTTTTTCATAACATACAACAAAGCTGTAGTCCCAATTGATAAACCTTGAATAGATTAATTGTTATTAAAATCTAGTAAGTTGTAACAAAGACAGAGTCCAGCCTTAATGAAAACCCAAATGCAGCATCTGGCAAATAACATGTGGATAGGAAATCACCTCTCCTCCAGTAAGAATTGCAAGATCATCTAGATTTGCTCTTTTACTATCCCCAAAACCAGGAGCTTTTACAGCACAAACCTAAAGCACAAGAAACTTGAAATCACATAAAGTAAAACAAATATATATATACAAAATAAAAGTCCAAGCAGCTTGTCATATTAAGGTCAAGCACATAAGAGATTTTACAAATCCATAAACAAGGTCAATTTAAATAAACAAGAAAAAACAAGCATGCACCAGATACACACACTTTTAAACTTCTACCAGAAAACTCACTTGTGGTAATGTGTCAATATGTATCCATGTGTGACCACACAATGCCTTTATTTATAATAAGCAAATATGATCACCATTGATTACATAAGATTACTCTGATAATGAATAATGATCAATCTAATAATATATAATAAAAAGTCAATCCCCAATTGTGTTTAATAATAGATAAGAAATAATATATAAACTTTAACACTCCTTCTCAAGCTGCAGCATACATGTGATGTGAATCAAGCTTGTTACATATATGATAAATCTAATCAGAATAAAAATGAAATGTGGTTCCATTTGTGTGATTATGCCAGATAAAAAAGGCTTAGTGGTAGCCAACAAAGGCTCCACAATGATGATGGATATGAGTGTCATACTCTCCAAAGATGTGTTACGCATCATGTGCATAAACTTCACACATCATGGCCCTACTTGGGAGTCACATGCAGCGGTGTTTTGAGTTGACTACACACACAGATGGTGTGACAATCTTCGAAAATGTCACTTGTATATACTAACAAGAGGGCAACAGGTAGCTGCCAAGTAGGGGCAAAGGCACAATGCGGTATGGTTCACCTTGATGATGGGTTGCACAACAAAAGGATGTGCGTGAGAGTGTGTGAATGGTTCTTTCAAGATGCTATAGATAGAATGGTGTATATGGGCAGAAAGAAGATCCACGTGTTATTGGCCAAAAAGGTCATGAAGCTCCGGTGGTGGTCACTGGTAATGGCCAAAAAAACTAATGCAAGTTATTGAAAGGAAATGGGAAGCAGAGAGCCCACCAAAGAGACTCACTGTCCCAATGAGACACAATTTTGTGATACCTCAACCAATAATAAGAATAACTTGACCTGACACCATGTAAATGTGTCCATGTGTGACCACACAAAGCCTTCATTTATAATGAGCAAATATGATTACTTTTGATTATATAGGATTACTCTTATAATGACTAAGAATCAATCTAATAATAGATAAGGAATCGATCCACAGTTACAGTTTAATCATAAATAAAAAATAATATCTAATCTTTAATAATAATAAAAATTCTTCTACAGATGTTAAAATTTACTATATATTCCTAGAAATAGGCAGGACTTTAGAATCTAGTACGTGCCCAGTGTTCACTCAAGTATGTATATGTATATATTTATAAAAAATTCTTGTCATTTCTAAAGGTTTTGAAGCATGACTTTTCTCATTTCCAAGTAAATATTATCAAGTACAGAAATCTTTTATGTGGTTGGAATTTGGAACATTTTTCAAGGGCCTTTGGATGTAAAGAAAGAAGATAATGACAGTAAATGGTAACAGACAATGCACAGTTGGAACTACCTGTACGAAGTCACTTGCAGACATGAGAACAAGGTAAGAAAGCAAATCCAAATTGTAGGCAGCGTAAAGATCGCTGACTAAGTTACTATTAATAAATTGCCTATTAGTTATTACAATGGAACTAGTTTAAAATCAAAGGAGAAACTCCAGCATTCAAGTAAACTGAAGCATAAGGTCGCAGGAAATACAACCAAGGCCAAAAGCTGTGTGATCAATCACCTTAAGTCCAGCATGATGCTTGTTGAGTATGAGCATAGCCAATGCATCACTCTCAACATCTTCAGCAACAACTAGGAGTGGTCTTTTATTCTGGTTAACATTAAAGTAAATGATGAGCATGTTGAAATTGCAAATGAATATGAGTACATTGAATCAGAATTAGCTTATCCACCGTTACTGCCAGTTCCAGTATTTTCAGCAGCGAATTCATGTCTGAAATTTTCTTGTCATGGATGAGAATAAAGGGGTTCTCCAATTCCTAACAAAGTTGAAATTATACTTAATAAGATCACATGCATCTGAGCCCTAATAAAACTACTAACCAAATTGAATGAAGTTTTTTAATTACATGACATGTGTCATGTTTAAATAAACCAAGAAACTTCCGTCAAATTGAATCTATAGCTTATCATGAGGTCATTAATGACAAATCTCAATATAAATTCACATTGAAAAATGAAAATAGGCTTTTGGAAACATGAGCAGGAGCCTTATGTCCTTACCAATTACTGCATGATAGCAAGATAAAAAACAATTAGACTACCTCTACACGGCAAAGGTATGAAACATGAGCTGGAGCCTTATGTTCAAAAGTACACTATCATGAGATGTTAATCAAAGGTAAATCTACTGTAAGACAACATGCAGTTCATTTTTTGAGAATGTTTGACGTATGACACATGTTAGTGACAAGAGAATAAGTCTGCTTACACATTTCCGGGTCTTCTGATCAGTAATAAAATAAGGAGATATGTAGCCTCTGGTTAACTTCATTCCTTCTACCACTTCCAACTCATTATCCAAAGTATTCCCATCCTGAAAGTTTTAAAATTATTGATACCCTAGACTGAAATTTTGTCTTATAATAAATTCACAAATATGGACAAAATTGCATACTGCAACAGTAATGACTCCCTCCTTCCCAACTTTCTCCATTGCCCTTGCTATCAATTCTCCAATATCACGGTCCCCATTTGCAGATATAGTTCCAACCTACTAGTCATATAAAGGAAATGAATAATAAACAAAACATAACCCAGTATAACAAATGGCGCTTAATTTATCTATCAGGAAGACAAGTAGCAGGTCTTTAAACAATTTTCAGACATGCTTATAAAAAAAAACAATTTTCAGACATTTATCAGATAAAGAAAGTGTAAGTAATGCAACTATATTCAACAACTATGCACCTATAATTAATAATAGGATGCCAGCAACAAGGATCATAGAGTAAATAAATTTTTTTAACCAAAATTCATTCAGCAAAGGTAAAGTTTTCTTGAGAAGCCTGTGCACCTGGGTTATCTCTTCTGGTGTACTTATCATCAATGCTCTGGTTTTCAAGTCAGTAATTACAGCATCAACTGCCTTATTTATTCCATTTCGTAAATCCATAACATTTACGCCAGCAGCAATTGATTTGCATCCTTCTGTGAGTATTGCCTGAGTCAAAACAGTTGCACAAGTTGTGCCTGGAATTAAAGAAATTCTGACTTGTAAGATATGAATGGGTATAGAAAAGGGAATGAATAAAAGCAAATATAACTGAATTCGTCTCTATGATTTCATCCTAACATGAAATAGAGAGGAAATTTTCAGATGATATTATTTTAATATTTTCAAACACCTTTTGAATCATAATATTAGAAAAAAATGGTTTAAGAAATTCAATCAAAGAAAATGATCACCACTGGGCATGATCTTCTTTGTTATATATTTTTATATCTGTTTTTTTATATGAAACTTCAAATCACCCTTAAAAGCCTATATACCAAATCTGTTTTAAGAAAGACCATCCTCTGGGACTACTAGTCAGTGATTAATTTATAATCAAGTTTATATTAATTACCGATATTGAAATAAATCCACATTCTTGGGTCCAGAGAGATGCTTTTGGAGGACTTATAAAGAAGTAATGTTATAAAGGAAAATGAAAATCTTAATGCGCAATGATAGGTTACTGAAAAGTTTTGGGATAGAAATAAAGGTAGTCAGTACTGACCATCGCCAGCAGAGGTGTTGGTTGTCTTGGCCACCTGCTTGACAAGATCCGCGCCAACATTTTTAGCTTTGTCTTTAAATTTGATACTTTTGGCCACAGTCACACCGTCCTTGGTGATCCTAGGATTCCCACGACTTCTCTCAATTATAACATTGCGACCCTGATTCACTCGTTACAACAACAACAAAAAATGAACACACAATACTTATTATATAAGTTGACACATGGAAGGATGCAACTTGGAAGCATGTTGGGAAAATTGAATTGAACAAGAAAATATGGCGACGTTAAACTAAAAGAGAGGAACATAGAGATATATATATATACCTTGGGTCCCATGGTAACTTTGACAGCTTCGGCAACCTCAGTTACCCCCTGGAGGATTGCGGCACGAGCCCCAACCCCAAAGTTGATATCTTTGCTCACATAATTTCTGCTCGAGAACAGCCCACCACCACCATATACCTGTCCTCAAAAATGAAGTCTCTGTCAGTGTCAGGAACCATACAATGAGGCAATGACAATTGAGAATGCAGATTGCAGAAACAAACTCATTTTCATCCACTACACTAGCAATTGTATTGATCCCTTACGAGGTTCTTAGCAGAAGGAGAATCAATGGAGGAAGCTACTCTACGAGCTAACCGATACATTGCAATTTGCAGTTTCAATTGGAAATGGCAACCAACTAGGGCTTTACACTTTACAGTTACACAACAGAAAGAGGGTTTAAGGTTTAAGGTTTAAGCTTGGAACTTAGCAGCCTCTTTTCTGCTTTTTCCTTTGGATTCTCGGAAACTCCTTATACTCGGCCCATACCACTTGATCTAATACACGGCCCAACATATCAAGACTCTGGTAATTTCTTCCTTCTTGTCGTTCCAAAATCTCAAATGATTATTTTAGAATGAAAATGTATCTCCAAAGCAGACTGCATAGAGAAATTTTATGGGTACAAAGAAAAATTTTCATTAAAAGTTTCAGAAAGCATATCTCCCACATAAGGATACGTTTTTTATTCAGCTTTATAAAAAATATATATTATCCAGTCGTTAATTGTGTGGAAGTATAAAATAATAGGTTGATTGATCCAACTTATGAATTATAATAAATTAAATTATAATGATACCTCTGAAGTAGTTTTATATTACACTTATATTTCTTTCTTTTTTTCTCACCCCTACATATTTTACTTTTTCCTTGTTACCAATTTATTTATTTTAAAAAAATAAGAAGTTTAAGTATAATTTATTCATTATAATAATATATTATCTTGATTTTATAAAAACTGAAAATCAATAAAAAATTTAATAAATAATTCATATTTTAAGTATTGTCTTCATTATATAATCTATTTTCTATTTCACTTAAATCCATTCTCTTTTTACTTTTTATTTGGCTGTTGTTTTTTCTCTAAAATCTCCACTGAATCCTTCTACTCCCACCAAAACCAAATCCATGGAATGCTTTATTTTCCGTTTGCAAGCAAAGTTTCAGTTTATGCTATTGTAATTACCAAAGAGTGAGTGAATTTGTTGGATTTTACAAACTCTGAAAAAGTGGGTATACTTGAAAACAGTTTAGGGTCTATAGTTGAACATAGATATTTAATTTTTAGTTTATTTATCAATTTACCTTAATCAGATTTGTATATAATTGAACTTTTGTTTATGCATGTATGGAGGTATATAGTAATGCAGTGTCTCTTAAGCTTTCCTGGCTCAGTATCAATGTTGAAAATTATTGTATTTAGTTTTTGGTGTAGGAAAGATTTTTTAAGATGCATATATCTAATGGCAATTGTAAAATTGGCAATTTTGTTACCATTTGTTTTATTTTCTGAATCAATTTTATATCTTCAGAATTAAATTTTCTTTCTCCTTTTAAAGTGGTTTTATTGTATAAAGGAGATGTGTATTTTCCTAAATCAAGAATAAAACTTCTTGCATAGTTTAAAAGTCATAAAAAGGATCTAAGTGTTTTGATATCTTCCATTTTATCTAGAACAGCTTGTATTTTCTTGGAAATATGCGGCTGGAGTTTTATGGTCCCATTACCGATTTCTGCTCCCATAAATTCAATGAAATTTTTACAAATTTCCATTTTAGATTTTGAAACTATTAGTCCATAATGTTCCAATTATATAAAACTTGTTTTGGATGATGAAAATGATCATCTTTTGTTTTAGAAAATACTAATATGTCGTCAATATAGACACATGTAAAGATTTAACATCTTTAAAGATATTATCCATTTTTCGTTGAAAAACAGCATGAGCATTTTTAAGACAAATGGCACAATATTCCATTCAAATAGGCCTTCAGAACAGGAAAATGTTGTCCATTTTATTGATTCTGGATTCATTTTTACTTGATGGAATCCACTTTTAAGGTCGAATTTAGAAAACCACTTGACATCTTGAATTCTGTTTATTAAAACATCTTTAGATGGAATTGAATATTCATTTTCTACTGTGTTATCATTTAGTCTTTTATAGTTGTAAACCATTCTAGATTTACCTCTTTTTTGTTCCAAAGATTTATTGACTATAAAAGTCGGACTTCTGTGTGGACTAACACTAGGTGCTATCACTTTTAGTTTTAACAAATTTTGTATGTGATTTTGGCATTCCTCTTGTTTCCAATTATTAAATTGAATATATTTTATTTTAATGATTAAATCTGGATTAATTATTTCCAGTTTACAAGTAACGGGATCTCTATCCCAGAATTTTGTAGGATCTTCTCCTATTATATTTGTTTTATTTAATCTATCTAAGATTTGTTGTATGTTTTCAAATTTTATGGATTTTGAGATTTTTATTGAGGAAAAAGCTTCAACTATATTGTCTAATGTGTGTGATAAATAGAAATAATCATCTATTGTTTCATCTAATAAGTGTGATAATTCTATAGTACAATTGCATGTACCAGGAGAATTTGAGTTTTCACAAGGATACTTGCTAAAAGGAATATCTTGTTTTAATGAATCACCACTAACTATTGGTGTCATTTGGGTTTTGTCACTAATCATAACATAATCTTTGTTTATTGTGACAGATCTGTTTTGACCTAGAATAAAATCTAAACCAATTATCATGTTTTGTTTTGAGGGAACTAAGTTTTCTACCCTCATTATTTTTATAAAAATTTTATGACAAAAAAGGTACAATTTGTACTGAATTGAAGAGTAACATTGTTTACTTCTTCATCATTTATCATAATTTCTCCAAACATAGTTCTGGTTTTTTGTACGTATTTACTTTTTATTATGTTATGTGGTAGAGTTATACTTTTACATATAACTGTTTCGGAGCATCCTGTGTCCGGTAATGCTTGTATGATTTTCTCTGTTGATGGTATGTTGTTTATTTTCGGAAATGTTAATTTGACTAATACTTTTAAAGTAATTAGTTATTTTTTGTTGCAAACTAATAGGATACATTCCATAGTTTCATCATATTATTTTGTATAGATGAGTGACTCGACTCTAGAAAATCTATTTTAGTTTTCCCTTTAATAGTTTTTTCTAAAAGAAGAATCTTTTCTTCTAAATGATTTATACGAGTTTCTAATACAGAAACTCTAGTATCTGTTAAATCTTTATTATACAACTTATTTGTGTTATCTTTCTTTTCGAAAGAGGATATTTCTTGTATATTCATATGTTCTTTCACACAATTAATACAGAAATTTTTGTAACATAATGGACAATGAGCCCTTTGTGATATGTGAAAATACCTTTCGCAGTATTTACAAGGAATGGATTTTGTACCAGAATAAAATTATATTTTGTGGGAATAGGGGTTTGTGTCTATAGTTTTCATTAGATTATATCCTAAATCGTCTAATTCTTTTCCTCTTTCATTGTATTCATCTCCCATAGGGAAATCATTATTATTTGGGTATAAATGAATATATTCATTATTTGTAAATGCATTTATAAGGTCATAATTTTTATGAACCTTTTCTTGGTTCATTTCCTCTGTGTACTCTGTTATACTGATAACAGATAAGATTTCGGAGTCAGTAAAAACTTCTTCATCAATGGGAAGAAGATTCATATGACATAATTTTATTAACTGTGCCTCTTTAGTGTAAAGATTGGCGATGTTTGGACAATCTCTTGAGAATTGTCCTAGTTGCCTACAAGCAAAACATTTTAATGTTTGTTTATAGGTTTTGTTATCCCTAAATTTCCTAACATGTCTATTAGGATTTAAAGTAGGTTTTCTAGCATTAAAAGTCCTTATTATATAAGTTTTTCTCGGACCAAGAAATTTTTGGGTATTATTGTATCTAGGTTTGTTTCTAGGTATATTTTTCCTATTTTTAAACCTATTTTGTGCATACTGTTGGGGAGTGTATATTTGTTTACATATCCCAGCATCAGAATGCTTAAGTTGTTTTTGTATAGCAATATGAGAACATGTGTCTTCCATTATTTTCATAATGTGTTGTATTCTTATTGAGAGGTTATTCAACATGGGCGTAACCTCATCATTTTTCCAAGTTTCTCTGATCTTTTGTCCCAATTTTCCTGGAAGTTTGAGAAACATTTTATCTCCTATATTTACATCATGAAAGCAACCAGCTATTGATGCGTACAAGAGATAATCTTGACAGTATTCTTTTATTTTCCCGAATATTCAATAGATAATCTTTCGAGATGACCTAAATAAATTTGTTGTCTAATTGTGTTGCCGTTGTTGGCTGATTGTGAGCTACTGTATAAGAGAACAGAAATTGTAAATATTTGGACCTGATTCAATGACCAATGTGTTTAGATCATTAGGGAAATTTTTCTTAAAAGATTCCCAGCCAGATCTAGCAATATCGCCGAGATATGTTTCTCCTTTTGTGATCATTTCTTGAGAAGACTGTACATCTTTCTCATGATGTATGCCATAATCACATATTACAGCAGCAGTCATTGTTCAATATATGTTGGGAGGAGTTGGGATCTATTCCTCCTATGTTTAAAAGTAAATTTGGGATTTGGAAGTTTGGTTCCACTGGTAATCTTTTACCATGAGACACGTATTTGTTGTCACTGAGTACAATATTTTGTACAGTTTCTCGAGGAAGAAATCTCTAAGAATAATTTTGTGTAGCGGTAGGATCTAACCGATAATTTGTAAATGTAGATCCTTCATATTCATTTATGAGACCTACCTTTGTATTTTCTGATGTTGTGGAAAAAACATCTTCATCTTTTAAATAAGAAAATTCTCTTTCTTCAATTTGTAATTTGTTTAAAAATGTATTGACTATATCATCCATTTTATCATTCTCTTTATTTTCTTTAGGTTTTATGATCTCATTTGTCTCAGGGGGAAAAGTATCCCAAGGTTCCCAATAAGGATTGTCTAGAATGTTGTCTAAAGTTCCTTGCCTAAGCATGACTATGTTTGCTAGATGATGATTCCATTCTTCATCAGTTATGTCATCATCTTCTTCATCATCACTTTCTATGATGCTCATCATACCAATATGATCATAATTGGGAGTAGTAGATGTACTATCCCTTCTATTTTGTTCTAAATCCAATAGGGGGTATTTCTATAGTCTGTGAAGCTTAAACTAAGGCCTCTAGATCTATTGTGTATAATAGCAGAATTTGGATTTGTAATGGGATTTCATTCGTCCCTTTTTAGATGAGTTTGCCATAGATGACCCTCATTTCTTTTTGTGAATGCCTGAGCTGGCAAAAATTGTGTACCAATAGAGTTTATTGCTTCCATTAATAGTCTAGTGTTAATTCTATACATGGAAGAAATATAATTACTTATTTTTCCTATGAAAGTAATGTCTAGGTATAGGTTATCTCCTAACCAATTTGTTCCAAAACCTATAGTTGTACTTCTAGACTAATGTGATTAACGAAGTCTGGAAGGATAAGCGTAAAGTTTGGAGCAAGATATATTAATGATAGGGGATGATTTAAGTCACCTCTAAGATTCCAATGATACTTTGAGAATCATTGTTTTGAAATCTTGTATCATGGAGAACTATCAAAGCTCTCACACCAATCATATGTCTAGTTAGGGATCTGACTCCTATAGTAATCAATCCCATGTGGACATATCTTCCATGTTGATTTATAAGTTGTGTAGCTGTTTGTTGAGATATTAAAGGAATTATCTCATATGTGTTGTCAGGGAGGTGGAAATCTTCTATCCTCCTGTATCTGTAAAGGCTTGTCCTTTCAGAGCTTAGTCATCCTATATTGTATAATTGTCTAGGATTCAAAGAATCAATCCTTGAATTTGATTCTATTTTTGTGTTTTGGTGTATATCTACTAAGTCTTCTAGCTTCCTGACATTAGTAGTTCTTCTTCTATTTAGAAGTCTATCTAAGATTCCTGGATGTTGTATGAGATCTTGTCTCCTAGTTTGGTGTTCTCTTAACCTTCGAGAAGTTCCTAGAAACCTCTTTGTTGTTTGATTTCTATTGGTTATACTATCCATAGAAATATCTTCTAATTGTGTTTGTGAAATATTATTCTGTCTTAAATTCATATTTAACTAACAACTGTATTTGTGTTAGAGGTATTATCCTCTTGTTTATACTAAATTTTATTACTAGTTTCAGTTATATTTGTCTTTGTAGTTACTTTAACAAATTTATGGGTATTTTTGCACACTGTTTTAGTATGCGTATTTGTTTCTATCGAAAGTTTAGAAACTTTGGTTGCTAAATCATTTATTTCTTTTGAAATATTTTCATTTTTGTTTGTGTCTATAAGTTTGGATAACTTTCTAAAAACTTCTTCCAGCAAAGCTATTATTATATTATTTTGTCCTATTAAAATTGTGTGAACCAAATCTACGTAAGTAGAAGGTTTTGTATATCCCACTGGAGGGGATTTTGTTAAAAATTCTAAGCCGAAAGAGCTGCTTTGTAGTCTGTTCCTTTAAAAGGTTGTATATTAGCCATTTATTTGTAAAAATTTATTTGGTAAAGCAGTATGAGAGTGCAGCAAAAAGAAAGCGAAAGTAGTAGAGATAGCAGCAGAAAAGAAGCAGAAGCAGAAAGATAAGGTATCCACGGAATACACTATAAAGCAACAAATATTAAAGAATATAGAAGATCATAAGGCTTACCAAAATTTAAAAAAAAAACTCTTTTTTTTTGCAATATCTTGATGAAATATATATCTGAACTTAGTGTCGCAATCTGCACGTGTTTCTCAACCCATCAAGGTAGGAAACTAGGGTCTTACAAAGGCTTTCCACTGGCTCATTACTGCCCTTTAACTACCAAGGGTATCCCAGCAAACACTATACACTTTTGCCAGATATATTCTTCAATCAGAAAATTAAGATGTACATGATAAAAGAACCTGCCTTGGAAAGAACAAGGCTCTGATACCAAGAAAAAGAGAGAGAAGGAAAGAAAAAGGGAAAAGAAAACCAGAACATACAGATTAAAATTATACGATACTGAATCTGGCAGAGCCGGTTAAACATCTTCGTATAATCTTGATAGAAAATTAAATCTATACAACTAACAACATAACAGGACAAGTTTATAAGCTACTGAATCTGGCAGAGCCAGTTAGACATCTGCTTATAAACTTGATAATAGAAAAAGAGAGAGAAGGAAAGAAAAAGGGAAAAACTAGAATTTACAAAAGAAAAAAAAGTTACTTGTATACTTGATCATTCTTGTTTTATGACTTGTACAAATTCTAGAACATTAATCTTATTTATACCAGTGATTCCTCCTAAACCAATGGTTAAGATTTTGTCAATACAAACATAATTTAATGGTTACAAATAACTTTCTAAAACATTTTTAAAAAATAAATTTTTCTAGATGTAACTATAGATTTTTCAAATGGTTACAAGTTACTCACACATTCTAGATAATTCTATATGTAACTATAGAATTATCTTATAAATAGATTTTTTTGAAGATGCTTCTAGAATTTGCACTTATGATATCTCCTAGAATATTCTAGAATTTGGACTTCTTGTTTACATGAGTCCAAAATCAAGTTTATATTTCAACACCTCCTCTTAAACTTGATTTTGGATTACTCTAATTATTCTTCTGAACTTGTAGAAATCTTCTTTCTTAAGTGGCTTAGTGAAGATATCAGTTGTTTGATCATGAGTCTTCACGTACTCTAGATGTACATCTTTTTTGGCAATGCATTCTATAATGTAATGGAAGCGAGTATCGATGTGCTTGCTTCGCTCATAGTAAACTAGGTTCTTTGCCAAAGTTATTGCTAACTTGTTATCTACGAAAATCTTGGTTGCTTTTCTTGTGACAAACCAACTCCTTTAGTAGATTTCGTAACCAAATTGCATGGCAAACACATGAGGTAGCAACTACATAGTCTACTTCACATGTAGAAAGAGTAACAATTGGTTGCTTCCTTGACTTCATGTGAAGGTTGTATCTCCCATGTAGAACACAAATCCAGATGTACTTTTACAGCTATCCACGTCTCCGCTCCAATCACTATCACTATAACCAACAAGCTTGTAATTATTAGAAACAGAATAATACAAGCCAAAATTTGGTGTATCTTTAATATATCGAAGAATTCTCTATGTCGCCTTCAAGTAAGTGACTGTTGGATTCTCCATATAACAACTAACAACAACAATTGTATATAGAATATCAGGCCTTATGCATGTTAAATACCGTAAATTTCCAACCAAACTCTTAAAAAGTGTTGGGTCCACTTTTTCTCCTTCCTCATGCTTTAGTAACTTGATTCCACATTCTATTGGTGTGTTAACCGTATTATAGTTATTCATCTTGAACTTTTTAATCACCTCCATGACATAGGATTCTTGGGTGATGAGATGCCGTTGTCTTCTTGCTTTACTTCAATGCCAAGGTAGTAAGCATTGAGACAAATTTCAATCATCTCAAACTCTTTCGTCATCTCTTTTTTAAACTCATCAAACATGCTTTGATTGCTTCTGTGAATATCAAGTCATCTATATACAAGCACATTATTAAAACATCATTATTCTAAGTTTTGATGTAAAGTGCACGCTCGTAGGACATTTAATGTAGTTTTTCTTGTGTAGGTACTTGTTAATTCTAGTATTCGATGCTCTTAGAGCTTGTTTTAACCTATAGAGTGTCTTTTTTAACTTTAAAACTTTGTCTTCTTGTCCTTTGACTTCATAGCCTTCAGGTTGTTTAACACAGACTTCTTCTTTAAGGACTCCATTAAGGAAGGTAGATTTCACATCGATTTGATGTATCCTCCAATTATTTTGAGCTCCTAATGAAATAATTAGTGTTACCATTTCTAGTTGAGCAACGTGAGCAAATACCTTATCATAATCTATATCAGCTATTTGATTTTAGCCTTTTGCCACCAATCTTGCCTTATATCTTTCCACTTATCTCTCAGTGTTCTTTTTAGCTTTGTAAACACATTTCACACCAATCACTTTGTGTCCTTTTAAAAAAGAAAATAGTTTCCATGTATCATTATTTTTTATTGCTTTGATTTTTTCATCCATAGCATTTTTCTATCATTGTTTTCTATTGCTTCTTGGAAGTTTATGGGCTTATAATTAGCAAATAGGAAAAAAATGTGAGATTATCTTGATTTTTAGTTATCTCATAAAGTTCTTATAAGCTCGTGAAGCATGGACTTCTTTCATCAAAATTCTCCTTTTCTTGAGTATTTGGTGAAATTGTTGGGGTATGAGACTCCTCTCTTGCTTGGTCTATCATCGATTGTTGTATGTCTTCTTCAAAACTTAGAAACAAGTTGTTATTTTCATCACCTGATCTTCAACCCCATTCTCCTTCTTCATAACAAATAATCTAAGGACTGGTTTAGTTATCTTATATTAGTATACCAATGGAGAATAATTGAATTTATTTATAATATCATTATTAGTTAATTTTTTTAAAAAAAAAAATTGGAGGTAGGAAGTGAAATATAATAATTATTTCTTGATTTCGAAGAGTTTTAATTGAGTTTCGAAGAGTTTTCGGAAATCTGTTTAGGTGGGAATGCAAATAGCAAGTCAGAACTTACTAAACTCACCCCACTCCTTTTTCCTTTTTTTTCTTCCTTTTTCTCTTTCTTCCTTTTCTTTTCTTTTCTTTTTTCTTTTCTCTTTCTTTCCTTCTTCTTCAGTTTCTTTTCTTCTTTGTGCCTTCTACGCTTCACGTCACCGTTTTCTTGCGTCTTTTGCATGTGAAGCTTTCGGTTGACGGATTTCGACGCGGTCTCTTCCTCAACTCCTGTTGCTGAGTGATCGCTGTTATAGGTAAGTCTGATATTGAATCAATGAACCTTTTTCTGATCATTTTCAATCATATCGTTTGCATTCAAAAGGGAATTTCTTTAAAAATTTTAATTTCTTAGGTTCCTATTAAAATTGGGATTTTGGTCAGGTTCCTGTGAATTTCTTCGGGTGGATTTCCTCATTTTCTTTGGAGTTAACTTTGAAAAGGAGAAATAGGTAAGGGAAGCTCTTTTGTTGATTTTTGTTAATAAATAAGTGATTTGTTAGTTGAGAGATTAGAACTAATTGAAATAGCGAGTATTTTGACTATATTTTAAGCTATTTAAGATAACATTTATTTTAATTGTGTTTTGAGTTATTTAATATAGTGTGTATTTAATGTTGATTTGAACTTATTGAATTAACGTATATTAGAATTTCATAGTTGAGATATATGATGTGTTGTGTAGGGGATGATTATTATGGAAGTGATGTTTTATCTTGAATTGGATGATTATTGGATAGTTTGGATGTGACCATTATGGTAGAGTAATTTAGTTTTGGTTGAATTGATTTTCTATGACTGGAGTTGAATTATTGGAATGACAATGTATTATTTGAAATTGTGATATAATGCATATGATTGTAATGCAAGATAAGAATATATTTATTGATGTTGTTGGTTGTGGGCAGTTACAGTTAGGTAACCTAGCCTTGAATGATATGTTTTGTGAGGTACATTGATGTTAGGGACACAGCTGGGGTCAATGTAATCCAAAATATCATATGTGCAAGGGGATATTTTTGTGATTTACATTGTGGTCTTGGTACCAGATATGCAAGGGGTGCCTAAAGGACATACTCAGACAGCGACTGTGTGTCATAGGGTGTCAGGTAGACACTAGACATCAGTTTGTAGTCGTCAGATGAGTATTGCTTAGACTTAAATTGGTAGTAACATAGGCAGCTTGGACGTTTGTCGCCAACTGGAAGGGGTCTTAAGCCGCCTCGGTGTCCGAACTCAATGCAGATATTTCGGAAGGTGTCGAGTGTGAGCATGTTGTGTGAAATGCTTGTATTCAGGGGAATATAAGTATGATTGATTTGATTGATGATATTGTGATTTTTAAGTTTTCTATATTATGAATTTTATGTATTATTATGCTTATCCTTGCAATATTTGTGTATTTTGTATGACTGTGATGATCGTGCTTTGCATGGGAGCAGATACCAGTGATGGCAATGGAGATCAGAATTAGCAGGATTGACAATGGATTAGTGGTAGTAGCGGAATGACTCATTTTGTGGTTGAAATAGTTTATGTATTAGAATATGTTATATATATGAGTTGTGTAATAGTTAAGTTCTAATAGAAAATTGAGAGGTTATGTCTCTGTTTTGCATGGATTACACTTTAACATGTTTTGGTGGGTAAAGGACATGAAATGTTTTATGTAAATATTATGTTATGAAATTTTGGTAAATAATTTAGAATATGTGAGTATATAATTTGATTGTATGAAACAAATTTAAGTAGAGAGAATAAAATAGTTGAATATTACTAGTAGGTTTTTCTTTCATTATTATTTTAAATTTGGAATGTTACAAATAACATCTTAGCTTATGATTGTATTTCCTTTATTTGGATTATAGAGCTTATAGCCTTTGGAATTGGAGTCAAACCAATGAAAATGTACTTTTCACTTTTGTTATCCAACTTATTTCTTTTCTCATTCAGTATGTGCACATGAGCAATGCTTCCAAAGACTTTAAGATGGGAAATGTCAAGTTTCCTTCCACTCCATGCTTCTTGTGGTGTTTTTCTCCATACACTTCTTGTTGGAGATCAATTGAAAAGATAAACTGCATAAGAAACTATTTTTGCCCAAAACTCCTTTAGAAGTATCTTACTCTTAAGCATGCTCCTAGTCATGTTTAGAATTGTTTTATTCTTCCTTTTTGGTACTCCATTTTGTTAAGGCCATCGTGGCATTGTTACGGGTCATTGAATTCCATGATCTTCACAATACTTTCAAAATCCATTTGATGTGAACTCTCCTCCACGATTACATATCATTGCTTTGATCTGAAGAATACTTTTCTTTCTCAACAAGGGCTTTGAACTTCTTGAAATTCTCAAAAACCTCTAATTTATGCTTCAAAAAATACAACCATGTTTTTCTTGAAAAATCATCAATGAAGAGAAGGAAATAATTATTCTTACCAAGTGAGTTTTTGGCTTGATCGGACCACATACACACACACACACACACACACATATATATATATATATATATATATGAGTTCTAATGGTTATTGAGCTCTTGAGTAAGACTTTTTCAGAAAAATTTTCTTGAATTGCTTTTCAAGTAGACATATTTCACACACTTGATCGGGGTGATTGATGCAAGATAATCCTCTCACCATTTCCTTCTTGGAGAACAACTCTAATCCTCCAAAATTGAGATGCCCAAATCGTAGATGCCAAAGCTAAGACATATCCTTGTAGCACATCTTTAAACATTTTGCTACATCATTTTGAATGTTGAGCATGATCATTCTATTTCTTGACATTGGAACCTTAGCAATCAAGTTAGTTGCATTGTCTCTTATAGAAAGGTTATGATGGTCTTTTAAGAGAGTATCATAACCTTTCTCTAGGAGTTGACCTAGTCTCAAGATATTACTTTTCATATTGGGCACATAATAAACATTTTAGATAAATTGATGTTTACCATTCTTCAAGCGAATAAGAATGTTATCTTTTCCTTTTACTTCTATCTTAGATTTATCACCAAAGTCACCTCGCCTTTTACTAATTCACCAAGCTCCACGAACATGCTCCTTTTTTCACACATATGATTGCTTGCTCCAGTGTCTGGGTACCATTTATTTTCTTCACTTCTTTCATTCTCCGCACAAGCCATCAATAAGATATCTCTTTCTTTGTTTATCTCTTCAACATAATTTGACTTCTCTTCAACTTTATTTTTTCTAAGTGCTCTACATTTGGAAGTGTAATGACCAAACTTCTAACAACTATGACATTTTATATTAGACTTATCATACCTTGATCTTTGGCAGCCTTGCACATCACCTCTTATTGAATTTCCTCTTCTTTGGAAGTTGTTATTGTTGTCATAGGACCTTCAACCTCATCCTTGTCCACGATCTCTGCCACAACCTCTTCCTTGTCCTCGAGCTCCACCATGACCTTGTTCACATTGACTTTTATTATTACAACCACTATCTTTGTTGGTTGAATCAATTTGTGTCTTAAGTAGTTGTTTAGTAATCCCATCCTTTTTCTTCATAAGCTTGTAATGAACCCAAAAGTTGTTCTATAGTCAAAACCTCTGAGTCTTTTGTTTCTTCGATGATTACGATAATATGATCAAATTTTGGATCTAATAATCTAAGAATTTTCTCCATAATTTTTACGTCATCAAGTTTTTCACCATTTCTCTTAAGTTGATTAGTGAATGTTAAAACTCTAGAGAAATAGTCAGATATGACTTTCCCTTCTTTCATATGCAATGTTTCAAACTCGGCTTTTAAAGTTTGAAGGCATACGTTTTTCACCAGATCTACTCCCTTTGTAGAAGTTTTGAAGTTTTTCCCATGCTTTTTTTGCTGACTTTGCTTTCGAGATCTTCTCAAAAGCATCATCATATAATCCTTGATAGATTAGATAGAGAGTATTTTTGTCCCTCTTTCTTGAGTCTCTTAAACTATCCCTTTGAGTTTGAAAGAGATTATCTTCATTTTCCAACTCGGTATGACCTCTCTCTACTATCTCTCAAACATCTTAAGAGCCAAGGAGAGTCTTCATATTGATGCTCCAATTGTCATAGTTGCTCTTGCTAAGCATTGGAACTTGGAATGGAACCATGACATTATTCACCATCTCTTTAGGTAGGATCTTAAGCTTTGATACCAATTTGTTGGAATAAAATTATACTAATGAAGGAAATACTTGAAAACAAGAAAGGACTAGATTTTTCAAAGAAAATGTTACTTGTATACTTGATAATTCTTGTTTTATGACTTGATACAAATTCTAAGACATTGCTCCTATTTTTACTAGTGGTTCCTCCTAAACCAATGGTTAAGATTTTGCCAACACAAATATAATCTAATGATTACAAATAACTTTCTAGAACATTCTTAACAAATATAAGTTACTCATTCTAGATAATTCTATATATTATTATAGAATTATCTTCTAAATAGATTTTTCTAGAAGATACTTCTAGAATTTACACTTATCATATCTACTAGAATATTCTAGAATTTGGACTTCTTGTTTATATAAGTCCAAAATCAAGTTTATATTTCAACACTCTTTTCTTGGTTATTTTCTCTGAGAACCATGTCTCTTTTAGTTGGTGCTTGAATGAACTGGTTGAGCTATACTCGCATTTAATAACATTTTGTGTGAAAATATTCTTGATTATGAATAGGTGTAATTACTTGAACTCTTGCATATTTAATTTCATGGAGACATACTTAACAAATGAAATTGTGGTGCTTCATTGGTTGTAACACTCCAACTATATGAAGATGACAAACCATATAGGAGACATATATAGAAAAAATTATTAGATTATCTTGGATCACCACATTATTTATGATACTAATAAATTATTATGCAATATATAATTATTTAATTAGCTTATCTTGTAAATTATGTTAATTAAATAATTATATAATATATAATAATTTGTTAAAACTGTGGACAACATGGTGGCTTAGGACTTAGGAATATAATAATTTCTCTACATAGACATATATTTGCGATAAAGAATTGAAATGTTAACATTATTTATCATACTTTTTTTAATACATCACTAAAATTTTATAAACATTAAGCTTGTTTTACTCTTTACAATTTTGAAGATCAATAAAACAAAGAGAGATGGTAATAAAATAAAGAGCGATGTGATTAATCACAAAAGAATACAACATTTTTTAACGTTTGATATTTACAATAAATTCATCAAGAATTTTGATCCACTTTAAATGGGTTTCGCCATATTACATGCATGCATCACTTATAAGCAAATGACATCACTCTTTTATAGGTTTTGCTCTAATTATAGGTTTTTTTATAAACTATCAATTTTTTACTTCAATTATTTTATTTTGACAATTTAAAAAATTAATTTAGTTATTATAAATTGAAAGCAAAATTAGGCTTTTATGTGTAATTTCTTAGGGTTTATCTCTTCTCTAACTTCATTTCCTTAGTTTTGTGATGGTGGGAGAACCTAAGCCTTAAATTTTAGCAATATATATATATATATATATATATATATATATATATATATATATATATATATATATATATATATATATACAAAAGAGACAAATGATCTTTTTAAATATTTTTTTATAACCTCTCTAAGCTTCTTTTTGTCTACTGCTAAAATTAATAAAATGAAAAGAGAAAGACTTATTTTATTAACTTACAAGTAACTCCTAATTACTTTAATATAATTTCTAGTTTAACAATTATCGCATTAGACATCTTTTTATTAAACAAAGAAAAGAAAACAAGAATTTAAAGAAAGTCTAAGAATTTAAAGAAAGTCTGGATTTATACGGCGGTACTCCGACCAATACCAGATATTCCTGGTCACACCTCATGAGTTTAGACTGGATTTATACGGCGGTAATCCGCGCAATACCATATTCAACTCGACAAGTTTACCAAAACCCAGGTTTTTCGCAAATACAAGGGCAGAACCCAGGTTTTCAGAAGAAGATGAGAAAGATGAAGATGATGAATATACAGACATATGATAAGCCTTTAAATGATTATCGCATCTTTAGATATTTATCATTTTAGGCATCCGAAGATACCTTAACGAATAGACTACTCCATGATTAAAATTACATAAACATAAGAAAAATAAATGACTTACAAAGGGGAGAAGAGGGGAAGGGTGAACACAATCTTCGTATTTTATTGCAAGAAGAGAAACTTTACACAGGAGAGTTTTTAGAGAGAAGGGAGAGAGTTTAGAGAGAGAGAGAGGGTGTGGTGTGTCTCTAGCCTGCTCCGCATAAGAGACTTAAGGCCTATTTATATACAAAATGTATGACCGGGAACCGGCTGTATAGGTCATCTGATTACAGGAAACCTGTTGTGTCAGTTTTTACCCTTCAGTCAATTACCCTAAGGTAAATTTACTGTGTCACAGGTAAAACTTTATTTCAGACGAGTGATGGATGCAGTAAAATCTTGGAATTCTTCGTCCATTTGTTCAGGAAGAGATTGATCATCTCCTGCTTCAGAAGGAAGAGAGGAAGCTCCTGATGCCCCTGGTGTTTGTTGGCCATAACAACCAGCTTCTTCATAAATTTTCTTTGAAAATCCTTTCTCTTTCGAAATGTCGGACTAAGGTAAGATTAGCCTCGGTGGGGAAAGGATGAAATTTGGAGCCCATACTCTTCTTCCAGTAGAGCTTCGTATCTTTTGTTTCTTTCAATAAAATCAATGTTTCTGAATCGAATTTAGAAAAATTCCAATTTGAACCTTCAGTATGTGCTTTCCAAAGGTTGTACTGATAGGTTTTATTTTTGTTTAGTGAAAGACCCTTTAATTCATCATGATCTGATGTTTTGCAAGAATGAAACTCAGGGTTCACTTCAGTGTATAGTTTTATAACATGTGTTGGGTTACTATCTTGTAAGGTTATACTTCTTGGTGAAGTAGTAATTTGTAGAGCAACCTTTTGCATGTGTTCAGCCTGTACTTCATTTATGACTGAATTTATGGGAGAGGATAAAGATTGAAATCTATCCGTAGGTGGGATTAAAATTGTGTGTAGACATCCTACTTCTAGGAATGACATAGGAGTTATGAGAAAATCTCTGTGTAAAAATTGCTCGAAAGTTTCTAAATCTATGTGAGCTTTTCTGACTAAATATTTTATTTGACAGGTACAGTCTTTAGTTACTGTTTTACAGTAGTCAGAAGAGATGACACAAACAGTTTTGTGATTGAAATAAGTTTGTATTTTAACAAATAAGCCATTAAATTTTATGGCTTCTGAGTGTGCTTCAAAAAGGAATTCTTGAAGAAGGTTAAATTTTGATAAAAGAATATTTGGGTTTAGGCTGGGCAAAATACTAGTGGCACCAGCATAAGTTTGAGTTTGGATTTTGGGTTCCATTTGTAAAGCAGTTTTGATCTTTTCTTCTTCAATTGTTTGGAGTCTTACTTCCATTTGGGCTTCTTCTTTAGAGTAAAAGCCTTTGTAGGTAGACCAAAATTGATCTTGTTTGGCTTCAGAGAGATCTCTGAATGAGGTATATACCCCTTTGTTAGGCCCATCAATTAGAGCAAAGTGTGTAAAACCTTTTCCAGAAGGAGAGGCTGGAGATGTTAAAACAACTCCTTGATTATTTTGACCACAAAAATTGTATAGAGCACAGATAATGCTTTGTTTAACTTTTGTTACTTGAGATTCATTCTCTGTTGTATATTTTGGAATATTCCAAATGTTATCAATCAAGACATTGAGCTTGATATTTGTATTATCTCTACCAGGATACTGATAAATATTTGTGAGTATTGGTAATTCTTGTTTACCATATTTTGTGTATTGATCTACCCTAAAGGGTGATCTTACTTGTTTGGGGCCCTGAAGACCTTTCTTTGTTGGTTCCAACGTCATGGATATGTGTAGATGTGACCAATCAGGTCTTTGTAGAATTTCTTATATTTATTTGATAAACCTGGACAAAATATCAGCACAAGTATTGTCAGTTCCTTTAATATGTTCAAAATTAATAATTTTTCCAGAAAAATTTATATAATCTTTAAAAAGTAACCATCTTTTGTGTGGTTTTTTGTCATTGTTAATTTGATTTTTACCATATGTAACTATGGCTTCACAATCTGTTCGGATTGTTATTTCTTTTTTATTTATTAAAAATAACTTAAAAGAATCCATAGCATGTATTATAGCATTAACTTCATAGTCAGTGCTTGTTTGGTAAATTTTGGGTTTTGTAGTATATTTTCCTGAGGAGTATCTACAAATTTGTTCTTCTGTTTTTGGTAAATGTTTATTTTTCTTTCGTTTGAGGATTGCTCCCCATCCAAGTTCACAACCATCACATTCGATTATTAAATAGTCTGAATCTAATGGTAATTGTAATGTAGGTAAATTTATTACCATTTGTTTTAGCTTTTGAACTAATTTTATATCTTCGGAGTTAAATTTTCTTTCTCCTTTTAAAGCAGTTTTGTTATATAAAGCAGATGTATATTTTCCTAGATTAGGAATAAAATTTCTTGCATAATTTAGTAATCCTAAAAAGGATCTAAGTGTTTTTATATCTTCCATTTTATCAGGGAATTCTTGTATTTTTTTAGAGATATGAGGTTGGAGTTTTATGGTTCCATTACCTATTTCTGTTCCTAAGAATTCAATGAAATTCTTGCAAATTTCCATTTTTGATTTAGAAATTATTAAACCATAATGTTCTAATTTATATAAAACTTGTTTTAAATGAAGAAAGTGTTCATTTTTTGTTTTGGAAAAGACTAAAATGTCATCCATATAAACACAAGTAAAAGATTTTACATCTTTAAAAATATTGTCCATTTTACGCTGGAAAACAGCCGGCGCATTTTTTAAACCAAATGGCATTACATTCCATTCGAATAGACCTTCAGAACATGAAAAGGCCATCCATTTTATAGAATCAGGATCCATTTTTACTTGATGAAATCCACTTTTTAAGTCGAATTTAGAAAACCATTTAGTATCTTGAATTCGGTTTATTAAAATATCTTTGGAAGGAATTGTGTAGCTATCTTCAACAGTATTATCATTTAATCTTTTATAATTGTAAACCATTCTGGATTTACCACGTTTTTGTTCTGAAGATTTATTAACAATAAATGCTGGACTTCTATGGGGACTAACACTAGGTGTTATTACTTTTAATTTTAAAAGATTTTGTATGTGGGTTTGACATTCTTCTTGTTCCCAATTGTTAAATTGAATATCTTTTGTTTTTATAATTAAGTCAGGATTAATTATTTCTAGTTTACATGTTACGGGATCTCTATCCCAGAATTTTGTTGGATCTTCTCCTATTATATTTGTTTTGTTTAACCTATCAAGGATTTGTTGGATACTTTCAAATTTTATTGACTTTGAAATTTTTATAGAAGAGAATACTTCAGCTGTATTATCTAAGATATTATTTAAAAAATAATTTTCATTTATTTCTTCTAGTGTGTATAAATATTCTGTTTTACATTTACATGTATTTGAATTTTTACAATTACAATTATCAGTAATAGTTTCTTGTTTGACTGAATCACCACTGACTATAGGTGTCATTTGTGTTTTATCACTTATTAAGACATAGTCTTTATTTATAGTAATTGATCGATTTTGTCTTAAGATGAAATCTAAACCAATTATCATGTTTTGTTTAGAAGGAACTAAGTTTTCTACTCTCATGGTTTTGATGAAAGTTTTGTAGCCAAAAATTTCACAATTTGTGCTAAATTGAAGAATAACATTATTAATTTCTTCATCATTTATCATGATTTCTCCAGACATAGTTCTAGTTTTTTGTATGTGTTTACTTTTAACTATGTTTTGTTGTGGAGTTACAGTTTTACAGATGACTGTTTCTGAACAACCTGTATCTAATAAGGCTTGTATAATTTTTTCTGTAGAAGATTTATTATTTATTTTTGGAAAAGTTATTTTTACTAATACTTTTAGAGTTATTAATTGTTGTTTATTACAAACTAATGGGATACATTCTGTTGTTCCCATCATATTATTTTGTATAGAAATCTGACTAGTCTCAGGGGTATCTATTTTAGTTTTTCCTTTTATTAATTTTTCTAAAAGAATAACTTTTTCTTCTAAGTAATTTATGCGAATTTCTAATACAGAAACTCTTGTATCAGTTAAATCTTTATTACTAGGTTTATTTGTATTTTCTCTTGTTTCAAAAGAGGGTATATTTTGTTCTGATATGTTTAAATGTATTTCTATACATTTAATACAAAAATTTTTATAACAAAGTGGACAATGAGCTCTTTTTGATATATGAAAATAACGTTCACAATATGTGCATGGGATTGAATCTGTCCCTGAATAATATTGGATTTTATGAGAACAAGTTTGTATTTCTAAGGTATTCATTAGACAATATCCTAAATCATCTAATAATTGACCCATTTCATTGTATTCTTCTCCCATGAGAAAGTTATCTTCATTAGTATTAACATATAAATGATTATATTCATTATTTGTAACTTTATTGACTAAATCATTTATGTCATCAGTCATGTTTATATTTTTGTGTTGCTGATTAATAAGAGTAGATAGTTTTCTAGAAACTTCTTCTAGTAAAGTTATTATTGTGTTATTTTGTCCTATTAATATTGTATGAACAAAATCTGTGTCGTGAGTTGGTTTTATATATCCTACGGGAGGAGATTTTGTAAAACTTTCAACAGCTGCAAGAGCTGAGTGATATTCTTTACCTTTTATAGGTTGTATATTTGTCATTTTGTAAAATTTTATATTTGTGAGAATAAAATAAATGTATAGAGAAAAGAGAAAACAGAACAAGAACCGAAATTTAAACAGAAACAGAGTAAAAGCAGAAACAGAGCAAAGACAGCAGAAATTTAGATAATAAAAGTAAGGTATCCACGGAATACACTATAAAACAATAAATATTAAAGAATATAGAAAATCATAAGGCTTATCAATAAAATAACTTTTTTTTTTTTTTTTTTACAAACTTAATCAAAAATAAACATCTGTACTTGTTGGCGCAATATGCACGTGTTCCTCAACTCATTTAGGTAGGAACTAGGGACTTACACCGGCTCTCCACTGGCCATCACTGCCCTCCAACTACCAAGAGTATCCTAGCAAACACTATCCACTCTAGACAGATTTCTATTTTCGATTAAAATTAACATTTACAAATTTTGATATAAAAACTGTCCTTGGAAAGAACACAGCTCTGATACCAAAGAAAAGAAAACAAGAATTATACCAAAGAAAAGAAAACAAGAATTTAAAGAAAGTCTAAGAATTTAAAGAAAGTCTGGATTTATACGGCGATACTCCGACCAATACCAGATATTCCTGGTCACACCTCATGAGTTTAGACTGGATTTATACGGCGGTAATCCGCGCAATATCAGATTCAACTCGACAAGTTTACCAAAACCCAGGTTTTTCGCAAATACAAGGGCAGAACCCAGGTTTTCAGAAGAAGATGAGAAAGATGAAGATGATGAATATACAGACATATGATAAGCCTTTAAATGATTATCGCATCTTTAGATATTTATCATTTTAGGCATCCGAAGATACCTTAACGAATAGACTACTCCATGATTAAAATTACATAAACATAAGAAAAATAAATGACTTACAAAGGGGAGAAGAGGGGAAGGGTGAACACAATCTTCGTATTTTATTGCAAGAAGAGAAACTTTACACAGGAGAGTTTTTAGAGAGAAGGGAGAGAGTTTAGAGAGAGAGAGAGGGTGTGGTGTGTCTCTAGGTAAAAATCCTGGACTATAATTTTGAGTACCAGCAGGATCTAACCTATAATTTGTAGCAGTGGATTCTTCATATTCATTGATTAATCCTACTTTTGTATTTTCAGAAGTAGTAGATAATTCATCGTCTTCTTTATTTTTTAATTTTTCTCGAAGTTTGTAAAAATATTCTTGTTCTTCAGTTTGTTCTTCAAGTTTTAAATTTTGTAAAAAGATATTAACTATATCATTTTCTTGAGGAGTTATAACTTCATTTTGTTCTAAGGGAAAACAATCCCAAGGTTCCCAGTTTGACTCACTAAGAATGCTTTGTTGTAAAGGATCTTGTTTAAACTTAGTTTCTAAAGTTCTCTGCCTAAGCATGGCTATGTTTGCTTGATGATAATTCCATTCTTCTTCAGTAATGTCATCATCTTCTTCATCTTCACTATCTATGATATTCATCATAGCAATATGATCATTGTCGGGAATAGATGTACTATCCCTTCGATCTTGTTCTAGATCTGTTAAAGAAGTACTTCTGTAGTCAGTAAAACTTAGACTAAGACCTCTAGACCTATTATGTAGAATGACAGTGTCTGGATTTGTAATGGGATTTTGTTCATCCCTTTGTAAATGGGTTTGCCAAAGATGTCCCTCATTTCTTCGAGTAAAAGCTTGGGCTGGCAAAAATTGTGTACCAATTGAACTAATGGCTTCTTCTAATGGTCTAGTGTTTATTCTATACATAGAAGAAATATAATTACTTATTCTTCCTATGAAAGTTATGTCTAAGTGTAGGTTATGTCCTATCCAATTTGTTCCAAATCCTATGGTTTGTACTTCTAGACTAATGTGATTTACAAAATCTTGAAGAGTAAGTGTAAAGTTAGGGGCAAGGTATATCAAAGATATGGGTTGATTTAGGTCAACTTCTAGTATACCTATAATACTTTGGGAATCATTGTTTTGGAATCTGGTGTCATGGAGAACTATCAAAGCTCTAGCACCAATCATGTGTCTAGCTAGGGATCTTACACCAATAGTAATTAATCCCATATGAACATATCGTCCATGTTGGTTTAGGAGTTGTGTGGCTGTTTGCTGAGATATTAATGGTATTATCTCATAAGTATTATCAGGTAAGTGGAAATCTTCTATTCTCCTATACCTGTAGAGGCTGGTTCTTTCGGAACTTAACCATCCTATGTTGTATAACTGTCTAGGATTTAAAGAATCTATCCGGGAATTAGATCCTATTTCAACATTTTGTTGTATATCTACTAAGTCTTCTAGTCTTATAACATTAGTAGATCTTCTTCTATGTAGAAATCTATCTAAGATTCCAGGATGTTGGATGAGATCTTGTCTCCTTGTATTATGTTCTCTTAATCTTCGAGAAGTTCCGGGAAACCTCTCTGATGTGTGATTCCTATTAGATGAACTATCCATAGAAATTTCTTGGACTTGTGTTTGTGAATTATTATTTGGTGTAAAATTCATATTTAACTAATAATTTTATCTTTATTGGAGTTATTGTTATCCTGTGTAATCTGATTTCTATTACTAGATTCAGCTTTGTTTGGAGTTGCAATAACTTTAATAAATTTGTGAGTATTTTTACAGACTGTTTTAGTTTGTGTAGTTGTTCCTAAAGATAACTTAGAAACTTTATTGACTAAATCATTTATGTCATCAGTCATTGTCCACTTTGTTATAAAAATTTTTGTATTAAATGTATAGAAAAACATTTAAACATATCAGAACAAAATATACCCTCTTTTGAAACAAGAGAAAATACAAATAAACCGAGCAATAAAGATTTAACTGATACAAGAGTTTCTGTATTAGAAACTCGCATAAATTACTTAGAAGAAAAAGTTATTCTTCTAGAAAAATTAATAAAAGGAAAGACTAAAATAGATACCCCTGAGACTAGTCAGATTTCTATACAAAATAATATGATGGGAACAACAGAATGTATCCCATTAGTTTGTAATAAACAACAATTAATAACTCTAAAAGTATTAGTAAAAATAACTTTTCCAAAAATAAATAATAAATCTTCTACAGAAAAAATTATACAAGCCTTATTAGATACAGGTTGTTCAGAAACAGTCATCTGTAAAACTGTAACTCCACAACAAAACATAGTTAAAAGTAAACACATACAAAAAACTAGAACTATTTCTGGAGAAATCATGATAAATGATGAAGAAATTAATAATGTTATTCTTCAATTTAGCACAAATTGTGAAATTTTTGGCTACAAAACTTTCATCAAAACCATGAGAGTAGAAAACTTAGTTCCTTCTAAACAAAACATGATAATTGGTTTAGATTTCATCTTAAGACAAAATCGATCAATTACTATAAATAAAGACTATGTCTTAATAAGTGATAAAACACAAATGACACCTATAGTCAGTGGTGATTCAGTCAAACAAGAAACTATTACTGATAATTGTAATTGTAAAAATTCAAATACATGTAAATGTAAAACAGAATATTTATACACACTAGAAGAAATAAATGAAAATTATTTTTTAAATAATATCTTAGATAATACAGCTGAAGTATTCTCTTCTATAAAAATTTCAAAGTCAATAAAATTTGAAAGTATACAACAAATCCTTGATAGGTTAAACAAAACAAATATAATAGGAGAAGATCCAACAAAATTCTGGGATAGAGATCCCGTAACATGTAAACTAGAAATAATTAATCCTGACTTAATTATAAAAACAAAAGATATTCAATTTAACAATTGGGAACAAGAAGAATGTCAAACCCACATACAAAATCTTTTAAAATTAAAAGTAATAACACCTAGTATTAGTCCCCATAGAAGTCCAGCATTTATTGTTAATAAATCTTCAGAACAAAAACGTGGTAAATCCAGAATGGTTTACAATTATAAAAGATTAAATGATAATACTGTTGAAGATAGCTACACAATTCCTTCCAAAGATATTTTAATAAACCGAATTCAAGATACTAAATGGTTTTCTAAATTCGACTTAAAAAGTGGATTTCATCAAGTAAAAATGGATCCTGATTCTATAAAATGGACGGCCTTTTCATGTTCTGAAGGTCTATTCGAATGGAATGTGATGCCATTTGGTTTAAAAAATGCGCCGGCTGTTTTCCAGCGTAAAATGGACAATATTTTTAAAGATGTAAAATCTTTTACTTGTGTTTATATGGATGACATTTTAGTCTTTTCCAAAACAAAAAATGAACACTTTCTTCATTTAAAATAAGTTTTATATAAATTAGAACATTATGGTTTAATAATTTCTAAATCAAAAATGGAAATTTGCAAGAATTTCATTGAATTCTTAGGAACAGAAATAGGTAATGGAACCATAAAACTCCAACCTCATATCTCTAAAAAAATACAAGAATTCCCTGATAAAATGGAAGATATAAAAACACTTAGATCCTTTTTAGGATTACTAAATTATGCAAGAAATTTTATTCCTAATCTAGGAAAATATACATCTGCTTTATATAACAAAACTGCTTTAAAAGGAGAAAGAAAATTTAACTCCGAAGATATAAAATTAGTTCAAAAGCTAAAACAAATGGTAATAAATTTATCTACATTACAATTACCATTAGATTCAGACTATTTAATAATCGAATGTGATGGTTGTGAACTTGGATGGGGAACAATCCTCAAACGAAAGAAAAATAAACATTTACCAAAAACAGAAGAACAAATTTGTAGATACTCCTCAGGAAAATATACTACAAAACCCAAAATTTACCAAACAAGCACTGACTATGAAGTTAATGCTATAATACATGCTATGGATTCTTTTAAGTTATTTTTAATAAATAAAAAAGAAATAACAATCCGAACAGATTGTGAAGCCATAGTTACATATGGTAAAAATCAAAGATATGGGTAAACAGTTTTGTGATTGAAATAAGTTTGTATTTTAACAAATAAGCCATTAAATTTTATGGCTTCTGAGTGTGCTTCAAAAAGGAATTCTTGAAGAAGGTTAAATTTTGATAAAAGAATATTTGGGTTTAGGCTGGGCAGAATACTAGTGGCACCAGCATAAGTTTGAGTTTGGATTTTGGGTTCCATTTGTAAAGCAGTTTTGATCTTTTCTTCTTCAATTGTTTGGAGTCTTACTGCCATTTGGGCTTCTTCTTTAGAGTAAAAGCCTTTGTAGGTAGACCAAAATTGATCTTGTTTGGCTTCAGAGAGATCTCTGAATGAGGTATATACCCCTTTGTTAGGCCCATCAATTAGAGCAAAGTGTGTAAAACCTTTTCCAGAAGGAGAGGCTGGAGATGTTAAAACAACTCCTTGATTATTTTGACCACAAAAATTGTATAGAGCACAGATAATGCTTTGTTTAACTTTTGTTACTTGAGATTCATTCTCTGTTGTATATTTTGGAATATTCCAAATGTTATCAATCAAGACATTGAGCTTGATATTTGTATTATCTCTACCAGGATACTGATAAATATTTGTGAGTATTGGTAATTCTTGTTTACCATATTTTGTGTATTGATCTACCCTAAAGGGTGATCTTACTTGTTTGGGGCCCTGAAGACCTTTCTTTGTTGGTTCCAACGTCATGGATATGTGTAGATGTGACCAATCAGGTCTTTGTAGAATTTCTTATATTTATTTGATAAACCTGGACAAAATATCAGCACAAGTATTGTCAGTTCCTTTAATATGTTCAAAATTAATAATTTTTCCAGAAAAATTTATATAATCTTTAAAAAGTAACCATCTTTTGTGTGGTTTTTTGTCATTGTTAATTTGATTTTTACCATATGTAACTATGGCTTCACAATCTGTTCGGATTGTTATTTCTTTTTTATTTATTAAAAATAACTTAAAAGAATCCATAGCATGTATTATAGCATTAACTTCATAGTCAGTGCTTGTTTGGTAAATTTTGGGTTTTGTAGTATATTTTCCTGAGGAGTATCTACAAATTTGTTCTTCTGTTTTTGGTAAATGTTTATTTTTCTTTCGTTTGAGGATTGCTCCCCATCCAAGTTCACAACCATCACATTCGATTATTAAATAGTCTGAATCTAATGGTAATTGTAATGTAGGTAAATTTATTACCATTTGTTTTAGCTTTTGAACTAATTTTATATCTTCGGAGTTAAATTTTCTTTCTCCTTTTAAAGCAGTTTTGTTATATAAAGCAGATGTATATTTTCCTAGATTAGGAATAAAATTTCTTGCATAATTTAGTAATCCTAAAAAGGATCTAAGTGTTTTTATATCTTCCATTTTATCAGGGAATTCTTGTATTTTTTTAGAGATATGAGGTTGGAGTTTTATGGTTCCATTACCTATTTCTGTTCCTAAGAATTCAATGAAATTCTTGCAAATTTCCATTTTTGATTTAGAAATTATTAAACCATAATGTTCTAATTTATATAAAACTTGTTTTAAATGAAGAAAGTGTTCATTTTTTGTTTTGGAAAAGACTAAAATGTCATCCATATAAACACAAGTAAAAGATTTTACATCTTTAAAAATATTGTCCATTTTACGCTGGAAAACAGCCGGCGCATTTTTTAAACCAAATGGCATTACATTCCATTCGAATAGACCTTCAGAACATGAAAAGGCCGTCCATTTTATAGAATCAGGATCCATTTTTACTTGATGAAATCCACTTTTTAAGTCGAATTTAGAAAACCATTTAGTATCTTGAATTCGGTTTATTAAAATATCTTTGGAAGGAATTGTGTAGCTATCTTCAACAGTATTATCATTTAATCTTTTATAATTGTAAACCATTCTGGATTTACCACGTTTTTGTTCTGAAGATTTATTAACAATAAATGCTGGACTTCTATGGGAACTAACACTAGGTGTTATTACTTTTAATTTTAAAAGATTTTGTATGTGGGTTTGACATTCTTCTTGTTCCCAATTGTTAAATTGAATATCTTTTGTTTTTATAATTAAGTCAGGATTAATTATTTCTAGTTTACATGTTACGGGATCTCTATCCCAGAATTTTGTTGGATCTTCTCCTATTATATTTGTTTTGTTTAACCTATCAAGGATTTGTTGTATACTTTCAAATTTTATTGACTTTGAAATTTTTATAGAAGAGAATACTTCAGCTGTATTATCTAAGATATTATTTAAAAAATAATTTTCATTTATTTCTTCTAGTGTGTATAAATATTCTGTTTTACATTTACATGTATTTGAATTTTTACAATTACAATTATCAGTAATAGTTTCTTGTTTGACTGAATCACCACTGACTATAGGTGTCATTTGTGTTTTATCACTTATTAAGACATAGTCTTTATTTATAGTAATTGATCGATTTTGTCTTAAGATGAAATCTAAACCAATTATCATGTTTTGTTTAGAAGGAACTAAGTTTTCTACTCTCATGGTTTTGATGAAAGTTTTGTAGCCAAAAATTTCACAATTTGTGCTAAATTGAAGAATAACATTATTAATTTCTTCATCATTTATCATGATTTCTCCAGACATAGTTCTAGTTTTTTGTATGTGTTTACTTTTAACTATGTTTTGTTGTGGAGTTACAGTTTTACAGATGACTGTTTCTGAACAACCTGTATCTAATAAGGCTTGTATAATTTTTTCTGTAGAAGATTTATTATTTATTTTTGGAAAAGTTATTTTTACTAATACTTTTAGAGTTATTAATTGTTGTTTATTACAAACTAATGGGATACATTCTGTTGTTCCCATCATATTATTTTGTATAGAAATCTGACTAGTCTCAGGGGTATCTATTTTAGTCTTTCCTTTTATTAATTTTTCTAGAAGAATAACTTTTTCTTCTAAGTAATTTATGCGAGTTTCTAATACAGAAACTCTTGTATCAGTTACATCTTTATTGCTCGGTTTATTTGTATTTTCTCTTGTTTCAAAAGAGGGTATATTTTGTTCTGATATGTTTAAATGTTTTTCTATACATTTAATACAAAAATTTTTATAACAAAGTGGACAATGACTGATGACATAAATGATTTAGTCAATAAAGTTTCTAAGTTATCTTTAGGAACAACTACACAAACTAAAACAGTCTGTAAAAATACTCACAAATTTATTAAAGTTATTGCAACTCCAAACAAAGCTGAATCTAGTAATAGAAATCAGATTACACAGGATAACAATAACTCCAATAAAGATAAAATTATTAGTTAAATATGAATTTTACACCAAATAATAATTCACAAACACAAGTCCAAGAAATTTCTATGGATAGTTCATCTAATAGGAATCACACATCAGAGAGGTTTCCCGGAACTTCTCGAAGATTAAGAGAACATAATACAAGGAGACAAGATCTCATCCAACATCCTGGAATCTTAGATAGATTTCTACATAGAAGAAGATCTACTAATGTTAGAAGACTAGAAGACTTAGTAGATATACAACAAAATGTTGAAATAGGATCTAATTCCCGGATAGATTCTTTAAATCCTAGACAGTTATACAACATAGGATGGTTAAGTTCCGAAAGAACCAGCCTCTACAGGTATAGGAGAATAGAAGATTTCCACTTACCTGATAATACTTATGAGATAATACCATTAATATCTCAGCAAACAGCCACACAACTCCTAAACCAACATGGACGATATGTTCATATGGGATTAATTACTATTGGTGTAAGATCCCTAGCTAGACACATGATTGGTGCTAGAGCTTTGATAGTTCTCCATGACACCAGATTCCAAAACAATGATTCCCAAAGTATTATAGGTATACTAGAAGTTGACCTAAATCAACCCATATCTTTGATATACCTTGCCCCTAACTTTACACTTACTCTTCAAGATTTTGTAAATCACATTAGTCTAGAAGTACAAACCATAGGATTTGGAACAAATTGGATAGGACATAACCTACACTTAGACATAACTTTCATAGGAAGAATAAGTAATTATATTTCTTCTATGTATAGAATAAACACTAGACCATTAGAAGAAGCCATTAGTTCAATTGGTACACAATTTTTGCCAGCCCAAGCTTTTACTCGAAGAAATGAGGGACATCTTTGGCAAACCCATTTACAAAGGGATGAACAAAATCCCATTACAAATCCAGACACTGTCATTCTACATAATAGGTCTAGAGGTCTTAGTCTAAGTTTTACTGACTACAGAAGTACTTCTTTAACAGATCTAGAACAAGATCGAAGGGATAGTACATCTATTCCCGACAATGATCATATTGCTATGATGAATATCATAGATAGTGAAGATGAAGAAGATGATGACATTACTGAAGAAGAATGGAATTATCATCAAGCAAACATAGCCATGCTTAGGCAGGGAACTTTAGAAACTAAGTTTAAACAAGATCCTTTACAACAAAGCATTCTTAGTGAGTCAAACTGGGAACCTTGGGATTGTTTTCCCTTAGAACAAAATGAAGTTATAACTCCTCAAGAAAATGATATAGTTAATATCTTTTTACAAAATTTAAAACTTGAAGAACAAACTGAAGAACAAGAATATTTTTACAAACTTCGAGAAAAATTAAAAAATAAAGAAGACGATGAATTATCTACTACTTCTGAAAATACAAAAGTAGGATTAATCAATGAATATGAAGAATCCACTGCTACAAATTATAGGTTAGATCCTGCTGGTACTCAAAATTATAGTCCAGGATTTTTACCTAGAGACACACCACACCCTCTCTCTCTCTCTAAACTCTCTCCCTTCTCTCTAAAAACTCTCCTGTGTAAAGTTTCTCTTCTTGCAATAAAATACGAAGATTGTGTTCACCCTTCCCCTCTTCTCCCCTTTGTAAGTCATTTATTTTTCTTATGTTTATGTAATTTTAATCATGGAGTAGTCTATTCGTTAAGGTATCTTCGGATGCCTAAAATGATAAATATCTAAAGATGCGATAATCATTTAAAGGCTTATCATATGTCTGTATATTCATCATCTTCATCTTTCTCATCTTCTTCTGAAAACCTGGGTTCTGCCCTTGTATTTGCAAAAAACCTGGGTTTTGGTAAACTTGTCGAGTTGAATCTGGTATTGCGCGGATTACCGCCGTATAAATCCAGTCTAAACTCATGAGGTGTGACCAGGAATATCTGGTATTGGTCGGAGTACCGCCGTATAAATCCAGACTTTCTTTAAATTCTTACACTTTCTTTAAATTCTTGTTTTCTTTTCTTTGGTATAATTCTTGTTTTCTTTTCTTTGGTATCAGAGCTGTGTTCTTTCCAAGGACAGTTTTTATATCAAAATTTGTAAATGTTAATTTTAATCGAAAATAGAAATCTGTCTAGAGTGGATAGTGTTTGCTAGGATACTCTTGGTAGTTGGAGGGCAGTGATGGCCAGTGGAGAGCCGGTGTAAGTCCCTAGTTCCTACCTAAATGAGTTGAGGAACACGTGCATATTGCGCCAACAAGTACAGATGTTTATTTTTGATTAAGTTTGTAAAAAAAAAAAAAAAAAAAAAAAGTTATTTTATTGATAAGCCTTATGATTTTCTATATTCTTTAATATTTATTGTTTTATAGTGTATTCCGTGGATACCTTACTTTTATTATCTAAATTTCTGCTGTCTTTGCTCTGTTTCTGCTTTTACTCTGTTTCTGTTTAAATTTCGGTTCTTGTTCTGTTTTCTCTTTTCTCTATACATTTATTTTATTCTCACAAATATAAAATTTTACAAAATGACAAATATACAACCTATAAAAGGTAAAGAATATCACTCAGCTCTTGCAGCTGTTGAAAATTTTACAAAATCTCATCCCGTAGGATATATAAAACCAACTCACGACACAGATTTTGTTCATACAATATTAATAGGACAAAATAACACAATAATAGCTTTACTAGAAGAAGTTTCTAGAAAACTATCTACTCTTATTAATCAGCAACACAAAAATATAAACATGACTGATGACATAAATGATTTAGTCAATAAAGTTTCTAAGTTATCTTTAGGAACAACTACACAAACTAAAACAGTCTGTAAAAATACTCACAAATTTATTAAAGTTATTGCAACTCCAAACAAAGCTGAATCTAGTAATAGAAATCAGATTACACAGGATAACAATAACTCCAATAAAGATAAAATTATTAGTTAAATATGAATTTTACACCAAATAATAATTCACAAACACAAGTCCAAGAAATTTCTATGGATAGTTCATCTAATAGGAATCACACATCAGAGAGGTTTCCCGGAACTTCTCGAAGATTAAGAGAACATAATACAAGGAGACAAGATCTCATCCAACATCCTGGAATCTTAGATAGATTTCTACATAGAAGAAGATCTACTAATGTTAGAAGACTAGAAGACTTAGTAGATATACAACAAAATGTTGAAATAGGATCTAATTCCCGGATAGATTCTTTAAATCCTAGACAGTTATACAACATAGGATGGTTAAGTTCCGAAAGAACCAGCCTCTACAGGTATAGGAGAATAGAAGATTTCCACTTACCTAATAATACTTATGAGATAATACCATTAATATCTCAGCAAACAGCCACACAACTCCTAAACCAACATGGACGATATGTTCATATGGGATTAATTACTATTGGTGTAAGATCCCTAGCTAGACACATGATTGGTGCTAGAGCTTTGATAGTTCTCCATGACACCAGATTCCAAAACAATGATTCCCAAAGTATTATAGGTATACTAGAAGTTGACCTAAATCAACCCATATCTTTGATATACCTTGCCCCTAACTTTACACTTACTCTTCAAGATGTTGTAAATCACATTAGTCTAGAAGTACAAACCATAGGATTTGGAACAAATTGGATAGGACATAACCTACACTTAGACATAACTTTCATAGGAAGAATAAGTAATTATATTTCTTCTATGTATAGAATAAACACTAGACCATTAGAAGAAGCCATTAGTTCAATTGGTACTCAATTTTTGCCAGCCCAAGCTTTTACTCGAAGAAATGAGGGACATCTTTGGCAAACCCATTTACAAAGGGATGAACAAAATCCCATTACAAATCCAGACACTGTCATTCTACATAATAGGTCTAGAGGTCTTAGTCTAAGTTTTACTGACTACAGAAGCACTTCTTTAACAGATCTAGAACAAGATCGAAGGGATAGTACATCTATTCCCGACAATGATCATATTGCTATGATGAATATCATAGATAGTGAAGATGAAGAAGATGATGACATTACTGAAGAAGAATGGAATTATCATCAAGCAAACATAGCCATGCTTAGGCAGGGAACTTTAGAAACTAAGTTTAAACAAGATCCTTTACAACAAAGCATTCTTAGTGAGTCAAACTGGGAACCTTGGGATTGTTTTCCCTTAGAACAAAATGAAGTTATAACTCCTCAAGAAAATGATATAGTTAATATCTTTTTACAAAATTTAAAAC
This sequence comes from Psophocarpus tetragonolobus, assembly GCA_037954015.1. Classification (NCBI taxonomy): domain Eukaryota; kingdom Viridiplantae; phylum Streptophyta; class Magnoliopsida; order Fabales; family Fabaceae; genus Psophocarpus; species Psophocarpus tetragonolobus. The sequence continues at coordinate 50,052,146 of CM075693.1, read as the reverse complement.
TTGAAGAACAAACTGAAGAACAAGAATATTTTTACAAACTTCGAGAAAAATTAAAAAATAAAGAAGACGATGAATTATCTACTACTTCTGAAAATACAAAAGTAGGATTAATCAATGAATATGAAGAATCCACTGCTACAAATTATAGGTTAGATCCTGCTGGTACTCAAAATTATAGTCCAGGATTTTTACCTAGAGACACAGTTCAAAATATTGTCCTTAGTGATAATAAATATATCTCCCATGGTAAACGATTACCAGTAGAACCACATTTTCAAATTCCAAATTTACTTCTCAACTTAGGAGGAATAGATCCACAACTTCTTCCTACATACATTGAACAATGGACTGCTGCTGTAATACGTGATTATGGCATACATCATGAAAAAGATGTGCAGTCTTCCCAAGAAATGATCGCAAAAGGAGAAACATATCTTGGCGATATTGCTAGATCTGGTTGGGAATCATTTAAGAAAAACTTCCCTAATGATCTGAATACTCTGGTCATAGAACCTGGTCCAAACATTTACAATTTTTGTTCTCTTGTTCAAAGATTGTTTACTTCATAATCCGCCAATGATGGTAATACAATTAGACAACAAATTTATTTAGGACATTTAGAAAGATTGTCCATTGAATACTTTGGAAAAATAAAAGAATATTGCCAAGACTATTTGTTATATGCGTCTATAGCTGGATGCTTCCATGACGTAAATATAGGAGATAAAATGTTCCTTAAATTGCCAGGCAAATTAGGACAAAAAATTAGAGAAAATTGGAAAAATGATGAGGTTACTCCCATGTTGAATAATCTCTCAATACGTATACAACACATTATGAAAATAATGGAAGATACCTGTACACATATAGCCATACAAAAACAACTTAAACATTCTGATGCAGGAATCTGTAAACAAATATATACACCACAACAATATTCACAAAATAAATATAAAAATAAAAGAAATAATTCTAGAAGTAAACCTAGAAATATTAATACACAAAAATATTTAGGACCAAGAAATCCTCGAAAAACTTATACAATAAGGGCATCTAATGCTAGAAAACCTACACTCAATCCTACTAGACATGTTAGAAAATACAGAGATAATAAAACCTACAAACAAATATTAAAATGTTTTGCTTGTAACCAACCAGGATATTTTTCAAGAGATTGTCCAAATATATCAAATCTTTACACTAAAGAAGCAAACTTAATAAAATCTTGTCATATGAATTTGCTTCCAATAGATGAAGACGTATCAACAGATTCAGAAATTTTATCTGTAATCAGCATAACAGAATACACTGATGAATTAAACTCTAATAAAATACACAAAAATTATGATTTAATCAATGAATTTACAAATAATGAATATAATCATTTATATGTTAATACTAATGAAGATAACTTTCTCATGGGAGAAGAATACAATGAAATGGGTCAATTATTAGATGATTTAGGATATTGTCTAATGAATACCTTAGAAATACAAACTTGTTCTCATAAAATCCAATATTATTCAGGGACAAATTCAATCCCATGCACATATTGTGAACGTTATTTTCATATATCAAAAAGAGCTCATTGTCCACTTTGTTATAAAAATTTTTGTATTAAATGTATAGAAATACATTTAAACATATCAGAACAAAATATACCCTCTTTTGAAACAAGAGAAAATACAAATAAACCTAGTAATAAAGATTTAACTGATACAAGAGTTTCTGTATTAGAAATTCGCATAAATTACTTAGAAGAAAAAGTTATTCTTCTAGAAAAATTAATAAAAGGAAAAACTAAAATAGATACCCCTGAGACTAGTCAGATTTCTATACAAAATAATATGATGGGAACAACAGAATGTATCCCATTAGTTTGTAATAAACAACAATTAATAACTCTAAAAGTATTAGTAAAAATAACTTTTCCAAAAATAAATAATAAATCTTCTACAGAAAAAATTATACAAGCCTTATTAGATACAGGTTGTTCAGAAACAGTCATCTGTAAAACTGTAACTCCACAACAAAACATAGTTAAAAGTAAACACATACAAAAAACTAGAACTATGTCTGGAGAAATCATGATAAATGATGAAGAAATTAATAATGTTATTCTTCAATTTAGCACAAATTGTGAAATTTTTGGCTACAAAACTTTCATCAAAACCATGAGAGTAGAAAACTTAGTTCCTTCTAAACAAAACATGATAATTGGTTTAGATTTCATCTTAAGACAAAATCGATCAATTACTATAAATAAAGACTATGTCTTAATAAGTGATAAAACACAAATGACACCTATAGTCAGTGGTGATTCAGTCAAACAAGAAAATATTACTGATAATTGTAATTGTAAAAATTCAAATACATGTAAATGTAAAACAGAATATTTATACACACTAGAAGAAATAAATGAAAATTATTTTTTAAATAATATCTTAGATAATACAGCTGAAGTATTCTCTTCTATAAAAATTTCAAAGTCAATAAAATTTGAAAGTATCCAACAAATCCTTGATAGGTTAAACAAAACAAATATAATAGGAGAAGATCCAACAAAATTCTGGGATAGAGATCCCGTAACATGTAAACTAGAAATAATTAATCCTGACTTAATTATAAAAACAAAAGATATTCAATTTAACAATTGGGAACAAGAAGAATGTCAAACCCACATACAAAATCTTTTAAAATTAAAAGTAATAACACCTAGTGTTAGTCCCCATAGAAGTCCAGCATTTATTGTTAATAAATCTTCAGAACAAAAACGTGGTAAATCCAGAATGGTTTACAATTATAAAAGATTAAATGATAATACTGTTGAAGATAGCTACACAATTCCTTCCAAAGATATTTTAATAAACCGAATTCAAGATACTAAATGGTTTTCTAAATTCGACTTAAAAAGTGGATTTCATCAAGTAAAAATGGATCCTGATTCTATAAAATGGACGGCCTTTTCATGTTCTGAAGGTCTATTCGAATGGAATGTGATGCCATTTGGTTTAAAAAATGCGCCGGCTGTTTTCCAGCGTAAAATGGACAATATTTTTAAAGATGTAAAATCTTTTACTTGTGTTTATATGGATGACATTTTAGTCTTTTCCAAAACAAAAAATGAACACTTTCTTCATTTAAAACAAGTTTTATATAAATTAGAACATTATGGTTTAATAATTTCTAAATCAAAAATGGAAATTTGCAAGAATTTCATTGAATTCTTAGGAACAGAAATAGGTAATGGAACCATAAAACTCCAACCTCATATCTCTAAAAAAATACAAGAATTCCCTGATAAAATGGAAGATATAAAAACACTTAGATCCTTTTTAGGATTACTAAATTATGCAAGAAATTTTATTCCTAATCTAGGAAAATATACATCTGCTTTATATAACAAAACTGCTTTAAAAGGAGAAAGAAAATTTAACTCCGAAGATATAAAATTAGTTCAAAAGCTAAAACAAATGGTAATAAATTTACCTACATTACAATTACCATTAGATTCAGACTATTTAATAATCGAATGTGATGGTTGTGAACTTGGATGGGGAGCAATCCTCAAACGAAAGAAAAATAAACATTTACCAAAAACAGAAGAACAAATTTGTAGATACTCCTCAGGAAAATATACTACAAAACCCAAAATTTACCAAACAAGCACTGACTATGAAGTTAATGCTATAATACATGCTATGGATTCTTTTAAGTTATTTTTAATAAATAAAAAAGAAATAACAATCCGAACAGATTGTGAAGCCATAGTTACATATGGTAAAAATCAAATTAACAATGACAAAAAACCACACAAAAGATGGTTACTTTTTAAAGATTATATAAATTTTTCTGGAAAAATTATTAATTTTGAACATATTAAAGGAACTGACAATACTTGTGCTGATATTTTGTCCAGGTTTATCAAATAAATATAAGAAATTCTACAAAGACCTGATTGGTCACATCTACACATATCCATGACGTTGGAACCAACAAAGAAAGGTCTTCAGGGCCCCAAACAAGTAAGATCACCCTTTAGGGTAGATCAATACACAAAATATGGTAAACAAGAATTACCAATACTCACAAATATTTATCAGTATCCTGGTAGAGATAATACAAATATCAAGCTCAATGTCTTGATTGATAACATTTGGAATATTCCAAAATATACAACAGAGAATGAATCTCAAGTAACAAAAGTTAAACAAAGCATTATCTGTGCTCTATACAATTTTTGTGGTCAAAATAATCAAGGAGTTGTTTTAACATCTCCAGCCTCTCCTTCTGGAAAAGGTTTTACACACTTTGCTCTAATTGATGGGCCTAACAAAGGGGTATATACCTCATTCAGAGATCTCTCTGAAGCCAAACAAGATCAATTTTGGTCTACCTACAAAGGCTTTTACTCTAAAGAAGAAGCCCAAATGGAAGTAAGACTCCAAACAATTGAAGAAGAAAAGATCAAAACTGCTTTACAAATGGAACCCAAAATCCAAACTCAAACTTATGCTGGTGCCACTAGTATTTTGCCCAGCCTAAACCCAAATATTCTTTTATCAAAATTTAACCTTCTTCAAGAATTCCTTTTTGAAGCACACTCAGAAGCCATAAAATTTAATGGCTTATTTGTTAAAATACAAACTTATTTCAATCACAAAACTGTTTGTGTCATCTCTTCTGACTACTGTAAAACAGTAACTAAAGACTGTACCTGTCAAATAAAATATTTAGTCAGAAAAGCTCACATAGATTTAGAAACTTTCGAGCAATTTTTACACAGAGATTTTCTCATAACTCCTATGTCATTCCTAGAAGTAGGATGTCTACACACAATTTTAATCCCACCTACGGATAGATTTCAATCTTTATCCTCTCCCATAAATTCAGTCATAAATGAAGTACAGGCTGAACACATGCAAAAGGTTGCTCTACAAATTACTACTTCACCAAGAAGTATAACCTTACAAGATAGTAACCCAACACATGTTATAAAACTATACACTGAAGTGAACCCTGAGTTTCATTCTTGCAAAACATCAGATCATGATGAATTAAAGGGTCTTTCACTAAACAAAAATAAAACCTATCAGTACAACCTTTGGAAAGCACATACTGAAGGTTCAAATTGGAATTTTTCTAAATTCGATTCAGAAACATTGATTTTATTGAAAGAAACAAAAGATACGAAGCTCTACTGGAAGAAGAGTATGGGCTCCAAATTTCATCCTTTCCCCACCGAGGCTAATCTTACCTTAGTCCGACATTTCGAAAGAGAAAGGATTTTCAAAGAAATTTATGAAGAAGCTGGTTGTTATGGCCAACAAACACCAGGGGCATCAGGAGCTTCCTCTTTTCCTTCTGAAGCAGGAGATGATCAATCTCTTCCTGAACAAATGGACGAAGAATTCCAAGATTTTACTGCATCCATCACTCGTCTGAAATAAAGTTTTACCTGTGACACAGTAAATTTACCTTAGGGTAATTGACTGAAGGGTAAAAACTGACACAACAGGTTTCCTGTAATCAGATGACCTATACAGTTGGTTCCCGGTCATACATTTTGTATATAAATAGGCCTTAAGTCTCTTATGCGGAGCAGGCTAGAGACACACCACACCCTCTCTCTCTCTCTAAACTTTCTCCCTTCTCTCTAAAAACTCTCCTGTGTAAAGTTTCTCTTCTTGCAATAAAATACGAAGATTGTGTTCACCCTTCCCCTCTTCTCCCCTTTGTAAGTCATTTATTTTTCTTATGTTTATGTAATTTTAATCATGGAGTAGTCTATTCGTTAAGGTATCTTCGGATGCCTAAAATGATAAATATCTAAAGATGCGATAATCATTTAAAGGCTTATCATATGTCTGTATATTCATCATCTTCATCTTTCTCATCTTCTTCTGAAAACCTGGGTTCTGCCCTTGTATTTGCGAAAAACCTGGGTTTTGGTAAACTTGTCGAGTTGAATATGGTATTGCGCGGATTACCGCCGTATAAATCCAGTCTAAACTCATGAGGTGTGACCAGGAATATCTGGTATTGGTCGGAGTACCGCCGTATAAATCCAGACTTTCTTTAAATTCTTGTTTTCTTTTCTTTGGTATCAGAGCTGTGTTCTTTCCAAGGACAGTTTTTATATCAAAATTTGTAAATGTTAATTTTAATCGAAAATAGAAATCTGTCTAGAGTGGATAGTGTTTGCTAGGATACTCTTGGTAGTTGGAGGGCAGTGATGGCCAGTGGAGAGCCGGTGTAAGTCCCTAGTTCCTACCTAAATGAGTTGAGGAACACGTGCATATTGCGCCAACAAGTATAGATGTTTATTTTTTATTAAGTTTAAAAAAAAAAAAAAAAAAAGAGTTATTTTATTGATAAGCCTTATGATTTTCTATATTCTTTAATATTTATTGTTTTATAGTGTATTCCGTGGATACCTTACTTTTATTATCTAAATTTCTGCTGTCTTTGCTCTGTTTCTGCTTTTACTCTGTTTCTGTTTAAATTTCGGTTCTTGTTCTGTTTTCTCTTTTCTCTATACATTTATTTTATTCTCACAAATATAAAATTTACAAAATCTTGAAGAGTAAGTGTAAAGTTAGGGGCAAGGTATATCAAAGATATGGGTTGATTTAGGTCAACTTCTAGTATACCTATAATACTTTGGGAATCATTGTTTTGGAATCTGGTGTCATGGAGAACTATCAAAGCTCTAGCACCAATCATGTGTCTAGCTAGGGATCTTACACCAATAGTAATTAATCAAAAGAGAAAGACTTATTTTATTAACTTACAAGTAACTCCTAATTACTTTAATATAATTTCTAGTTTAACAATTATCGCATTAGACATCTTTTTATTAAAATCATTCCATGATTAAATGGGTCAAATATTAAATGTTATGAATTCTTAAGTCTAACATGAATTTCTCTTCTTTTTCAATGTCAAACATAGGCACCATTCAATGTTAGGTTCATAAAGTTTTATTAAACATTAACATCAAATCCATCACATGCCTAACAATTGCTAGTTATTTTCTTTCAAATTATAATATGAGTTTAACACCTATAGTGTAAAAAAGTTTTACAACGACGATTAATTATAATTTTTTGTTTACAAGACTTTTAAAATATTAATTAGTAAAATTGACAAAATTATCATATATAAAGAGTTGTGATTAACTACTACTGAAAAACCTTTCACTATTTATTATATTATATGAGAAAAACACCTATATAAGTGTTATAATAAATAATAATTTCATGACATATTGGCTTTCATTCAAGTTTCTTAATAAAGAAGGTCTCGTTTCTAAGTTTCTGATTTTTTGTTTTGAAATATATTTTGAAAACAGAAACGTATTCAACAAAAATGGCTCTTTTTTTATTTTTTACTCATTTTTGAAACAGTTTTCACTCAATTTCAAAGATAATAAAATATGGTTTTTAGTTTTCTATTTCTATTTTTATTTGAGTTGATTACTTGATGTCACTTGTCACCATTGACCATCATCTCTGACTGACGGTCACCAGTCGCCACCTCTGACCGAAAGTCACTGACCGTCACCTCTGACCAGTATTCCGACCGGTAGTCACTAACCCTTACCTCCGACCAGCAGTCACCGGTCGTCACCTCTGATCGACGGTCATCGATCGTCACCTCCGATCGGCGGTCACGACTGTCAACTCCGATAGACGATCGTCAGCCACCACCTTTGACTGGCGATCACTAGTTGTCACCTTCGACATGTGTTCACTGGTCACCACCCTCGACTAGTGATCACTAATCGCTAAGTCTGATCACTAGTCACCGATCGCTACCTCTGACCACCAATTACCAATCATCAGCTCCGATAGCCGGTCACCGACCACCACTTTCAATCGTTAATCACTGACTGCTACCTTCAGCGACTGTCTCGACCGCTACCTCCAACTAGTGTTTTAATAAAGATTTGAAAACAATGTTTTAAATTTGAAAACAAAAACAATGTTATTTTTAAAATTTTAAAATCTTAAAACCAAAACTAGTTTTCATTTTTATAAATTTTAAAATTAAAAACCAAAAATCACATCGACCTCGGCCTAACTTACATAGGTTCACGACAGTATCAGAATAATTGTTTCATGTTAAAAAGCAAAAAAGCCATAACATAATGATCAAAAGAAATTTAAAAACAAAGAGAAATATTTTGCATCTCAATGAATAAAACATAGAGGAGCCAAATAGCATTTAAATAAAAAATTCAAAACGCATATGCTTGATGGAATCTAATTCCTTGACTACCATATAAATTAAAAACTCATATATGTAACAAACAACAATCCTAAACCATAAACCATGAACCCATATATCACAATCACATAGTAATAATCATTACCAAGAAGTGAGGGTAGTGGTGGGTAGGCAACAAGGACCTGGTAGAGTAGGCAATGACGCTCTCCGCCGTGTTCGGGAGGGAAAGAGAGGCCAGTTGATGCGGCAGCCTAGCTGTGGCTTGTGGTCATGATTCGTCACTCCATTAGGGCTAGGGCAATTATGGCGCAAGATGCGGTGAATCACATAATTGAATGTACGAACTAGGATTTTACCTTTTACCTTTTTGTTAAACGCACAGCACAACAACAAATTTTTTTTTTCATAGGTAATGAGCCAACTCGACCCACGAGTCGAGTTATTACCTGTTTTGTGTGTTTTTCAACTTTCTGGTCTGAATTATCCTGTTCCTGTAGTGGCTCAGGTTGGTTCACTAGATCGGTATGTTTTGACATGAACATCAATGCTTATTTTAAGAGTCAGTCTTTGTTTTTAAACGATCCCCATTTTCATGTCATCAAACTTGAAGTTTCTAATAAACATTGTTTTGTTTCTAGCAAGACTGTTTGTTTCTTATTAGTAATACGTAAGTATCTTTTGACACTTCTGATAAACATAGATGTTTGCTTATTTGATAGTTGTGTTTATTTTTACATGTAACTATATTGTCATTTTTTAAAAAAAAAAACTTATATTGTCATGTCATTAAAGCTGAAATTTCTATTAAATATTATTTTTTATTATTAAGATACAACTTAAGCCTTCAAAAAAAAAAAAATACAACTTAAGAATTTGCATATGGAAATGTTCTGAGAGTTTACATTATATGTTTCATTATTTGCATGCCCATGATATTAAGATAAATAAAATTAATGTAAAATATCATATATATAAAAAGTAACATTTGCAAATTAATAATTACAAGCATGTATATTTAATTGTAAATAAATATATAGGAAATGAAGATCATAGTTACAAAAAGGAGAAAAAGAAAAGTAAAGAATGAAAGAGGAGAAGGAAAGCATAGATAAAATGAAAAGAAAGAAAGGGATGCATGGGTGCAGCTTTGTTGGTGTCCTGTGATCATCCAACGGTCCATTTCCAGACCTTGAACCTGACGTCCACTTGGCAGACCGTGTTCTCAGCGGAAGCCGTGGCCGGTTTGTCGGCGTCGGGGAGGGGCAGGGAGACGGCCACGCCGTCGCACAATACGGTGATTCCGACGCGCGGTGTCTGGAAGAAGCTCATGTGGGCCTCCACCTTGGTCTCCAACTTCACCTTCAGCGCCACCTCCCTCTTTCTTTTAAAGCTCCTCTTCAACTGAATTGCTGTGTCGCTATCCAAAGCTTCCTCCCTGCTGCTAACATCCGCTTCCAGCAGGGTTGTGTTCTTCTGGCGGTGGAGGAAGGAGGGGATGGTGGCGCTCGCCAGGGGGGTGTCGCCGGAGAGGAGCGATACGGTGGTGGGGTCGTAGGAGAAGGTGATTTTGTCGTTGGGGTTTGTGGTGGAGATTGTGAGGTCGAACTTGGCGTTGATGCTGGAGGGAGTGGTGAGCTTGAAGGAGGTTAGTTTGAGGGAGGTGACTGAGTATGTTGGCCGCTGTGGGTGGTAGAAGAAGTATAGGACGGTGCCCGCCGCTCCCACCACGAGGATTAGGAATATCAGGATGAGGAGGAGGTAGCAGCAGAGGGTGGAGATGCAGCCTCGGCTCCTCCTCTGCTGCAGTTGTGGGCGGTACGTGGGGCGGTTGGCGCCCGACATCTGGGATTTTGTGGCGGTTGTGGTTTTGGCCGAAGGGTGAACCCTATCAGTAGTCATACTGTTGTGTGTGAGAGAGAGAAGGTAGAAGTTCAGAAGAAATGTGGGTTGGGTTAATTTATGATTTATGTGTTCATTAAAGTGAAAACATAATGCAGTTATACTGCATTTGAAGGATGGAGTGGGGTAGCAAGCATACAACAACAACAACAACAGATGCTAACATTCCAACACATTACTCTCTCTCCCTCTCACTGCATCTGCATAGGTCATGCATTTCTGCTTAATATATGGATTAGGAATGAGAACAAATATAAATACGTTATTTGGATTTATAAAAACGCTATCATTAAAGTTTCATGAATGCCACGAGTGTTGCTCTCTCACCCTAAATATATGCAAACATATAATATAAAGCTTCATTAATTGTAATTAAATAAATTAAGTTACATATGATTAAGGTATAGGTAGTATACTATTATCCCAATGATAGGTGCTAATTACTAATTAATCAGCCGGCATTCCACAAACATATACAGGTATACGCTACCTATATATATATATCTACTGCCGCACGTAATGTAGGTGATTTAAAATGAAACAATATATTTAAGCAACGTCCCTGTGAGTGAGAGAGTGAACCCTTTACTGTGATGTTAAACGCGCCACCTTACTTGCGTTAATTATCTCTATTTCTCGGAAAGTATAGTAACACAATACTAATTCATTGTAAAAAACAGTTGCCAGATGTGGCATGTTCCTCTCCTAAATAACCGAACACTGTTATCAGTTGACGTTGCCAAAGATGTTCCTTCCAAAAAGGGTAACGGCTTGCCCAAGCCAAAGAATCAAGTGGTAAATCACAATCATAAGCCTATGCACTTCCACACAGAAATAACAGTATGGCAACTGTCATTCTGTGTTGGAGGACACAAGGTTGTGATCATGGTCTCCAGCTTGAGTTTTTTTGCTTGAGCTCAAATCAAAAAATTTGTCAGATCTATAATGTTATGGTAAACTATACTTGGAAAAGAAATTGAGAAAAAACATGTGCCTTTATCTTAATATCACATTCTATTTATAATGAATATTTAAGTTATTTTTTCATGCTAATCATTACTTTTACCATTAGGCATGACTTTTATCTTTTGGGTTAAGCAAAATACAGGACAATCTAAGCTTATCTTTAATAAATCTCTATTATGTTTAATTAATCCCTAAGATTAATTCTTCTCAATAATATCAATGGAATTTGGGTATTTGGCCCCGTTATTGAAGGATGAAATGACTACTATTTATATGCTTACCACATTTTTTTTCACCCACTAAAAGAGATGCAACTCGAGAACTTTTCAAGAGGTCACTTACCACGTGTTTAATTAATACCACAAATACTGCTTTTACACTTACCACGAGTGAAGGGATGGTTGTATATACATGACATATGAAATTCTTAGTTCTAATTGCTGATATACTCTCATATGCAATTCTCTACAAGACTCGTGTTATATCATTGCAATATATAGCACTATCGAACATCTATGCAGGAACGACGGATGTAGGATATAGGTTATGTTTTGTGGGCCTTATTCCTGATTTTTTTGTTATTTTTAGAATTTATAATAAGGATAAATTATAATATGTGACCCTCAATTTATTCACTTGCTGACATTTTGTTTTTCTATTTTTAATTGTTCATATTTTGTCATTCTATTTTATAATTTGATGACATTAGAATCACCCATTAGAAGATAGTCGTTAACAATTGAACTATTAACGTTGACTTTTTATGTGACTTGATTAAATGACTCACAACATTGACACATGGGTAAAAAACCTTAATCTTTAGTTTTAAGGGGAAAAAGTAATTCAAAAGTTTAATTCTAGAAAAAAAAATCTCTTATTTTTATGCCAAAAATAATTTTTTTATCATATCTCAACGTGAGAAGTCATTTAATCAAATAATGTGAACACTTGAAGTTAATAGTTTAATAGTCAAAAACTATTATCTAATAGGGATGAAAAAAAATTTGCGTACTTGGATTAAACATGTGAAAATACCTGAATTAATAATTTAAATGCGTACCAACACACTGTAGATATGAGTTTTTTTTTATTCGCTCCTTAATGGATACGCGTACAAGTATCATAGTACTCATACTTGCGGATACCAATTATCCACTAAATTAAAATACTATACATTTAATTTAAAGAAGATAATATTTTTGTTAAATAAATCCACTTAAAATATTAATTGCCAAATTTTATTTTTATCAATGTTACTTTTTTATAAAAAAATGAATAATTCATAGAATTATTTTTTTATAAAAATATTGGTAATGTAAAACGAATATTCTATTTATATTAAATATTTTGTATATATATTATATTAATCTATATTTAAATCCAATTAATCTTTTAGAAAGTTACTAGGATAACTTTATTTCTAGATTTTTTTCAACAAATAAATTATTTATTTGATAAAATTTTAAGTAAAAAAATAATACCTTTTTAAATAAATATTTTTTAAAAATATTTGTAGGTACCCATGGATATCTACAGATATTTTTATAACAGGTAACCAACATGTTTTAAGCAAGTAACAAGTACAATTATTTGGCGAGACAAGTAGTAGATAGGCGGGTAGGCACCATCTATACCTATCTCGACTCGTTGTCACTCATATCATATAACGAATAGCTCAGAGACTATCCAATTTAAAATCTAACTTTATGACATGATGAGTTACATGACTGTTAACATCATTATTTATTGAAAAGAATAACTAAAACGAAAAAATTTAAAAGACTAAATTAAAAAATTTTAAAAACCAAAATAAAAAACACACTATTTCAAGATAAAAAATTTAATTAAGCAAAATATATATATATATATATTTAAAAGCATAAATTCATTAATAGTATTTTGAAATATTTAATTACTTTCTATTAGATATATTTAAAAATATAAATACTTTATATAAAATTTGATGTACATGTATAAATCTTAATATTTTTAGATGGTCCCTCCAAATATTTTTTCTTGTCTTTGTGCTTGTGTCATAAATCCACCGGCATTAAAAAGAAAAATGATACAAATACACTCTAAATGTTATTATACACTTAGTGAGAGAAAGAAAAAAAAACATAAAATTTTAAAGTTTAATTGGTATTGTTAGTCTACAAATTTTTTACATTAAAATTCAATCACAATCCTTTATTTATAGTAAATTTGTTGATGTTATTAATTAGTACTTTAAAAATCAGAAAAATGAAAAAGTCATAATTGAACATTAGTGTAAAAATTTTTTACACTAACAGTGTATACCAATTAAATTCATATTTTTATTGATACTTGTCAAATAACTAGTTGATATCAACATAAAATGTATTTTTATTATTTATGATTAAATTTTTTTGTTGAAAATTATGATAATGATTATAATTATAAATATGATTTATATAATTTATCTATTTATATTTAATAAATTATATGATGTTAAAGAAATTTAATTAGTATACACGGATAGTATAAAAAAAATATTATACTAACATTTTAATTACATATTTTTAATTATATAACTTTTAAAATATTAATAGTCAAAATCAACAAACTTACCTGAATTGTGATAGAAGGTCATTTTTACACTAAAAGTGTATATTAATTAAATTTTTTATTATTGTAACCAAAACGAGTCTTGTTTGTGATTTAAGAAAAATTGTGGTATGTCCTAGTTGTGATATCGTGTCTGAATGCATAGTTGGACAGCCAAAATTTATCTGATTTCCTCATTGGAACAGTGATCTATGGTGCTTACCTGTGTTGCCAAATCGTTGCTATCTGGAAATAGAGAAATAAAAAAGACAAATAAGACCCCATAAGGTCATCGATCTCATCAGTTCTATAGAAAATAATGGCGCAACCACTACTTCCTTAGAATCATATTAATTGATTAATTAATCATTAACTCAATGAATTTCAAGTAAGAAGTAACGAACCAGCTAATCTAAAATTGATTCATTACCTTCTTCTTCTTTTTTTCTTCCTTTCTTTTTTCACTCAAATTGATTTTATACCTATATATATCATATACAGTCATCACTAAACTGCTCTATAATTTGCTAATGTTACAGAAAAGTTATTTATCGCGAAAAGTGATTTACTTATTAATTGATCTCTTTTACCGGTGTACATATGTCATGTCTTCAGTCTTCTCACAATTTAAGCTTTTTATTAAACCCCTTATTCTGAAATGGAACACATAAAACTCTTGTGCTACATCTTTTCTTTGAAGAATAACTAGTGTATTTTAGTTCTTTTTTTCACACCTAAAATCTAGTAATGGTAGGGCAGGTATTGTGAGATTTTATAGATGTAGGATGAAATTGTAAATAAAAGTTTCCTTTATATATATATATATATAACTTATTTTTATTATTATCAATTAAAACTTACTTTAAAAAAAAAATTAAGTTTTACAATTTCAAATATTATATATTTTCTCTTATAATAACATTATAATATTGTATCTTTTCGTTAGTTTATAAATTTTTTCTTTTCATTATGTGCGGATAATCATTTTAATTTTTAGTTGTTGGTTAAATTTAATATATTAATTAAAAATAATTTAATTTTATAAATTTGGACACTTAAAAAAATACTATAGATTCAATGTTATTTTATCATTGAAAAAAGATAAGATAATTTTATATTAAAGTGTACAATTTTTCTGTTATTTATTAACAATATTAACTTTCAATTTTATATTCTCGATAATTTTTTTAATTTTAATCATAATATTAATCTAGAATAATTATTATTGATATCAACGACTAAACTTTGTAGAAGACGGAACCTAGAACTTATATAAAATATGTATTTTTCTTTCAACATGGTTTTTATGTCTTTTATTTTGTTAAAAGTCAAACATTTTAAAAATTCATTCATCATATATCTTTAAATGTAACACATCAAGAAAAAAAAACTAATGCTAACACTAATAAAATTATATTTTATAATCACTTACATATTATATGTAACCTTTTACATAAAAAAGAGATAATAATTTTAATGATCTACAAAAGTAATACAAAATAATATAAAATTTTAGTTACACAAATAATACAAATTTTATAAATAAAAAAATGGATCTTTTTTTATTCTAAACGGGAGAGGTTCACCCTTCTTATTGATTCCCAACTCTAATAACAAAATATGGTTATTGGTAAGTTTATTAATTTCAAATAAACCAATAAAAATCAACTTACATAATCCTTTATGTTTTCGAATAATCAAACATTTTTGCCTTAATTAATTTCATTCTAATTAAAACTAAGAAGAATTTAGTCAAATTTATTTGAATTTATTGATCGAATTATAGTATTAAATAGTTTAATTTATTTTAGAGACATTTATGCTTAATATTCTAATAAGTAATAACCATTTTATTTTATATAAAACTTCATGTCATAAAGCTTAATTAGATCAATTAAAGACATCATTAATATTTTGTTGTGCTAAAAAACACAGCATTTTGAAATATAAAACGGTTAAAATTATCATAAACAATTAACGAGACGTATTTAAAAACAGTGATTTTTTTTTTTCGCTTTCGAGTGATTAATAATCATTCATGTGGGATAGTTTAATTCTTCCGGTAATATGTCCTTTCAATCATGAATTGAAACTCTGTCTGTCTTTCCCAGAGTTTCATTTCTTCTTTTCATCAATTAATAAATATAATATCATTTAATAAAATTATTTTTGTATTTTTTTTTATTTTTTATATATCTTATTATATTACATAACATTTGTTACTTATAAAAATATCAAATATTTTTATATTATGAAAAAAATAAACAAAGGAATTGCTTCAAAACAAATACAAATTCTTTAATTTAAAAGTTTAATACTTATACACCAATAATATAAAAGAGTTTTATATTAATATGTAATCACAATATTTTTTTAAAAAAAACAAATTGCATTCATAACTTGAAACATAATGTTTCAATAATTATACATCCATCAAAGACATGACTATATAGTTATCCTGAGAGTCAATATGTGATTTACACCCAAAGACACTAGACTAACCTGACTATGGACATTCATAAAATAAGTTAACCCTTTCCAAAATATAGCATAAGGTTAATGCACCAATAAGAAAAAAATACTATGTCTATTAAAACTTAGTTTATATATCATCTACTTCCAAGACATTATATGAACATACACAAATTTATTTTGAAAAACAATGAGATTCCTAGATATCCAAATACCGCAACAAACAAAATGCAAAAAAATGTACCTAATTTTACTTTTATATCTACCCGAAACCCAAGACCAAACTAGACAACATATTTGAGTTAAGTTATTGAGAAAAGGTGACACAAGCCCAAGCCAATTCATGATTTTACACTACACAAAGTAAGAGATCTTACAATTCAAAAAAAGGTGTTTGCAATCCTCCTTGTCTGTCTTGCAAAAAACACATTGTTGTGCCTCCACTGCCAAAGTTACATCTCTTTTGTTCAAATTGTCCATTATAGGTATTCTACTTTGTAGCAACTTCCATGAGAACGCAATAATCTTGGATGACAATTTATCTTTCCAAATTCAATTTAGAACCTTCGTATTAAGACTCTCAGTAATTTGACGAGTAACCTCAGCATTAAGAACTTTATAAACTATAACCATAAAAAAGTATGGTGCTCCCTCTAATATCTAAACCCATTCATTTGGTTCATTATGATCGACAAAAATCCTATAATAATCCCTCCAATTCATGTAATAACTCTTCCTCCCACACAAATAAGTTTCGACACCAAACCCACTTCCACAATGGCCCCTCTACTAGCCCTCCCCTTATGTCAAGAATTGTGACATCCTTATGTTGTGCTAAAGAGAGCAACCTAAGATAAGATTGGCACAAAGCTCCACCACCTAACCAGTTATGAAACCAGAACAGTGTATCAACACCATTTCCTATTTTCCTTCTAACATTGTTTGAGAACTATTTAGGAAGCAAAGGTGCATTGCTATCTATCTCCCTGACATCTCTCCACCAAATAGACAACTCTAAATTTTTAAACATGGGAATTTTTGAAATTGACCATACCTGTATCTTAGTAAAGGACCCCAAATAACTTCCTTTTTTAAAAATCTTCATCTCCATTTAGCTAATGAGCTAATGTTGAATTTGGATAAGCACTTAATCCTTAATTCTCCATCCTTCTTTGACATGCATACTTTGTCCATTTAATCCAAGCTATCCTTTGATCATCTGCATCATCACCACAGACAAAATTTCTCTACATCCTAGTTAAGGTTTTGATCAACTTCATTGGATCTCTATAGAAAGAGAAGAAATACAAAGACAAACTTGTAAAAACAAAATTAATCGTTATTAATCTACCTCCAAACGACATATTCTTTCCTTTCCATCCATCCAACGTGTTTTTAAAAAAATCCACCACTGATTGCCATGAAGAACAATGTATTGTATTAACCCTAACTAGAATCCCCAAAAATTTGAACGAAGAAGAACTAACATTGCAATTCAATATACATGTCACATAGTGTGAGAACATCGAAGCAACATTTAATCCAAAAAAACTTGCTCTCATGAAAGTTAACCTTCAAGCCATAAACAAATTCAAAACACCTTAGGATTACCTTCAAATTCCAAATTGTTGAAAATTCAGCTTCCCCTAAGAAAATTGCACCATCCGCGTATTGTAACAGTGTGAATTGTACATCATCATCCACCGTAAGTTCATTATGTCTCCCAATTTGAATTATCGACTTAGTAAGTTCGCTAAGTCCTATGCTACCACCAAGAACAAAAAAGATGAAAATGGGTCACCTTGCTTAATTCCCTCCCCATTTGGAATTTTTTGTGGGACTTCTGTTGACTAAAATGGATGTGTAATTGTTTCTTATTATAGATGAAATTCATGTTCTCCACTTATGGCCAAACGTGACCTGCAAAATATATAGTCTATAGGTCTTTTCAAAATCCACCGTAAACAAAAAAGTAAGATTTGATAGACCTATGATTCCAATCAATTAGTTTATTAGTTACCAAGACCCTGTAAAGAATTGACCTTCCAAGTAGGAAAATAGATTGAAACTGTAAACACTCCCTCAAGTCTATAAGCCAGTATCTTATAGATGTTTTTTTAACACTCGTGATAAGAGAGATAGGACGATATTAAAAAAGATTTAGGGGGTTTCCAACCCTAGGGATCAAAGTTATAAAAGACGAAGTAACCGCCTTTGGTAGTTTCCCAAAAATATGAAATTCTTGTATTGCCATAGTCAACTCATCACCTATTGTTTCCCAGCAAAACTTGTAGAAATTCATTCCAAAACCATTAGGTCCTAGGCTTCGACCCCCCTTCACAAGTTCATACAACTTCTTTAACTTCCTCCTTTGAGAATGGCTCCTCCACCAAGACTCTTTCTTGATATGGAATTTGCTTAACCGGCACCCCAATCTAATGTTGGCTTCATCAAATCCTTTTCTTTAAAAACATGCTAGAAATTATTTTTCACCATGGTTTTTACTCATCTATACCCTCAAATCATGTATTAGATGAGTAATCACAATTCTTTATTTACATAACTTTTAAAATAAAATATTAATTAGTTAAACTAACAAATTTACCGTATAGGAAGTATCATTATTAAATATATTGTAAAACATTTTACATTAAAAATACAATAGTCTTTTGTTCTTAACTTAATTTGATATTTTTTTAACATGGTGGTGTATTTGTTTCTTATCCCACAATCACAAGTTGATACTTGAGATCCAACATGGGCTTCAAGTATTGGAATTTGTGTTAAATTTTATAAGCAAATATTGTGTAATGAAGTTTGTGTTAAATTTTATATTATTCAGCGAGCTTATATAAGCTAATTAATTAAATTACGTAATTTTTTTGTTTAAGAAATTTATGTTAAAATTTTCACATAAAGTCTAAACAAAATGGAGGGAAGAAAATCACATTAATATTCTTTACCATAAAGCACACATTGTGTAATGTTTGCAATACATTCGACAACCTTGCCATTAACTGCTCCGTATGAATGAAACTTGCAATCATAATATTCCAAGAAGAAATCTCTCTCTGTCATCATGCTCTCAGATAACTATGGGTGAGGCTTGTTTGGGATGCTTTTATTTTTATTTTTTAAAAAAAAAGTAATGAAAATGTTTGTTATAATTTTAAAAATATTTTTTTCTGAAAATATTTTCAAAAAATAATCAAAAATTAAAATTATATAAAAACTTAATAATAATATTACAATTATGATAAAAACTATATATAAATATTTTATAATATTCTTATTAAAATTAGTTAAATTTAATAATATTTTTTTAAAAAATAAAAAAATGTAGTTTCTAAATATTGAAATTTTTTGGAACGAAATCCCATCATGTAACCTCATATTTTGCACATAAGTGTTGGAATATCCTAACTCTCACTTGTTGACAAACCGCACGTGTGACATCTCTTTCCTGTATGTATCGAATAAAAAAGTGTTTGTGCATCCTCAATCCTCTCACATTACATCAATTAATGTGCCTTCATGAATGCATTTCCAAGATTTTGATAAGCAAAACATAATGTTACACATACATAGTCTCACTCAAGTGATGCGGGAAATTACAAGATGTACTTCTGTTGGTTGAGTAATACTAATATATATAAATATTCTAAACTCTACCATTTAACTTCAATTTTTACTAAGAAAAAAGTTATGTGGAATAATTGATTTGACTTTTGATTAATCACGTGAATATCAAATACGAGAATATTAACAACAAATTAAAAGAGGTTATCTAAAGTTATTGGGGCTAATAAAAGAAAAAACAATTTGCAAGGGACTAAATTAAAAAAAAAGAAAAGCGACTCTATTATTTGCTACCAAAAGCAATGCTATTATCTCTCAAAACCACGTATTAAATTAAATTAAATGGTTGTAACATTATTGATTATTTTAAATATTTATAATATTATTATAAATTTTAAAAATTATTTATTACATAAATAATTAAATTATCAAAATAAATAATTTAAATGCACCTCAATTTTAGAAAAAAAAATTACTGATTTGATTTGACTCGATATTATTAGAAGTATTAGATGATTCAGAAAATCGAGACATATATAAATACTTAATTATATGTCACATAAATAATTTAATAGTTTTAATATAAAATAAAATAGCATAAAATATTATTATAAATATAATACTTTAATTTTTTATTTATTGTATAAATAATTAAACTATTGAGATAAATAACATACTTTTTTTAGTACTAATGTAAGGATATTATATGATTCTTAAACTAAAATCATGGATTTGTACTATGGGTGTTTGTAGTGTGGTTTTGAATATAAAATTAATCTAAACCAAACTAAAAAAATGGGATGTGTTTGATTCTATTAAAATTAATTATAAAATATGAATCACATCAAACCAATCTTTAGCGCTTTAGTTTGATTTTATTTTGAGGTTTAAAAATTTTTTTATTAAATATTTTTAAAAAATACATTAAAAAGGTTCAAATTTTATTTTTATCTAACAAAATTATATAAAAGTAGTAGCAATCATTCAACTTAAAATATACACAATTAATACATTTAAAAATACATATTATTGTTGTCAAGTTGTATCTAATGAAATTAAATCAAATAGTCTTGCTAAAATATTAATTTACTAACTAATGCATATTAATTAAAAAGTCTAACGATTAAGTTCAAAAACACAGAAATTTAAAAAATAATGAGTAATTATATATGTCCTTCCACCAATTTGCTAAATTAATCATAAGGTGAGTTTTGTTTGGTTTAGACAACATTTTTATGCTTATTTGGAAATTAATTAATATTTTTAAACAACATTATACTATTTACACAAGAATAAAAACACTCACCTAATTCACTAATAGGTACGTATACATGGATATTGTGTTAGTTTATAATCAATTATTGCTATAGTTAATTGTATAAATAAACCTTAGAGAAAAAGTAGTGTGCATCATCGATATAAAACATTTTACACTCTCATTATATCACAACTTTCATTTATAGTAAATTTGTTGACTTTACTAATTAATACTTTAAAAGTCATATAAATGAAGAGTTGTGACTTAATATCAGTGTAAAACTTTTTTATAATGTCAGTACATACTAATTAAACTCTGAGATTTATATTATGTGAAGTGAAAAGTTGTTATTTTCATTTTTTTAATAAGTGAAAAGTTATTTTAAAAAATTTTATTTAAAAATGAACTTCTATCCGTTAAATAAATTGATTATGAGCTTTATATTAACACACTTAATTAATGGAGATTAACATAATATCAAGAGTAACACTCTTGAATCCTTCGTGGTTTTCCTTGCATCATAATATATTGAAGGACAAAACCTTATGAATCGGTTTGTCTATACACCTCCATGAACACATTCATAATGACCTTCCACAATGTGAGGATAGAGAGGAAGGTGACCATGAACACATTCATAATGACCTTCCACAATGTGAGGATGGAGAGGAAGGTGACTGTAGGGGAGGAGATGGGCAGCTATGAAGGGAGGGAAGTGTAGTGAACAATGTAGCATGCCAAAATTCAAAATACAAATATTTGAATAATTATTCAATTAAGAAAAGATTAGGTTATCAAATAAAGATTCATTAGAATTTAAAAGATTAAGAATCTATTATTACAAAATGTTTATTATAATTTAGATAAAATACTTATTATGTTTGAATTGATGATCCTTAACAATGATATATGTATTTATCATATTTGTTATATATATATATATATATATATATATATATATATATATATATATATATATATATTAATTCTATAGAAAATATATTTGATATGAAAATATAATATAGAATTTAGATAAAATAGTCTTATATTTTATTTAGTTTTATATATCATATTTAATATAATGAAAGAAAAATAAAGATAAAATAATATATTATATTTTGTTAGATAAAATTAAAGGATTAAACTGTTATGATTTTTAAATGAAAAAATAAGTTAGTGAAGATAATGCTATTTTTAAAATAATAGTAAGATAAGATAAAATAATATTTGACTTCATTTTAAATTTGAACCATAAATCAATATTTTATTAAATAAGTCATTATATAGAGTTAAGTAGGTTCCTTCTTTAAAAAATTATAGATTAATTGATTATTTAAGGGACTAAAACACTATTCATAAACCTCCATGGTATGAAGCATGGGGCACATGGAATCCTGTATGAATCAGGAAGGACCACCTTGCAAGGCTCAATACTTTTGGGTGACCGATAGTGAAGTAGTATCATGAGGGAAGGGTGAAAAGAACTCTCACCAGAGAGTGAAATAGAACATGAAACCATAAGCTCCCAAGCAGTAGGAGGAGGAGGAGCTCAGCTCGAGATTCTGACGACGTGTCTGTTGAAGAATGAGCCGGCGACTCATAGGCAGTGACTTGGTTAAGGAAACCAGTTTCTTTTATAGATTTAATTATTTTTATATTTAAATAACTTTAAGTTAACGTGTTTTTCCATTAATTGGATTTGAGTCTCTTGCATATGCAAATATATGATTTAAAAAAAAAATAAAATCCAAGTATCTTAAATAACTATAATTGCATACTCTGTAGCAAAGAGGGCATAATATAACCATTGTGGGTGTTAGTAATTATTGCGCATGCGTCATATAATAAACTGCAGCCAAGAAACTAACGTTAAGGCACTCTCTATCTAGTAATATTTAAATAAAATATAGTTACATTTAGAATTGGCCGCACAGGTTAATTGCAATATATGTATCCTTGAATGCTTTATTAACTGCCCCGCTAATCCATGAATTAGATATATATATATATATATATATATATATATATATATATATATATATATATTAATATAATATAATACGTTAATTATTAGTTTATATTTATAAAAAAATTATGATATTATATTAGTAGGACTTTAAAGGATTGTGATGTTAGCGTATAAAAATTTTGTGGTGATTGTTTCATGTTTGATATTGGAATGGAAGTTATGATATCTCCATATGGGATAAAGATGATTTTGACATACCTCCATTTAATATGAGAAAAATATTTTATATATCTTCATTTGGAATGTGAGAGAAATTTGCGATACCTCCATAACAGTGTAAGACAATGAGATGTCATTGTATAAAATGAGTAAGGGCAAATGATCATGAGTATCATTATACCTTGTGGATTGTGTATTTGCAAGATTTTAAATCGATACTATTTTTATCGTGTTTATTATTATTGTTAGAAATTATTTGGATTAAATCATAATTTATATATAAAGAAAATATTTTTTATTATTGCGAACAACATTATTGTGTTTTCAGATTTTGTGCTGGCTAATAATAATGCTAATTGGGAACTCCTTTTTCAACCTTTTTTATTCATTGGGATTCTCATTTCATGAAAAGTGATTTTTTTAGAATTAGAAAAAGAAGAAGTTGTGGAGGCTAAAGAGACATGAAGACTTACTCCATCTTTTTTTTTTTTTAGAATGAACATTTTTGTTATTTTAATTATCTTTACATTTGTTTTAGAGACATTTACATTTGAGAATTAAATTTTGTAAGGACCTTATTTTATTCATATTTTTTATTTATTATTCAAAAAAAAATTATTTTCAATAATGCTTTACTCGTTATGCTATGGGTTGTTATTATAAAGAAGAACGTTACATGCAAAGGGAAGGAAAGAAAGAAATGGGCTAGGGCAAGGAAAAAAAGGAAATGGGAGCGGGAGTAGGGATGACAAATGAACACATACTTGTGAGTAATCCATGAACTTGTCCTATAGTTGATGGGGAATCCTCAATTTGATCGGGTATAGTACAGGTACAGAGAATACTTAATTTGTTAAGTCAACAATAGGGATAAAGTGAAGATATAGATACTCACCTCGTCCTTCTAAACCTTGGACCAATTATTATTTTAATAACTAAAATACCTCAAACTCTTATATTTGATTTATTATACCTAATTTTTAAACTAAATGACTCTCCTTATATTCTTATTTTGCTTCACAAATTACAATTTTTGGATGTTAAGAAAGGTTTGACATTCAAATTATAAACTTTACATTTATTAGATAATTTTTGAATTAATATTATTATATTCAATCAATTTATTTTTACTATTCCAAAACAATTCAATGCTAATTTTAATGAACACAAAATAGGTAATTTAGATGTTTTTAACAAATTCAAATTGCTTATTTTGAAACTCCTTTATACAAATCTTAATGAAGATTATAATCTTGCTTTCATAACTAAACTAAGTTATCTGGACTTGTTTATTAATCAAATTATTCATTCATAATTACCTATTCAATCTTATTAAAATTTAAGATACACCTCCGAAACCATCCGGATCAACAGTTAGGAACAAGCTATCCAGATATGGGAATGTATGATGTTTAAGGGTAATTTTGGCCTATTTTTATTGAAATGAGTTGCAGAAAGAAAAATATGGCGTGCAGGGAAAAAAATCCATCCTTTGATGGTCGAAACCCAAAATTTACGCGGGCCACTTTGGAGCCCATCTGCCTTCGCTGATGCATGGATTGATATTACAGCGCTTATTTTCTTCAATAATTTTTCACCTGTTTATAATTATCCCTCTCACCATTCACAAACTTGGTATGATCGTTATTAACCAAATTATATATATTGAGTCAATTAACATTAAAAAATAAATTATACCTGAGGTAAATAAAACAATGGAAAGAATTTGAGAAGAATGCAGTTTTGTTGATTGAACTAAATTAACTCTACAACACCATTACTTAATTAATGTTGGTTTTTTTTAGATTGGTAAGTATCAGTTACTCCGAGTTTATAATACCTAGGGACTTCATTTGTCCTGTACAAAAAAATTACTGACTTTGAATGATGTGTTTTTGACTTATTAGTTTCAAGTGACAAAGTTGAAGATATAAGCCGAAGTGTATTATTTGAATTCATCAACCGTACCGCATCAGTGCCAATAATTTAACCCAACAGCGAGGCTTTGTCATTTTCAAATTTAGTAGGAAAAATGGATCTTGTTTTATGAGGAAAATCACCGACACATGAGTGAATTGTGTGGTTACCGTGCATGTTTCGGGTCAAACGTTGTTCTCGTGGTGTTGTTAATGTTTTATGGAGAGTGATAAAGTAAAAGGTTGACTCCGACACTGCATTCTAAAACATTTAACCAAATATCAAACTTGTGTCTTAGGTGGGGACACTTCTTCCAATCAAATGGATCCCCATCTCTATATGTCACCAAACTATCATCTTTCTCCATTCCTTTATTTTGTTATTTGTTAATTTCTGATGTTATTCCATCGGTTAAATACAGGCAGAACTAGCTCACAAACTCATCATGTTTGGGACCATGTTCCAGAGTTATACCCAGTTATGAAACACAATTCCTATTAATATATTCCGTATCAATGGATCATTATGAAACACATAGGATCACAAATAAAAAAGGGTCTTACTTTCCAAGTGTGCATTCTAGTTCTACTAAAAGTAATTGGAGTGTCTAAGCAGAATAAAGAAATAAAATAGAAACTTCAAAGTTCATACATACAATATATATAAAAAAGTTATAAACTGTACCGCTCCTACAATTGATGTCTAAAAATAAGTTCAAATAAAAAGTAAGCAAAATCAAGATTTTATTGGCATACCACTAATTTGATTTATGGTTGAATCTTGTTCATCCTTAATTTGTCACCATCATTTCACAATGTCCAACGATATGTTGGTAGATCATCAATAGATATAAATGAATGTGTCTTCTATATGTCAATTACGTACATAGAAGAGCATTAGACACGGGTTAACGTTAAGTAATCAGATTATTTGCATCATATATATTTAGAGGTAATTACGCTTATATTCTTTGAAATTAACGCGTATTACATAATAATTTACACTTATTCAAAATGGTATACCTATGAGTTTGTTTTACATGAGGTAGATGTAAAAAAATGACATGAATTATATGCAAACGAAAGCAAATTAAGAATTGTAGAAGGTTACACTGAAAACAAAACAATTTAATTATGCGTACGTTTTCTCTACTTGTGGTTTCTTACGTTGTTTTTTCCATAAATAAAACTGATTATAAACTACCATTCCAACTATTTCAGATTTTAGCATAACCTTGGACAAACTATGATGTCTCGGTTGATTTTGCCGCCAGAAGAAGTCCATGGGATGTAGTAGAACAAGAAACCTTCGAAACGTGAGCCTATAAAGTAGACCTTTGGTTTAGTATTGAATTAAAGTTGCGTAAAATTCATTAAAAATAAATTACATCAGAAAACGTTTTTTCTACAAGAGTTATTTTTTTAACAATGAAATAAAATAAAGGACCAAAGTCGAGTGGGTTTCTCTTAATCTTGGCATCAATTCATAGATTGAGAAGAAAACAGAAAGAGAAAGTTCTAGGCATGTTAATTTAGTGTGAACCAACCTTCAATCTAAGATTCGCTAGTTGAACCATGTACCTAATTTTAATATTTAATTGTGTCAACCATCAATAAATATGATCAAAACAAGCCCAAAAGTCATACTAATTCAATTAGAAATGTGCTCAAAGTTATGTACAGTGTAGATAAAAAGTAATCCCAAAATCCCATCAGGGGGTGTAGGTGAATCATTGCCATGGATAAACTGAAAGGAAGGTTAAGCATTAATTAAATTTAATCAGTCTTTTACTTTACAGCCACTATTTATGACTCTCTCTCTCTCAATCAAAGACACTCATGTCTAACCCCACAAGCTCTTACGGAAGAGTTACTGTGCTTTTCCTGCTTAAAGTGAAGTGGGGTTGTGCTTTTTGGTTTCATCTCCTGTTAGATTTTTCTGAACTACAATGAAAAGAGTGGCATCACAACTCTCATGTCTGCAAGGCTCAGAGCTTTAGTTCTGAAAAATAGAAAAAAGGTGGAAACACGGGTGTATTCCACCAAGATCATTCTTGCGCCATTACCAGGTTATTTCATGCTTATTGAGGGTATGCTTTAATTGCAGACTTTGTTGTGCTTGTCCTTGGATGTGACAAGCAAGTTTTGCTTCACCATGTGCTGCTGCTTCCACCAATTCTCATCAATTTTACTCTCCATGATGGGGCGTTGCTGATTCGGTGAAGGCCGAGAGATCTTCAGAGTTGTTGATCTAGTTTTCCTTCTGAAGATAATGGGATTGCAGCTAATTTTCCTACTTATTGAGCTGCATTTAGTTGTCATCACTCAGCAGTTTCATGGACATGCAGGTATGAGCATAGTTGAGGTGCTCTCAGTTAGTTTTTTAAAGTTGGATCAAAACGAGCTGATGAGAAACAAATTCCAAACTAACTGTTTGAGTGTTGTATTGTATCTGGTTATATATACAGCTTAATATTTGTTACAGGTGACGTATCCTATGTATTTGGATGTCTATAATCTTTGCTGAATATGATTCTCCAAAAAGTTCATACCTATGCAGTTCATATCTATCAAAATTTGATCTACCTATAACTAACCATGCTAGATTCTCTTTAGTTCACGTTCACAGTTCATTACTCGCATTGGAAAATGTTTTTATTGTTCAAATGATGATCAAACCTCTAATTTTACTTCAGTCCAAGTCCCTTACCATCCTTCTATTTGTTCCGTTTGTTGTAAAACAATGCAATAGCTTTGGACAATCATAATGAATTTATTAAAAGTTTTCAAGTTATATTAAAGTAATAAAAATTGAAGTGAGTTCTTCACGTCGGATCTAATTGGTTCGATCTCTGCTGACTGATATCATATACATAATTAAATTAGAACAGGGATTTTTAGAAAAAACCTTATTGGTAATAGCATCATTTTTCAGTGTTAACGTTTAACATTTTAGGCACAGGCCACGATTTTGGTTAGTATATTTGATAGTGAGTGTGCAACCAGTAGGTGTACAGCTAGCTTTTGCTTGTACTAGCATCGGTTTACTCGCTTTTGGTGGGGACAGTGTCAATAATTTAGCAACTTGATAACCAGTGCAAGCAATATGCAGAGAAATCAGCAATGAAATTTGTTTTTGCTATTGCTATGAGCATTTTAGCTTGGCATAGATCTGTGACACCCTATCCCTATGAATATGGCATTGGTTGCCACTACTTTACCCACATGAACAGGATCTTGTGATCAATTTACCTCTATCAATTTTTATGTCTAGTCATCTCATTGATATATCTTGTATTTCTTTAGGCTGATCTAAAAAATACTAATTCAAATTGCATGTATTCAATAAATATTATGACTAGCACGAAACACCAATACAAACAGATGTTCTTAGTGCGCTGATTTTGAATTGCTTGAGATATGGACTTAACCTGATCCCATGGACTAGAGAACTCAGGATAGCATCAACTTACAAATCAATGTTTGGTTATGTGTTTCAGTGTTAAAAATTTTCTCCGGGTTAGTCTATAGCAAGGTTGATATGAAATCCCAACAGGCCGTGGCTATAGTATAAATCCATGAGGGTATGGAAAGTTACGGTTAATTAAACAAAGCAGTTACTCTGAGGATTTCAGCTTTCTAAGGAAATAGCTATACCCTCGGAACTGGTTGAAGATCATGAAAAAGATTTTATGGATCTTTTTTGAACAAGAAGCATAAGCCATCTCCCCACCGTAGGTTTTTTGTGGCTTGGCCCACACCTCCCCAAAACTATCCATAAATCTATTTACAATTACATCCAGCTTTGATGTTTTACATTAACTTATTATATAGTTGATACCTCCTCTATAGGAAAGTTCATACTCTTAATTATCTAAACTAATATTTATCTTTCCATCCGTAGCCACCAAGCTGCTACATTCTGGTGACAGAAGCCATTTTAGTATTGCAATCCCACCATCAAAGTCAACTTCTGAAGGTCATTTGAGTATTGCCCACTCACCTTCTGATTCATCTTCTGGTGTGCCTGCAAGTATTGCACTTTCACCTTCCAAGTCAATTCACAAAGCTCCTACTATTATATGGACACATGGTTTTGTGGATTCTCCTATATCACATCATAAGCATCACAATTCCAAAAGAAAGTTCCACAATACAACTCCAGGGCCAACGTACCCAGTCCAGGCTCCTACATACAGTCATCAAGGTGTGATTCTCTGATTGAAATATTTTAAATAAATTTATACGCAATTTTTTTGCATTTATTGACATTAGAATGTTAAAATTTGTTTCATTCTTCTGTAACTTCTATTGAATAGGTCCTTCAGTCTTCAAATCACAACCTCCTTTCATTTCACCAAATATTAAAGATATTCACGTACCTGCACCATCACCAGCTATTAGGCCAAGTCACCTGAATGGTATAAAATCTTATTTTTGTCATTGATTTTACATTTTACTTGTTTCTTATATTTCATCTACCTGATTGTTGATGAGCATCTGATTGTTTGTTATATCCTTTTTGGATCAGTACCGTCTTCTGCACCTAGAATTTCTCCTCTAAGGTCATCATTGAAGAAGAAAAAGACTCCACCACCAGCATATACATTGGTTCTTCCACCTCCACCTCCTAATAAGGGTAATCTAATCTTAATCCTGAAACTGTATTATCTTAGAGGGGTGTTAAAATTAACTTAAGAAAATTATCTGATGTTCATCCTGAATGTAGATTGCTTGTCAATGACTTGCTCGGAGCCCTTGACATATATGCCTCCCGGATCACCTTGTGGTTGTGTATGGCCACTTCAAGTTAAACTCCATATTGACATTGCAATATACAAGTTTTTTCCATTGGTTTCAGAGCTAGCCAAGGAAATTGCAGCAAGTGTTTTGCTGAACCATACCCAGGTTCGCATTGTGGGAGCTGATGCAGCTAATCAGCAACTTGAGAAAACCACTGTTCTCATAGACTTGGTACCCAATGGAGTAAAATTTGATGATACGACTGCATTTTTAATATATAAGAAATTCTGGCACAGGGAGATTCTGATAGATGCTTCTGTCTTTGGTGCTTATGAAGTACTCTATGTTCATTATCCAGGTCAGACAATGATTACAACTTTGTTAGAACTTTTTTTTTTTCATAAAGTAAATTTATATGGCGTGTTTTATTTTATTAGTAAATATTTCCCTCTACAGTCTACATTCATATTTTATTAGTAAATATGCAGGTCTTCCACCATCTCCACCTTCTACTCCCTTGGATGCTTCTGGTATAGATGATGGGCCAAATCCAGGACATGACAACAATGGAATGATGATGAAACCTTTAGGAGTAGATGTCCCAAAGAAGAAAAACGAAGGGAGTAATGGAAGAATGATTGTTATAATTGTGCTGTCATCAATTACTGCTTTTGTTGTATTCATTGGTCTTGCTTGGCTTTGTCTGCTGAAATGTCGCACCTATGTTCATGAACATGAACCAGTTCCTGATGGATTGATTTCATCCTCTTCAAAACAATCAAGTAAGTGTGATTACTGACTCTGCTGAGTGCTAACATTTTATCGGCATTGTAGAGACTGTACAAAGAAAGTTCTTTTCAATAATGATTAATGTCATGAAACTGTTTTTTTATCAGACAAATTTATGGCGTAGTAATTTCCCTTGATTAAAATACTTTTATCTGGTATTTAGACTCCTTAAATTGAAAGAATTGATTCCATTAGTAATTTCATAAAACTTGGTTTGAATGATCATATTAGTCTAAAAATCTAATTCATTTATATGAAATATTTCATGACTTGTTAATTAACATTAGCAGTTGAAGTATCATAAAGTTGAATTATAATGCTAATTCAATCTTGGTTTCTATCTCTGACTTTTCTTGATATTTTGCTTCAAATTTCTTAGCCATTTATTGAGAGAGCCACCATCCATTAATTTGTTTTTCTATCTTTAGTTGTATGTGGTGCAATTCACTGTAAATATATAACTAAATTTACTCTTCGCAGGGGCTGCTAAGTCTTTGACTCGTGGGATAAGGCCAGGTTCTGGATCACAGTCCTTCAGTTCTGGAACAATAACATATACAGGGTCTGCTAAGATTTTTACTTTAAATGACATAGAGAAAGCAACAAATAACTTTGATTCATCAAGAATATTAGGAGAAGGTGGTTTTGGAGTTGTTTACAAGGGTATTCTAAATGATGGGAGGGATGTAGCTGTAAAAATTCTCAAAAGAGATGATCAACGTGGTGGCCGTGAATTCTTGGCAGAAGTTGAGATGCTTAGCCGGCTACACCATAGAAATTTAGTTAAATTGATAGGAATATGCATAGAGAAGCAGACTCGCTGCTTAGTTTATGAGATTGTCCCTAATGGAAGTGTGGAATCCCACTTACATGGTAAATAAAAGCACAGTTCAAGAATTTCATCAACACTCTTGGAAGTCAAAATTCATAATTTTTTTTTTTTTAAAAAACTAACTTCCGAATACTACTCTCTATTTTCCAGGAGCTGACAAGGAAACTGGTCCACTGGATTGGAATGCCCGGATGAAGATTGCTCTTGGTGCAGCTCAGGGATTAGCCTATCTACATGAAGATTCAAATCCATGTGTCATACATCGGGACTTCAAGGCTAGCAACATCTTGTTGGAGCACGATTTTACACCCAAGGTTTCGGACTTTGGATTGGCTAGAACAGCACTGGATGAAAAAAATAAGCACATCTCCACACATGTTATGGGAACATTTGGGTAATAATCCCTTGCTAGCCATTTCATGTTGATGCTTTGATTAATGTGATAGTTAAACATGCATCCAATGTTCTCATTTCATTCTAGTATCTTTTGTGTTTAGCAGACCACTGAATTTTTTACTGTATAGATACTTTAGCTTATCTAAGCATTCCTGTCATAAATCAACTCTCCAAATATCTCTGAACACATGCCCTCAAGCAAGATCCCATTGGGTTTAAAGTGCGAACAATGTGTGACTCCACCTTATCTTTGTTGAAATTTAACATTGTGGTTATAATTTGATAAACTATATCATGAATCAACTTTTCCCAAAACTTAAGTGGTTAGGTGCTGGCATGTAAAAGGTTTTATTTCAGCTCTTAATTCCTTAAGATGAAAACTGAATTCATCAGATTGTCATGATGTTTTGCAGCTACTTAGCTCCTGAATATGCAATGACTGGCCATCTTCTGGTCAAGAGTGATGTTTACAGTTACGGGGTTGTACTCCTTGAGCTCCTAACTGGAAGAAAGCCTGTGGATTTGTCACAACCACCAGGTCAAGAAAATCTGGTGACATGGGTTCGTCCACTTCTCACAATTAAGGAGGGTTTGCAGATGATCATAGACCCATTTGTAAAGCCTAAGATTTCTGTTGATACTGTGGTAAAAGTTGCAGCAATTGCATCAATGTGTGTGCAACCAGAAGTCTCGCAACGCCCTTTCATGGGAGAAGTTGTTCAGGCCTTGAAGCTGGTGTGCAGTGAGTTTGAGGAAACAGACTACATAAGATCAAGGAGTTATCGAGAGGGTCTTCTAACAGATGTGGAAGGAAAGTTTTCAGAAGGTTCAGGTGAAAGGGAGGAATTTTCAGAGTTTCAAAAAACACTTTCTGGTTATCAATCTGGTGAAGAAAAGGTAGGATTATCAGCATCAGAGTTGCTCAGTACTTCAGGTCAGGAATTTGAGTCATTCAGGAGGTATTCTCGTTCAGGGCCCCTCACTATTGGGAAGAAAAGGCAGTTCTGGCAGAAGTTGACGAGTTTGTCTAGAGGAAGCTCCAGTGAACATGGATTTTCAACTAAACTATGGCCTGGATCCCGTTAAGCTTTCAATATTCTCGTGTTTTGCATACCGTATTCACGTTCCACGAATCGCATGTTAGATTCACTTGAAACAAAATGTTGTGATAATGTAAAAAATCACAGACTACAACTACTTATCAATGTATAAACTGCGTACCCATGTGGGTTTCTAGTTAACTATGTCCGAACAATTGGTACTCTAGAGAATAGTATTATAGTAACAAGTGGTACATGTCCATAATATTACTTGTCTCATCTTTAAAAATGGAGTAATTTGTTAAAAGGAAGTAATCACCCATGGATGGCAAAAAATAATATACATAAAGAAAATAATATTTTTGTGAAATAAATCAACTTAAAATATTAATTGTTAAATTTCTTTTTTATTAATGTTACTTTTTTTTTAATGAAAAGTGCATAATTTATAGAATTATTCTTTATAAAATGTTGGTAATGTAAAATAAATATTCTATTTAAATTAAATATTTTGTATATATATTATATTAATCTATTTTTAAATCTATTAATCTTGTAGAAACTTATATAATTTTATTTCTAGATTTTTCAATAAATAAATTATTGGTTTAAAATAAAAATTTATGTAAAAATAATATTTTCGTAAAAAATATTTTTTAAAAATATTTGTAAATACTTGTGAGTATTTCCATGACAGACATCCAACGGGTTTTAAGTTGGTAGTGGACACAAATAATTTTTGGCAAGACAGGTAATCGGTAAGAACTATCCGTACCTGCTCCATCCTACTGTCACTCGTATGAGCTATTCTTTCTAGTTATCAAGTCAAAACTCAAGTTTTTTTAGTTAATGTATAGTTTTTTTATATTTTTGCAAAAAATGTGGTACTTTTAAAAATTAATCTGTAAAAAGTTTTAAATTATTTTAAAAAATTATAAAGAATTTTTTTTTTATTTTTTATAATTTTTTACATGTGCTTCTAGAAAATATTACCTAATTAGGTTAAGGAGGGGAAACAACAACTATTGAAAAACATTATAATTAATAAAAAATAAATTAATTTTTTTATTAATCTAAAAAAAAGATATTGAATAACTTAACTTCGAGTTATCAATTCAATCAAATTAGATCACCTTTTTCGACTGCATTGGATCACTAGTTCAGGTTGGGTTATGCCAAATTGATGATATGATTGATCTAATCATCAACTTGACTCAGTCGAACCACGTGTTCCCAGATTAACTCGATGGAACCATCAGGTCAATTTTGAGTTTTTAAACTATAATTAAAACAAATAAAGAGAGGAATTTTGATTGGTTAAAATTTATCGAAAATCATTAGTTTTAGTGGATTCTATTTATCATGAAATAACTTTCTCCTAAAATGAGTGATTTTCAAAGATTATTTTTTTCTCTCTCTTCATTTGCTTTTAATCATAGTTAAAAAATTGAACTGATTGACCCGAGAATCAGTTGTCTTGCTTTAAGTTGAACCAATGACCCACTTTGAATCATTCAATTTTTGTTTTAAATTAATCAAAAAGTTATTTTATTTTTAATTAATTATAATATTTTTCAATGAATATATTGTCAATTATGTTTTTTATAAGCTATATTGTCAATTATGTATTTTTTTATTATTCTATGTTCTCTGTAAACTTTACTATGTTGTTAATATGTGATTGTTGATTTATTTTCGATATTATGTATTAAATTTATTGGATTTACAGAGTTTATATCTTAATTACTTTAAATATAATTTTATGTTTATTTCATTATAAATTTTTTATATATTTTTAATATAGACAAAGTAATGCAGGTGAATTAGTAATAAAAAAAATATTTTTAATATTTACCTTCAAATTACTAAATATCATGATTCTATTTTTGCTTGGAAATAAAAAGTCATTACAATAACTTTTTCGTCCCAAAATGACTATGACCTTGTTGACTACTAATTTTACTCTCACTAGAAATCAATCCTACCGCTAACAGTTTTTCTTTCTTGATGCAGAACCATGCTTCTGTCTGATTTGACCACCTTTTTTTAATATTTGATATGATGTTCACACAAGGCATTCCATTCATCCTTTATATACCAGCCAATTTCCCTAACCTATCTCTCAAAATCTTGAGCCCCATGTACCTGTCACAATCACAAACATAAATAGATTAGTGCCATGCAGAATGCAGATGCAAATTTTGATAACATGTGCGTGATGATCCACCCATATATACCTGCCCATCATCATGACAGTGGCTTGAGGATTTGTTCCTGGTGATTCGTCAAATGTTGAGCCATCTACCACACGGAGCCTGTCAACACCAAGAACCATGTAATCAGGGCTGACTACCTTCCCCACATGGCACCCTCCATGATAGTGCCAAATTGTTATCACAGTGTCTTTGCAGAACTGCATGATGGACTTTGTGTCGTTGGGATGCTTTGGTATGAAGTTCACATTAGCCTTGACTGAGAGATTCAGCAGTTTCTCTGCGGTTTGTCTTTCACACAAAGTGTAGTTTGTGAAGTGTTTTGACTGGACTACCTTAATGGCCAAGCGTATCCCCATCACGCACCGATGGAGATCATATGGATGACTGAAGTAGTTGAAGGTAACGGCTGGGTTGTCATTCACATTGCTGTTTACCAGCTTCAGCTCACCTACTGACCAAGGATCCGCAACTTTTGACAAAATAAACCCTCCCTTGAATGCTTCAACTGGTATGTCTTTCTTGTTCTTAATAAATTCTTCAACAGATTCTCGTGATCTTTGCTTTGGAGGAATTGTTGACAGCTGCCCAATCTGGTGTGTAACATGTCAAAAATTAAAAGTGACTTGTTGATAGAATTTCTTGCTAACCTTCTA
This sequence comes from Psophocarpus tetragonolobus, assembly GCA_037954015.1. Classification (NCBI taxonomy): domain Eukaryota; kingdom Viridiplantae; phylum Streptophyta; class Magnoliopsida; order Fabales; family Fabaceae; genus Psophocarpus; species Psophocarpus tetragonolobus. The sequence goes on along the minus strand of CM075693.1, from coordinate 50,016,399 downwards.
TGCAGAACTTATCATATACCCCATGTTTAATATATTAATTAAATGCTATGTGAAATTTGGACTCTAATGTTATAAGGATTGTTAAGATTAAGGAACTCCTATACTATTCTAGAGGGATGTATAGAATAACTGATCCTGTTATTAATATTTTATCTCTTAAAAGAAGAATAGTTATTAAGCATTATGTCAAAAAGGACAAAGGAAAAGATCATAAATACTTTTCTGGTATTGTGAAGTGACAGATAATTTGAAAAAAAATACTTGTTAAAACGTAAAACAAATCTGATTTCAAAATGGAGGAAATAATTAATGTGTTCCATATTATTTATTATTTAAACTTATAAACACAATCAGTAAATTTAGAGAAATATTGCATACCTCTGCTGACATGATACCATGGTGGCAGTGAATGCTATCATTGGACTGACTAAACCCACTGCTAGCCTCAATGTACACACCCATCTTGGTGATGCCAACAGTTTCGATGAGGGACTGATAAACCGGTCTATTATAAGGAATGTACATAGTGTTCATGGGATTGTCAACCATTCCTTTCCCAACAAAGTGGTTGTCAAGGACCACTGGGATGTTCAACTTCTGGAGTTCGGCTTTTGGCCCAATTCCACTAAGCATTAGCAATTGAGGAGTCCCAATTGCCCCACTAGACATAATCACTTCACTGTGCTTATCATTTGTCAACATAGCCTCATGCTGTTTCCCATGTTCATCCTGGAAAATAACTCCCACAGCTTTTGGTCTCTTTCCTGCAACAGTAGCATTGCATATTTTAGTAACTCTAAGCCACATCAAGTTTCAAATATATCTCTTTGTTTAATATATGCTACATGTACCTCTTGTATCAAACACAATCTTTTGGACAGTGGCATAGACCAGCACAGTAAGTCTGTCACGGTTCCCTGAAGCAAGCAGTTCAGCAGCAGTGTGGCGGCGGCCAAATCTGTCAAAAATGGTTCCACCAACCTTGGTTCCATAGATATGATCATAGGTGAAGCCATTAAAAGGTGACACACCAGAGTCTAGAAGACTGTCTCTAAATGCTCTCTGAAAAGCTGAAAATTTTGGACGGTGAACAATTTGCTTCTCAACCCATGGGTATGACTCTTTTACTAGCTTCGCATCCCACCCCACCTTTTTTATAAACCTGCATTCCATTCAAATATTAAGAGAACACATTTGAGATCAAGATAAATATTTAGACATTACTGAAATTTATTGCAATTAATTGAAGAAATCATACATCACATTTATTAACAAACAAGTGATCCAAATTTTTTCGAGTCCCAATCATAAAGGGTGTATTTAAAATATGTGTTAGTGATTTCTAACATTTCTCTTTATGCTATTATTAATCATATGCCTGGTATCTTCTTTTATAGCCTAGAAGTCTCAATTACATTATGTAAATCTTAAATGCCTTTTGTAATCCAGTAGGAGTTCATATTTTCAACAGTTGTTATCAGATATGTAAATACCATTGAACATTTATATAGTTTTTTTCTTTTTTTTGGTGAAAGGATTTATATAGCAAGTTGTAGCTCATTAATATTATACGCTCTTAAAGTGTTCTCTTAATTAATAAATATTTTATAAGAAAATATATTAAGTAAAAAAAATGTTGGTCAAGAACAGTTGAACACCTGCTTGGCTCATTATTTCATGTCAAACACAGGAAAATATTATATTATTATTGTATTTATACCAAAATTGTTTTTTTCATTTTATAATATATTTCTTGTTTTTTTCATCTCTTATTTATTTTTCTCGGTTTCTTTAAATAATTTCTATTCCATTATTTGTTTTTAATTATATGTGTATGAATTACCAAATAATTAAGAAGATTTTTCAATTCTACAAACTAAGTAAATAGCCTATAAAAAAACTAAGTAAATAGGTTGAGGCAAAAAAAAATATTTTTTTAATTCAAAACACTTATTATTGTATGAAATGCAAAAGTAATTTAATAATTAGTTTTTAAATAATTAAAAATACTTAAGAATATGCATTTCATGTTCTTTAACAAATATATTTGGCGCATAAATTAGAAAAATTATTAAAACATGAGTCAAAAAGAATAGAATAAGAAACTAATAATTAATATTATTTCAAACTCTTATAAAGATAAATAAATAAAAATAATTTTGAAAAAAATTAAAAAAACCGAACTAAATGATAGCGGTAAAAGATTGACATTAAAAATTAATATTAGTTATTGTAATAAAAATAAATTTTAATTTAAAAATAATATTAAAAGCACCTATAATATTAAATCTACTATTAATTGTTATCTATATAAATAATTTTCGGGAGGGGTGGCAAAAGGGCTCGTCCATCCCATTTTGGCCCGTGTTGTCTCATGGTTGGACAGACTCCAGAATTTTAAAAATTTATTTTTTTAAGAAGTGATATAAAATTTCATTTAAAAAAATATTTTTTTTGAAAAGATCATCATTTTACAAAAGTAAATAGAATCACAAAAATAAAATATTTCATAATTAGTTTTATTTTTTTTACAATATTACACTTTTAAAAAATAAATGACAAATAAATTAATGACAAAGTTTCTTTTATTTTTTTAATAATTTATTTTTATAAATTCTACATAATAATTTATTTTATTTTTATAATTATTTTATTAATTTATATAAATATTACAATTGTTTAAAAATAAAATATAACATTGATTGATTGACGAGTTGTCCTGTCCTGTCTTTGACCTGCTAAATTAACGAGTTAGATAGATGAAGGCAAAACACGTTAATGGATTAAAAACATTAGTCCAACCCATTAAAATGAAACTAGAGTAGCAGACCGGTTTGTCCCATCTTTACCACCCTTAATTTTACCAAAGTGTGAAACTTGGAAGAAACACTAAACCCCTTCCCTTGTCCTTTTATTTTCAAAATATGTTATGTGAAAAATATACTATTCTTTTTAATTAACTTCAATACATTATGATTACTCACAAAAAAAAAAAGAGTTTTGAAAGCATCTTGAACCTATCTAATTTTTCAATTTCTAAAAACAAAATTTTGACATTTGTTCATAAAATACAAAATTTACTTGGTGTGCTGATAAAGTATAAAAGGTAGAGAAGAAGAGGTTACGAATTTAATTCTCTCCAACGATCAAAACTAACATATTAATAATTAATATTTAATTTATAAAAAAAATATAAAACATAAAAATATTTGATATTTTCATTCTTAAATAAAAAACAGATTTAATCTATAAAAAAATATAAAATATAAAAATATTTTATATTTTCATTCTTAAATAAAAAACAGACTTTAGAAACAGTTGTCAAACAAGTCCCAAATTTCTCCATATCTTATTTTTCTTTGGATTTACTGCAGATTTATTCATAAATATTAATATTAATCTAATCTTACATAATATTAGAAATTAAAAAGTTAGTAGTTTTTAGTATAAATATACTTCTTTTACAATCTCTTCGTCACGCATAAATTTAAATACATAAAAGCATTGCTTTTTGTGTATATATAATACTAATAGATTTTATGTACATTTATACGAAATATATTTTTAAGTATAGTTAAAAATAAATAAAATATTTGTTATAAGGGGTTTCGGTGTGGTTGTTTGCTCATAAGATGGACCTTAATGATTTTCACTAAATGGAGGAAGCTTCCTTGTAAATTGTAAGTTACGTTCTAACAATAGTGGAATTAATCATGCGTTGTCTATGAGGCAAACTTATCGTACACATGAACCATGGTAAAAGATAGCGATGTCGTAATGGAAGGTGAAGGAGGTTGGAGAGAGGTCCGGGGAGGAGAAGGTATAGTAGCGGTGATGGCTTTAGGCAGAGAGGGAGATTACATGCAACTAATACGACGGGAAAAGGCAACGGAGAAATAACTTTGTTTTTTTTCACACATTTTCCTCATAAATACAAAGCGAGAGAGATGTGGGAGATTTTTAGGAGATATGGGGATGTTCAAGAGGTATACATTCCAACGAAAATGGATAAAAATGGGAGGAGGTTTGGTTTTGTGCGATTTATAGGGGTGGAAGACGAGTATCGGTTAGGGACCAAACTGGACAATATCCTCATCGGAAATGAGAAGATATGGGTGAATAGGCCCAGGTTTGACAAAAGAGTGATTCAAAATACGACTATGGCAAAGACGGAGTGGATGTGGTATCTGAAGTTAAACCAGATGAAGCCAGAGTCAAAGGAAATAATGACAGGAGTTCAGAATGGAAGCCTCCGACTGTCTTACGCACAGGCTGTAGGCTCATCTGTGATAAGGCAGCAACACGGGAATGAGGGGATGAATCAGGCTAGCCTACAGGACATAAGGGGCATATCAGGGGCAAAAACAAACAGCTATTAGTTTTTAAAGCTGAGGTAGAGGAGTTGAGGAGGCTGGAAGCAGCCTATGTTGGCGAGGTGATTTCCAAAGGAACAGCTTTTAGGACGCAACAATTTTTGGCTGACAAGGGCATCTATGATGTTAAAGCTACTCCCATGGGAGGGAATAAGGTGTTGCTGGAAGAAGGCGAGTCGCAAACTTTGAAGAAGGCAATAGAAAGTAGCCAGGAATGGGTTCATGCTTGGTTTCACTTGATAACTAAGTGGGAACCTGGGAATGTAGAAACGGAGAGAAGGGTATTGGTGGGTTGTTATGGTATTCCGCTTCATGTGTGGGGGGAAACATTTTTTCGGACTTTGACGGCACCCTATGGTGAGTTGGTGCGAGTAGCAGAGGGGACAGCCAGAAAGGAGAGGCTTGACGTGGCGCGGCTGCTCATCTCCCGGAAAGCTTTTAAGCCAATACAGGAGGTGGTCAGAGTTGCGATAGACGACGCTTTTTTTCATATTAAGGTGGCGGAAGAGGGCGATGAATGGTCCAAGGCGCTGAGTCACGAGGGGTATCCAGGGTCCGGCTCCGACATGAGTTCGTGTCAGGGAGAAGGGGAGTTCGATGAGTCCTTCGTAGCGGAGCAACGACTGACAGTGTTGAAGGAGGAATTCTTTGGTCGGCGGTGGGAGATGGCTCCGGCGGAGGTGTGAAGTGTTTGGAGAAATTTAATTTGAGCTTGCTGGCAAAGTGGAGGTGGAGACTATTATCAGATGATACGGCTATCTGGGGCCCACTTTTGAGGAGTAGGTACGGGGAGGTAGGTGGATATATGGAGAGGCCCACGTCTTTCGCCCACACTTCCCAGTGGTGGAAAGACATATGGGCCATTGATGGACCAAATTACATGCTGCCAGAGTGGTTTAAAATTAGAGTCAATAGGATAGTAAGGTCTGGAGTGGGGACTCTTTTTTGGGAGCAAAGGTGGATGGGAGATACGGCTTTCAGTACACTCTTTCCAAGATTGTATGCCTTGACAGAGGATAAGTTTATTACTATTAAGGATAAATGCGACGTAGGAGGCCAATTATCATCATGGAAGTGGGTCTGGCAGAGGGAGTTGTTTGTATGGGAGGAGCAGTTGCTTCATGCCTTGCAGGAGGCGTTAAGTGAAGTGGTATTGGTAGATCGGGATCCAGATGAGTGGGGATGGAATTCAGTTGCTGGGGGGGCTACTCGGTGGCAGAAGGGTATAAGGTGTTGAATGAAGGAATATCTGATTTAGGAATAAACTTTGTGGAACCCCAGGATTTGCGCCGATTGTGGAAGGAAAAGCTACCATCTAAGGTCTTGGTGTTCTCTTGGAGACTGCTAAGGGACAAACTTCCCACGGTTGAAAATCTGCTAAGGAGAGGGATTCATGCCTCTGTGCTTAACCCTGTTTGTGTGTTTTGTAATAATGGGATAGAGACTAAGAATCACCTTTTTTTACAATGTCCAACCATACAAAGGCTGTGGTATAAAGTTATTAGCTGGGCAGGGGTACAGACACCACTACCGGAAGACCTGAACCAACTATTTCTGTTGTCCTCTGGATGGGTGGTGGGAAAGCGGAAAAAGAAGTGCAGATATGTGTTTTAGATTACTGTATGTTGGTGCATTTGGCTGTCTAGGAATGTTATTATTTTTCAAAGGGTTGCGTTGGAATCTCTTAATATGTTAATGTCGATAAAATTTCTATCGTGGCAATGGTTGTTGTACTCTTTTGGTTTTAAGGTAGAAAGTGTATTCTCTGATTGGTGCTCCCATCCTAGATTGTGTATGACGAATATAAGATAGATCCATAGGTTAGGTGGAGCACAGTCAAGATATTACTGTACTAAGATTGTCAGTTGAAACGTTGTGTTTCAACTGCTTCTTATATCCTATAATATAATATAATTTTGCTTTTAAAAAAAAAAAAAAAAGTTACGTTCTAACAATGAATGTCTCACTTCTTTCTCCTCAGATCTGACATTTGCACCTAATCACTTCCAAGACATGTAATACGATAACAAAGGACCACAGCAGCATTTAATTCTTCAAAACAATTCATATACTAAAATATGTGGCTATAATTAAATGCTGTGCCTTTGAATATGAGGGTGGTCAAAATCACAATCAGCCATTTCTTCTTATTGTTCCTTGTTTCCTCTTTGTGTTGTGCATGCTTCTATCTACTGTACTTATTAGTATATTAATATTAATTAAACAATTAATATCAACTTCTAAATTATATTCCTCATCAAAACAAATACTAACTGCTCCAATTTCCTTTTCCATTATATAATAGTTGGAATCATGGCAACATCTTATCTTTTGAGTAGATATATAGAATGAATTAATCATCTTATCTATTCAGAAAATTCCTTTTTCTATTGAGAACGAAATATTATGACTACCGCTATTTAATTATAAAATATTGATAAGCAGTTTTACAGTTAAAAAAATAAATTTTTAATATAAATTTTTTCTTTCCCCTAAAATTTTGATACACAGCCTGAGTTTATTTTGTATTTCCTATTCTTTTCCAAATAATTGATTTAGTTGTTAAATGAAAATTCATATTTAATGTTGGTTAAACCAAGTTATATAGTAAAACAATAGAGGCTAACAAATGATTTGAAGAAAAATATTTTTTTTTATTTTTATTACTTATTTGCAAATCATTACAATATGCATTATGTGGGGTTTACTAATTTTATTTTTTATTAAAATGTGTTTAACATTTAAGCTTAATGATTCTAAAATTTCACTTTCCTTTTCATATCCTCACCTGAACTTCATATGCGGAAAACATATGTATTAATTTGATTTTATTTTTATATGTGTGATCCATAGTTTTATTTCTTTCTCTTTAAAATAAGGTGTTTTTTTTTTTTAAACAGACAACGAAGAAGTAGTTGAACATTATTAACAGTCTGAGGCAGTGAATTCATTACTGGTGTACTCGCTGGTCCAGTTTGATAAAGTAAATAGATCGATGAAAACAACAGTAACCTAACAACTTTTGGAACAACAAAATACAATCCATACTTAATTATTATATTATGTAAGTCTAGTTTTTTTTCCCACTGAACGTAAGTCTAGGTTATGATAATTCAAAATAAACAAAAATATAAAACTTCGAATTCCGTGTATCACTGTATCTCTTACCAAACTTTGACCCAAAAAGACAAATAATTAATACACCCACATCAATCTTTCATACCTAAACTATATACCATATATTCTACCAACTCAACTATGTGTCCTGCGTTACTAAAATAATAAATTATTAAGTTTTATTTTCTAGTATAAGGTTAAGAACAATATTATTATAATATTTTAAACATAATTAATGTAACAAATGAGTTCTAATATGTGTTTAGTTTAATATTAGATATGATTCATAGATTTATTTGTTTATCACCTTATAGTGTGTGAAAACTACCATATATACATTTACATTTTGTTTGGATAGTTTAAGATTCATAAATTTATTGAGAGTGTATTCTTTATCAAAGTTTTATTATGTTGTTGTAATTTTGATTTTTCTTATATTTATACTTCTTTGCGCATCTTGTACAATTTTTTATAAAATTTTCTCATTTATTAACAAAAAAAAGAATGATATAATATTTTTAAATATAATAATAATAATAATAATAATAATAGCATATTCTAAAAGAAAGGGAGATATTAATCCAAAAGTTTGCACAACATTAACGAATATTTATTATTTTATGTACAATCTGTAAAAACATAAATGAAATAAAAAAAGTGTATTTTTTTAGCTATTTACTAAATATTAAACGAAATATTTTAAAATAAAACAAGTTCTTAATTAACACAAATATTGAAGTTTTTAAAATTTTAGTATAATGATAAATATTAAAAAATTAATTTCCTTTCCTGGATTTCATATTTGGAAAACATATTTGACCTATGTGTGTATAATTTACATTTGATATTAGCTATAAATACAAAATTTAATTACGCATTTAACAGCAGACTCCCAGTTTTATTTTCTTCCGTTGAAAATAGGATGTTTTTGTTTTACCATACAACCAAGAAGTAGTTGAACTTTATTAACACCGCTTCTCCAGCAAATTCATTACTAGTGTACTCGCTGCGCTGGTCCAATTTAATAAAGTAAATCAATGAAAATCTTTTAGTAAAATAGAAGTACAATTCACATATTTAATTATTAAAGTTATGTAAGTCCACGTTAAGTTCATTAAACAAGTATTTAAAATATACAAAAATGTACACTTTTATATGTGTGTATTTCTCATTAGATTAACCTTGAAAATTGACACATAATTAATAAAGGATATCATAGCAAGTACCTCAACTATATCCCATGTATTTTTAACCAAAAAAAAAACACTAAAAATTACAAAACATAAATACCCTTCCATAAATGTTTTGGTGATGTTATCCTATCAAATATTGAGTTTTAATTTGATAATCTTGGTTTCCAATTTTAATTAGAGAACAATATCAAAAGCACATGAGAAACTCAAAATTTTATTCTGATAAAAATGAATAGCATATTATAAAAAAGATGTATATTTGAATCCAAAATAAGTTGATAAATTGAGGAAGAAATGAAAATGAAAAAGGGAAGAAGTTACCTTGGGTTTGCTCTAGTGTAGAAGCCAGCATTGATAGAACTGCCACCTCCCAAGACCCTTGCCCTTGAATTAAAGACTCCATCAGTTGAAATGAAACATTGAGAAGCTGAAGTTGGTGAAATGTCTGCCAAGGCAATGTGGAAGTTCCCTAGAAATGAAACATTGGGGTTGGTGAAAGGAACACCCCCTCTTTCAAGCATCAGAACACTGAAGTTCTGTGAGAGGGTTGCAGCCAAGGGACACCCTGCTGTGCCACCTCCCACTATTATGTAATCATAGGCATTATTAGTGGTGGTAGTTGATATTGATGGTGATGAGAATGAGCTTGCATTTCTGATAAATGGGTATCTATTTTCATGCCACTGCTCATCATTACCTGCAACCAAATTTGCTGATCAAAATTCCATACCATCTTCACTAGTTTAATTATATTCTCAATTTCAATGTATTTTTATTACTATTGCTAATTAGAGTTAACTCATCATCCACAAAGGATTAAACAAAAATGGTAAAATGTTACAATAAATTATAGTGTTTAGTGAACCAAGTGGGCCAATGCTCAGAAAGCCTTTTTTAATAGAAATGTGCATATATACAGACATTAAAGTTTTTATATCATGATCAACAAACAGATTAAAGTGTTTATGTTTAAGAACTACCAAATTGAACATTTGCCTATGATCTAGCCGTATATATGCTCTTGAAGTGAAACTCCAAATGAAGGTGGAAGAAACCAGAACCACTGGCTACATATTTCACCAGATTCAATTCTTTGAGATAGATTGCTGCCACAAACTACATTCCCAAATTCCCATCTATGTCCCAGATGCCGTTAGCTAATAAAAAAAATTGAGATATATTCAAAAGGATAAGAAAGAGAGAATTTCTGCCAGATTTGTAGGCATGAAAAATGAGAACTTTATCTTGAATGCAAAATATTTGCACAGATATTAATGTTGAAAATACAAGCTGAAGGAACAAAGATAGAAGTGGATAATGTAAGAAATTAAGTCCTGAGGGTGGAGGAAGATGTAAGTTGTGGATAAACAACGAACCTTTACAGGGACGTAGACAGTTCAAGAGCCATAGAAGTAGGCACAAGAAGAATTTGACTGCAGCAACTAAAGCCATGAAATCTCACGGGCCAGAAAAAGCACTCACTTTCTGAAGAAGCTGCTTCTTCCCAACCTATAAGTGGCTTCCTCTCATTGGCCTTGTTTTGTGTGTAACTCATATAAATATGTAAAATACATCCTTACTGAGTCAAGATTATGGTAACATAATCCAACAATTAGTAAGATAAATGAGGAAGAAAATCTAAATTAAAAACATATGATGTATTAATGCATCTCCCCACTAATACTTTTAGAAATACTGAAAAAATATTACTGAATGAGGCATTTAATGAGGAAATGAATGCCACAGTTAGAGTCAAGAGGCTTTTTCGCCGTTGGATTTGACGTTGTATTTTCTCATCACGTTCATGAGTTTGTACAAAGACAGCTCACTCACCAGCCTACACTATGTGGAGTAAAGTTCCATATTTAATATGCCACCAAAAACTTGTGTGAATTCTTTTCATTTATGCTGGATTATTAGATCAGAGGCCACTTCCTGAATTTTGTCCCTTCAACTAACCCTGGTACTAAACTTACGAGTAACTAATACTAACGCTCATTCTCAGCACCCACTGAAAACGGAAATTACAAAAGCAAACTGTATTTTGGGCTATTAATAGGAATTTCTCTTTCTGCTTTCCTTTGTTTGTTTTTTTTTTCTGAAATTGATATTCTGAGGTCATAGTCTGCATCACTGCTGCTATTGTTTGGTAAATTTATTTATCACATTGATTGGATATCATGGCAATACAAGTCAATGGAAGAGTAAAGGGAACAGTTAGTTAACAATCCATTATTTTGGTTTACCTATTTGAATCATGCCTATCAAATTACTAACCCCTTTTGATTAGGTGTTTAAATTTTGATGTCAATGGACCAACCTGAACTTGTACATATGCTGCAACTGATACTGCAGCGTGGGGCAAAAGCATTATATTTTTGGAAATAGAACGGGTCCATCCTAATTAAAAAAAGAAGCATATTGGGAGAGCCACAATTTGAAGAAGAAATCACACAAGCAGAAAAGGGAAGACCAGTATATGCAACTCATGTTCTTTTATTGTTTTCTTTGCTTCTTTATGACTTAGATTGTAATGGTTAGACATGAGTCCAAAATTAACCTCTAAAATATTCAAGACTTAGGTAAATGGAGTCCGGATTATATAGAAATTGGAAAAGAGAAGTGTTGATGTAGACTCCGAAATCTTACGAGGAGTGCGATAGATCGTCTGACAAGATTGTCTAATGAGTGTAGGAGACACGTGAGTTTGTTTTAGCTTACACATACCTCTTTGGAAGGGAGTTGTAAATGTGATGTTTTCGTGTTTTTTTTTTTGTTATCAATATAATCTCTCTCTTTTTTTAACTCTTGTTTTTGCTCTCATTTTCTTGGTGTGTGATTTCTTAACACTTTATGTGACCTGTCTTGTAAATTACTTATTAAACCCCAACAAGTGGTGTTGTTTATGGGGATAAAGCAATTCAAGAAGATCATAATTATGACAAACAAGTTTGATATCAAAAAGTTTTTTAAAACAATGATAATTGCTAAATATTTGTGTTTTACTATGTAAATATTTATAATTATTTTTGTTTCTTATGATTATGAACCTTGAAATTTTCTCTTATTTGTTTTAAAGCTAATTTAGTATAGGATTTAAGTAGAAATTTAGTTTTTCAAAATAATGCGCTTGTTTTTTTAAAAATGTTCGTACAGGAACATGTTGGATGATGAAAAGAATAAGAAAGAGTGAATAATGCAAAGGAATACAGTTGACTACACTCACTTAAGCATGAATCCTAAGCGAGCTTAAGTGAATTACTTGAAAATTTAACCTTCTTTTTAATCCTTTTAAGTGAATAAACTTGACTATACTCACTTAAGAGGGGAATCCAAAGCGAGCTTAAGTGAATTAATTAAAGTTTTAACTTATTTTAACCTTGTAAGCACTTAAGCGAGCAATTTAAGCAAGCATTAGTCCAACTTATCTTGACATGCATTTATTTGTATAAATAGAAGTTTAATTTGGGGGTAGGTAGCTCACTTTTGATTTAGCATTGTAATACTCTAAGGTGATTGAGAGAGGCTAGGTTAAATGGTCTAGGAATGGAACATCCTATCCAAGCTAACGCATTCCATCATGGCTTTTAATGAAGAACTAACCCTTCTGTTGTTGGGGTTTGATGTAACCACGACGATTCCATATAATGAAAAAATTCTTTTTATTTTACTTGTATCTTCTACCGTTCCTTTTGATTTTCATTATCTTTTTGGGATTGACAATCATATTACATGAGTTCATTAATTTAACAGTAGATCACAAGAAATCATTAAATTCAGAACTCTTAGGAATAACTAATGGTTTGTACGCCTAAGCATTAAGTATAATCTATTACCACTTTTGAGTTTGTAATTGTGAGCAATGAAGTTCTCCCAATTTTATAAGTCAAGAATTGAGAGTAAAATTGAGAGGATTAGCCCTTCTATTATAGGGATAGACTTAAGGGTACAAATTATTCTCGTTGTAGAAATTAATCAAATTATTTGTTTAAGATTTCTAGAACATGGTATGGGAAATTGGTAAAATCAAACTTTGATAACATTGTTAACTATTCATTAATTTATGTTCAACATGTCGACTATTTTATCAATTGTTTTTTTTTAATTATCATTTAATTTTATGCACACTTTTACACCAAAACCCATAGCGTAAAAAATTTACTAAAGTTGATATGATTATTGCATAGTTCCATGTAGAGTTGATTCATTGTACTCAATCGATAAATATAATTATTTTTTGTTGCAATATTTCTTTAACAAACAACTTTGGTTTATGGAGGTAATCTTAATTCAGCAAGGTTGTGCAAAAGCATTAAGGGGGGAGGGGTGAGTATATCACCATTGTTAACGCAACAAGAGAAGAATATGATTGATAAGACTAGAATCATCATCATCTTGTGCCTTGGACTAAGACACTGAGGAAAGTCGTCAAGGAAAGAACCAACGTTGGAATGTAGGTCAAGTTGGAGTCTTTATATATGACAAAGTCTCATAGCATAGACTCTGATTGAAGCAAAAATTGTATTCATTCAGGATGATGAAGGAACAACTTGAAAATTTTAATAAAATGTTAGATTACCTAGAAAATATTGACATGAAACTCGAAGACGAAGACAAGGAATTGCTACTCCTCAATTCATCACCAAAATCCTTTTAGCACTTCAAAGATGCTCTATTGTATGAAAAGGAACAAATGATTATGCTAAAAGAAGTTCTAATCTCAATTTGGACCAAGGAATTTTAGAAGCTCCTAGATTTAAAGGTGGATAAGTCAAGAATGGTATGAGTACACAAAAGGAAAAGACAAGAAAGGAGGAGGAAAAGGAAAAGAAGTTCAAGCCCAATCAAGAGGGCAAGTCGGAGTAGAAAAAGTAGACGAGGTGCTTCAATTGTCAGAAGTTAAATGATACCAAAATAATTGTCCTAAGAAGGGAGGGAAAGACTCGCAAAATTCACAAGAATCTGCAAACATTGTTTGATGTTAGGAGTCTGCTTAAGTTATGGCGGCATTACTAGTGACTCACAGAGAATTGGGTCATGGCCACAGGGTGCACATATCATATGTATCATGTGAGGGTCTACTTCAAAACTTTAGAACTAGAGGAAGGTGGTACAATCCTTCTTAAGAACAATGAAGCCTATAAGGTATATAGCATAGGATCAATCACACTCAGAATGTTCAACAACTGAGAGATGTTGTTGTAGGGGGTAAGATGTGTTTCAAAGCTCAAAAGGAATCTTCTATCAATAAGTATGTTCGATGCTTTAGATTATTCCACCAAGCTTGAACTTGGGATGATAAAGGTTTCTAATGGAGCCTCTATAATTGCTAAAGGGGAGAAAAACAATGGTTTGTACATCCTAGACCATATACGCATGTGTCTATTGCTAATCAAACAATGTCAGATATGGATAAGTTATGGCATTTGAGATTGGGTCATGTTAGCGAGAGAGCTTGTCGAGTTTGAGAAGCAGAAGTTGTTGATGAGTGATAAATTGTAGAAGTTGGAGTGTTATTATCAATGGTACTCGAAAAAGTCTCATGGAGTGCATTTTGGGATAGTTAAGCACATGTCCAATAGACCTTTTAAGTATGGTCATGCATACCTATAGGGTTCGTCAAGAACTTGGACTCATGGTGTACCTTTAAATGTCATTAATGATTTCTTGATGTGAGTTTGAATTTACATTTAAAAGAACAAGCCTGAAATGTTTCAGAAGTTCAAGAAGTGGTGTATCCAAGTGGAGAATCAGCAAAGGAGCAAGGTAAAGATACTCATAATTGACAATGGGCTACATTTTGTAACAAAAGAGTTTAACAAGTTCTGCAGAAAATAGGGGTGAAGAGGTATAAGACTATTGCAATGACTCCTCAACAAAATGGACTTGCTAAGAAAATGAACAAAACCATTTTGGAGTTAGCGAGGTGCATGCTCTAAGTAGTGGGTCTTCCTAAAATCTTATATGGAGAAGTTTCTAGTATTATTTTCTATCTGATAAACAAGTGTCTATCATCTGCTCTTGAGTTCAAGACACTAATGAAAGTGTAGAGTGGAAAGTCAACAAACTATTCCAATTTGAAGGTGTTTGGAGCCTTGAGATTTGTACATGTCAAGCAGGACAAGCTGGAATCACGAGCTAAGAAGTATATCTTCCTTGGATATACTAATAGAGTCAATGGATACATGCTTTAAAGGTTAGAGCTTGAACTACCTAAGTGCCTTATTAGTAGGGACACTACATTTGATGAGATCAAGATATGGATGTTGAGTGGAAACTTTGATAAAGGAAAGGAGAATGCTCACATTAAGATGAATTTGTCCACTAGTAAGATCTTGGAGGTATGGAGTCATTGATTTGGAGTAAGAGGAAGATTATTGATGTAGACTCTGAAATCTTCTTATGAGTGTGGTAGATTGTTTGGTAAGATCTCTTGGAAAATTATGTCATGAGTAAGCATAACAAAAGTGTCTAATAATGGCAAATGTAGTGAAGTGGTGCATTTGGTTCACTAGTGTTTAGATGCCTGTACGTATAGGTCACATAAGTTAGTTATGACACATGAGTTTGTTTTAAACCTATATATATCTCTTGTAAGGTTCGTTGTAACTGTGATGTTTTTGAGAAATAGCTACTCTCTTTCTCTTATATTATAACTATTTTTTTTGTTAGAAATTCTTGAAAAAAAATTAGATAAGTATTTTAAAAATTCTTATATTAAAAAATTTATTCTTTCGAAAAATAATTTTAAATAAACAAATTTATAATTTTTATTTGTTTTTCAATTCTTGTTTTTTCTCTTGTATTCTTAGTATGATATCTTGACAGTGTGAATTATCTAGTTATCTTCTGTGTTTGTTGTCAAATCCCAACCATAAGAATCCAACTTGAGAATATTAATAAAACAGATTTTGTATGTACAAAAGCTGAAACTAAATTTATTTCCCTTAAAATATAAGGTAAGATGAAATTATACTCGTACAAGATGATAAGGATGGAGTTGGCAATATAATAATTTAATATTGCAAGCAATGGCTTGCTTCCACTTATTTTTTTAGAGGATCTAAGTTTAGATCTATTTACAATAGAGAATCATTAATTTACACATGATATTAGTATATGACATAAAATACACATATCTTTGTTCTATTTTCTCCTATGAAGAAGAAATATTTTTTGGACACCATTTAAGTTTGTAGAACCTAGATATTAGAAGAAAGAAAATAAATAATCATATAATTAATGTCGTGATGTGATAAAAAGAAAAAATAGAATAATATTTGATAATGTTCAATACACTTTTTTTTAAAGTTTCTCCTCATTTGATAATGTTTAGAAAACCTAAAAAATGTTAATAAAGTATTAGTATTGAGCATTTAATGTGGGAAAATCATGACTCGAAATTAAAAATAAGGCCTAGGGAAAAATTTAGGTTTCCTAAAATTAAAATGAATAAT
Source organism: Psophocarpus tetragonolobus (assembly GCA_037954015.1). Taxonomy (NCBI): domain Eukaryota; kingdom Viridiplantae; phylum Streptophyta; class Magnoliopsida; order Fabales; family Fabaceae; genus Psophocarpus; species Psophocarpus tetragonolobus. Next base: position 50,000,259 of record CM075693.1, on the reverse strand, counting down.
TTTTTTTGGATTTAATTCGGTATTGTTTCATAAAAACAGTTTGATTAATTATACCACTGCATTAAATCAATTGATGATAAAATAATAGTGAGAGTTAGTGTGCCAGAAAATATGAAGTCAGCTTTTTTGAGATATGATCCTTTCTGAGAGAAAATGGAAGTGGTGGGGCCCACAGGCAGGGCTCAAAGGCTGAAACTCAATGAATGAAATCAAGGTTGGTTGTTCTGTGCCACCAATGCTGAGCTGTTTACTGCCAATCTCAATTCTTCCAAATTGCTTTAAAGTGCAAGTTAACCACATATCATATGAGGCTTTAAATCCCCCATGGCTATTGGGTAGGTATGTAGAGGTTGGTTGGTTGGTGCTAATTTTTTACCATTTTTTTAGTTTTGAATTTCTCCTTCAAGACCTATATTTACAAAAATGAATCTTCCCACCCATTCCATTCATTTGTTGAGCTCTCCTGGTTACATGTGCCTTCACCATGATAAGCTTCCAAGCTCCATCAGTTACAATAAACATCCCAACATATTTTCAATTTTTACATCTACTATCGCTTTAAAAATTGAATTGAAATTTTCACTCTCAAAATTTGTTTTAGTTTTAATAATTTAATTTTTTAATTCTCAAACCACGCACCAGTTTGGTTGATTTGTAGTTTAAGATGTTAAAATTGCATCAAACCAAATCAAACTGCTTATCTTAATTATTTTAGTCGATTTTCAAAAAAGACATATATAATTACCCGTTATTTTTTAAGTTTATAAGATTTTAACTTAATTTTTTTATTAGGATTTTTAATTAGTATTAGTTGATGAGTATATATTTTAACAAAATTATTTAATTTAATTTCATTAGATACAATTTGATGACGATGAATAAAATGTAATGTTATAAATTAATTTGTACTTTAATTTTCATAGTTGTGCTTTTATATAATTTGGTTGAAAATGAATAAATTTTTATATAAATTTTTACAATGTATTTTTTAATGCTTACTAAAATCAAATCAAATTAAATTATAAAAGATTAATTTTTTTTTATTTAGATTTTAAATTAATCTAAATCGAATCACACTTATTTTTATAATTTTATTTAAACCAATTTTATATTAAAAACCACATTGCAAACACTCCTACCTCTTACCATCATTCATTCAACCCGCTCTAAATATAATCTCTTTTTTCAAAAATTTAATATACTGCCAAATTTAGAATAAATGGTATGGTTTTACATCTGTCTTATTTTATCTTATTTTTAAATTTTTCACTCTATTGTATTTCATTCTCTTCGATTAGATAATCACTTCAAGCTATAAGGAAAAAGTTATTTAGTGTTTCTTTCCAAAAAAAAGTTATTTAGTGTTAATATTTACACAATTAATTGATTTAATGCAAAAGTGGCTAGAATGTATTTTGTAACAAAAAAAGCTAAAACTTATTCCTTTAGCTTGTCTAACCAAATTTAGCCATAAAGCATTCCTTAATTATGGTCCATGTGTGCAGTTTAATAAATTGATTTAAAAAGTTATTAAACAAAATTTATTAAAATAATTTAACGAATGATTGTCAATAAAAAATAATTTAATAAATTTTGTTACATTTTTAAAACTTTCGAAACATAAATAATTGATAAAAACATAATTATTTCAATAAAATATTATTATTGTTTATTTTAAAATTATTATTATTAATTTTAAAAATATCTTATTTTAAATTTTAAATTGTACTATTATTGGACTTACAAATATTCGGTCTTTATCTTCACAGTTTATTTTTTGTTAAAATATAACAATTATAATAATTAATTAATCTTAATAAGTAAATCTCAAGAGAATAAATAATATAGATAAATAAAAAATCTCTAATACTTATTTAGATGTGATAAATTTACTTCTCATCCTAATCCTTTATTCTATTTTAATATATATATAAAATGTTCTTTTGATGTCATAATTATGGTATTTATACGAATGAGCAACCAATTATTTTTAATGTTGTCAATTTTCATGTTCGATTAGAAAATGATAAAATTATAGTTATATTTTTAAATTTTTTAATAATAAAAATATATCATCTTAATCATTATTTTTACATTTTTTAAAATCTAATGTATGGTTGAGAGGTGTTGTTAATATAATATTTTTAAATACACAGAGATGTTAGGATAAATAAATATATATATATATATATAATTTAATAAAAAATTAAAAGTATTATTATATTTTTTCTAACAAATTACATTGAAATAATGGTTTTTAGTCAACAATAGACCTTTTTTTATAAAGTGACCGAGTTTAGAAAACTCTCTTCCCATCAAAACAGTTTAGTTTTAGGTAAAATTGTTTTTTCAATTGGAGTTACAATTCTTTATCTAAATTGAAGATTTTTTATTATAATTACTTTTGTTATACTTTTTAGTTTCCTTGTTTTCTTATTTTATTGTTGTTTTGTTTCATTATTCAGGAAAAATTGTCTAATTACTACCGCGTAAATACTAAATAGTTTAGTTTATTTTATTATATAGGTTTATTTGATTTGTCAAAATGATAATAACAAATATCAAAGCTACTAGATTTATTTTTTATCTTTTAAAAAAGATAATTTTTATCATGTATATTGTATGATGAACAATTACTGTAAAGATAAAATAATATAAAATTATATTAATTATGTTATTATAATTTAAATTAATTATTATATGTGTGACTGTACATGTAAAATTAAATTTACTAAAATATAATGTTAATATTAATTATGATAATATAGTTCACATTAATTATTATTATGTATGTAATGTGCGTCTGCGTACACATGTGTATGAATTTAAAATATATAATATATAATATATATAAATATGCTAACTCATAAATAATGTAAATTTAAATTTTAGAATACACAACGTGGTAGGTAATATAAATTCAATTTAAGTGTACTTTGTATTGAGATAAAAAGTTGTCTCGTGGTTTTAAGTAACAAAAATTGAATATTGGTCTTTTCCTTTTAATTTTTATTGTTCATGGTCCTTCAAATTAGACATGGAATGAGAAAATTTATCCTATTTAATACTTTAATTTTTAGAAAATCAAATAAATCTTTAAAATTTAAAGATCATACAGTAGAGAAATTATTAGATCATCCCTATAATTGTTATTCTCTATCATGATGTTCTTCATATGTAAAACAATATTATTCAATAAGAAAGAATTGTTATAAAATTTAAGACAATTATTATAAAATTAAAAAACAAATAAATTTACCATAAATGTTGAATGACATATACTCATCAGATATTTTATTAAACTTCATCCTTTCTTTCTTTTACTCTATTTCAGTACTTTATTTTTATTAAACAGATAAACAAGACCTGATTGTCTCTCTTTTCCTGTTTACTATAAAACAAAATATAGTATTGTTTTTCGTGACTTTTATAGTTTCATCCCGTCACATTGTAATACATTTGAGTTTATTATTGTTTCATTATCTTTCTTCTACCATGCCTAAAACTTAATTAATAATTTCGATACTATTCCTTTAATCTTGAATTATTGAATTTCATTCAAACAATCCCTTTGGGAACTGTCAAAGGACATGTATTTGTGCAAGTAGTGTTTATTAATTGTTAATTCACAGCTACTGTGAACCTATCCTATGATACATGAAAAGAACTTCATCTTGTCACAGTTTTTATGCATCACAACTTCAAAAGTTAGACAGGTGTTTGCAGATTTATGGTGGTCACGTTTCCTCCTTCACCAAAGTCACAATAACAACATTAATGCCGATAAAATGTAGGTAATGTTCCTAATATTAGTTCATAAAAGCTTGGTGTATATATATACTTATTTTCGTAAGTGATTAATCTTATTAGATTTTAGTAAAATTAAGAATGAATACAAAGAAGTAACATTTATTTTTGTTTATTTTACATGAGGTGTAGAAACATCTTCAATGCAGGTCAATTGATTACATCATTGCTTACGATTATAGATCATTTTTGTATTAACCTAAGAAAGATATGTTTACATGGTTGAAGTTGAGTTCATAATAATGGGTTTCTCTGTTTTTTCTTCTATGCTATGTTAAAATATTATTTTATTTTTCTAAAACACAACAATCATGCCTTATGACTTCATTCGTCCTCTTATGCTGAATAAATTTTAGACATATCCAGACACATTGAAAACAATAATGCAATATTGAATTGAATTTTGTTTCTAACACAAATATGATATATACTCTTGAGCTTCTGCAAAAATCTAGGTAGAAAGTTTTATACTTGTCAGGTAATTTATATATAACAAAAAATATCTAAATTCATATAAATTAAAAAAATCAGTTGTAATTATTTAATTTTAAAGAATAATCAATTTATTTTTAAAATAATTTTTACTGGAACCTAATATTATGAATAAAAAAATTATAATTATAATTAAATAAATGGTGTTTTAGAAATAATAACATGAGATATAATAAAATTAGTTAAATTTATTTATATTAAAATCTATCACGGAAGATAATTCTCTTTACTTATATATAAGTTTAGAGAGTTTTCTAATACAAGTATTTACTTGATATGACAGTGGCAATTCAGATGGAACTTAATATGTTAATGAATTCATTTGTTATACTTGTGTTGTTTTTTTTTTTATTTTGACACATTTCATTTGTTCTACTTAAGTGATGCGAGAATGGGAATGGCAAAAAAAAAAAAACATTATGTTAGTCCATGTGGTTATTTTAAGTTTTATTCCTTTTGAAATTTAATAAAAGATACTTTTAATTAAATTATTAATAGAAGTGGGTAAATTAGTGTATTTTATTGATTATTTAAAACTATTATTAATATATTAATTTTATGACATCTTTTTTGTTTTGTTATTGATTAAAATTTATTAAAAATTATCAATTTTAGTGAGTCAATTTTTAACAAAAGAAATGGAGTCATTAATGAGAACTGTGTTATATCCACAAAAATAATTTTGTTGGTATCTAATAAATTTCAATCAATCAGAAAAGAATAAAAGTAAAAAATAAGAGTTTAATTGATATACATTGTCATTATAAAATATTTTTACACTGACATTCAATTATGACTTTTCATTTATGTGACTTTTAAAATAGTAATGAATAAAGTTAAAAAACTTATCATGAATGAAGGGTTGAGATTGAATGTCAGTGTAAAAAATTTTTACACTGAAAGTGTATACCAATTAAATTAAAAAAAAATGTATAAAAGAATCGTGTTAGCATTTCTTTTAATAAACAACTAAGAAGTAAAACTACTCAAAATCTTTTATAAAAATAAATAACAAAAAAATTAAATACTTCATCAAAATTGTAAAATATCTTATAAAAATGACTATCAATATTTTCTAAATGATGTCTTATATCAATGATGAAAGAGAGTAAGTTGACCCTTAATCAACTTCTTAAATTTAATGATACTGTAGAATATTATAGACTTATTAGAGTAGACACATCTAAAAATAAAATTGTCAAAATAAGATAACTTCTTTAGATCAACTCTTAGCTTACAAAAAAGAGTGAGATAGGTTGAATTGGGTTGAAGTTATTTTGTGAGGTTGTTGTTAAATATACCTCCTTTGATTGTTAATATGTCTCATTTTATATTTTTTTATTTTAAAAATATTTATTTTATTGATAATTGATGCCTAATTTTGTGAGAAAGAGAATTACTAAAACTCTAGTATACACAATAATAAAAGTACTTAAGAGAGATGAAGAGAATACATTTAACAAAATACATGAAAATAAATCACACATAGACAAAGGAAAGTGATAAGAAAAAAGGTAAAATATAGATAAGAGACTCATTAAGCATAGACAAAAAAGAAGAAAAAATACAGAAAAAAAAATTAAACATAGTCTTACAATTTGATGTTAAAATGAATGTTGTACTTATAAACCCTTATTGTGGCAAAACCTTCTAGACTTGTCTCACTATTCACTATAATCATGTTCTTACAATAGGTTTAATCATGTTTTTGCAAGATAGTTTTTTTAGTCCGATTCAAAGTTTACCTTGGTTCTTTCAAATGTTCTCCATTATAATGTATATGTTCAAGTGATCTTATGATAGCATCATAAAATTTGAATATCAAAAAATAATGAAACGTAAATTTAGATGTTATTAATTTTTTTCTAAAAAATAATGCTACTAAAAAATAGATATCTAAAATAACTTGAACAATGTAAGTCTATCACAATAATTGATGTCGTAAAAAACATGTTGGCAGTTTTGTAAATAATTTATTTACATCGGTTTTTGGATAAATGATGTAATATGTAACTTTAAGAGAGAATTATTGTTAAGGTTAACTGGTGTATGTAGGTTGTAATTCTATTTCAATCGAGTAAATAACTAATGTAGTATTGTTTGATAAATTTTCAAATTCATTTCCCTCTTTTTTGCAACTCAAGTCCCACTTATCTCTCACCAAAAGTCTTATCATCTCTCCTTTTTTGTAAAAACCCCTACTTAATCTACTTATTTTCCCTTTTCTGGCATATTTAAAAATTCACCCATTCATTAAAATGTTTTGTTGCTTCACTCTTTACCTTCATATAAGTTGTCAAACCTAGGTTGTGTTTGCATGAGAGTTAAAGGAGATAGAATGGGGGGAGAGGAAAGAGAAAAAAAAGGAGACCACAAAAACAAGATTTGATGAGTCATTTTTTATTCGTTCTCTTTTTTCCTTTTATTTTTTCACCTTGTACTTCTTATGTATTTTCTTTTATTTGTTCATCACGACGGTGGAACAACAATTTTGGAGTTGGCACAATGTTAACAACAATAATTCATAAGTTGCTAACAATAGAAAATACTCTATTTAATAAATCAATGAGAAAATAACTCTATCGGTGAGTTTTTTTATTAGAAGCTATAGGGCAATTGAGTTAATTTTCTAGTTTTGTTATGAGTTCATAGTCAAGAATATTCAATTTCTTATGTATAATTGTTTATTTATTTTATTTTGTTTCTTTTTTTTTTGTTTTATTTCAGAGTTAACAAGATCAAACTCAATTTGCAAAGTATATGTTTATGGAAAATGTTAGTATGATTTTATTTATGGTGTATTACTTAAAGTAGTTTGTACATATTTTTATATTATACCATCAGAGTTTTGTATATTTTAGGTGATCAAATTCAATTCCTCGTTCTTCTCTCCATTTTTCAATCTTCTCTCCATTCTTCTCTCCATTTTATATTGTACCATCAGAGCTTTGTATATAAGGGAAACTGGAAAACATGTTTAGATATCAAATTTTTCAAAGAAAATTATTAGAAAATGAAAGACTAATTTTCCAGAAAACTATCCAAAGTAGTTTTCTAGATTTGGAAAACCGGAAAACATCTTCAACCACGCCAAGTTGTCTCCTCATTTTAACGCCTTTTATGCCCTTTTAACCCGTAGATTTTTGCCACCTTTTGCACTCCTTCTTCGCCTTTCATTCCAACTTTCGTCATTGTACTATCATCGTCACCTCTCATACGTACTCCTTTTATGCCTCTCACCCCAACCTTTGCCACATCTCCACCTTTGTCAACACCTTTTTTGTTGTACCATTGCCTTTCATTCTTTGGGAAATGGAATATTTGAAAAAAAAGGACTAAAAATTAGGATGCAACTAAACTACCCCTGCTAGTTTCTCTTCATCTTCTTTGCTCTAGAACATTTGGTTTTCTTGATACTAATAGATTAACTTAACTTTAATAGGCATGTTAACTTTGTTGCTTTTATTTCTGATGAATTGTTGAAATTAAGGAAGAATTGCAAGCATATAATTCTTTGTATATATATATATATATATATATATATATATATATATATATATATATATATATATATATATATATTTTGCTACCTTGGAGTCTGAAGTTTGTTTATGTATATATCTAACTTGTTAATGTCATGGTGTTAGTTAAAAAAAATAATTGTTATATCAAGGTTGTTTGTACTCTATCTAGGGTAATATCCATACTATCCGAGTTGAATGTCATGCACTTTGGAAAGTTGCTTCTATAGATGAATTACAACTACAAGTTCAAGAATCTCTTTTTATAAAGGTGAAACAAAATTTGTATTATAGGGGTTCCTTTATATTTTTGGAGATGGATTTTGATCTTAACATTATTCTTTATATTTATATTGGAGGGTTCTTTTAAACATTTTACTACTAAGTGTTAAGTAGTACTAAAGGGGATTTCTATTTTATCATCTTAAAATGATAGAAGTGGTTTGCATATGATAACAAAAGAGGCTTCAAAGATCACTCAATGTAAGTACAAGTGGGAAGTTTGTTGCTCCAATTAATCTTTTCTGTATATATGATAAGGGATTTATTTTATAAAAAATACATATCCACCTTAAATTATCAGCTACTTCAAATTATCATAACCATATTCACAAATTAATGTGATGCCTATGAGTTTGTTATTTACTTGAAGATACTAATAGACATGTGAGTACTTATAACCAACATTATTCTTCTAGCCATTTTATACTTGCCTATGATTCTCCACCCCAAATTTCACATTCCATTTTACTATTGGAAGATGCTACTTGTTTTTTAGTATACATTTCTCATAGCTCATTTTCCCAAGTTTCTTTTTTGAAAAACGGTTTATTTGACTCAAAAATCAAGATATGGAATGGAGTCCTTGTAAAGGATAATGATAATTATAAAGTACATGAAAGGTGTATCTATGCATCTCTTTCCCTCTGCAGGTTAGATTGTATGTGGAGGTGCCACCATTGGTATGTAAGGATTGATAACCAATTTTTTATCCAATTTTTTATTACGTTTAATATTTGTTTGTAAAGAAAGAATTGCAAATTTATGGCAAAACTCATTTTTTAGTGTTTATTCTCACACATGTACTTAAGAAATAGGAAGAAAAAATGACAAAATCGAGCTTTTTTTGGAGGAATCATTGAAGAAGTACAACCATGCTAAAAAACTCAAACACTTTCTATAAATATGAAAGACAAAAGAGAACTCATTTTGGCTCGAACGAAGAGCAAGATTTGTGACTAGAATGAATAGGAAAGAAGCTTTCGATTGAGTCAATGCACAATATTCCGTATTAATAATTCTTTCTTTTATCATTAATGCATTGTATAATTCACAGGATATTTGACTTTTCATTACCCATGTCCAACTAATTTCCCTTTCTCTAAGGTTATGATGGAAAAACTTTTTGTGATTCTCCCTTGTACTTTGTATTATTATTCAATGTCATTTGGTGATTAAATCATTTTACTATTTTATTTGTTAATATTTTAATTGTTTGAATATTCATGATCATTGATATTTGAATTATTAAACTATGAATTGATTGAGTTCGTTCCAATATAATTGACCAAATTTATTGGGTAAATCTTTAATTGATTAATAAGAAAATTGATCATAATTTGGAATCTTGCATGACATAACTAAATAGCAAGATAAGGTTATAGTGTGGTGTAAATGACTAAACGCACCACAATAATGGTAAAATATTAGTAATCAATATAGAGAATGAAATTGCTTAGTAAAAAGGAAGTAAAAATATTGTAGTGATATTACAATCTTAAGTTTTAATCTATTGAATTACAAATTTATTATTATCTTCTTGTTTTCTATTGTTATGAGTGTGATCTATTGAACACATAAATACTACAATATTATTTTCATCTATTGTTAGTTTATTTTCACAATTGATTTATTTGAAAATTAGATCCGATCCTTTGAGTACGATATTCAAACTTAGTTCCGTCAATACTATTGTGTAGAATACGTTTACCCTTAAACACTCATATTTTACGCATCAATTACAAAAGTATCATAGCGGAAGGTGCTATCATTTAATTTATGCTTTATATAGTTATATAATATAATGTTTTTCTGATATTTTTTAAATCTTCTTTATTCTTGAAGGCAAGCATATTGGTTCATGCACACTTTATTGGCGTAAACTGACTATTGACCTTTCCTCATCACCTAAGCCCATTTAATAATTGTATCTAATAGTTCAATTGTTTAAAATCTGTACCAATGATATGCTTTTGATATGAAAGAACTTGATATACTGATCAACGGATTAAAAACAGTATTTATATAGTTCCTGATCTTTTGGCCAAGGTTATTATTACTAAATAAAGAAGATTATTAGATCAAGTAGTATTCTGATATTACACTTAAGCATTTCATATTTTATTTTTTTTTATAGGTTACTGGAAGGGATTTGCAAGACTCAGTATGACTAAGTTTTCTGAGATGGAGGAGATATATTCTTTGGTTTGGTTTTCTTAAGTAATTTACAGGTTAAGCTTTTCGAAATATATTTCTTTTATTTTTCTAATGTCATCTTTATAACTTCTTTTTTTTGTGAAGCCATCATTTATGGTAATATCAATGCCACATGATACATATATTTATTTCATGCATCTTTTAGGAAAAGATGGCAGGTAATAATTGTTACTATTATATTTATTTTGATATCCTAGTGGGTGGTTGAATTCAAGTGATAAACTAGGAAAAACTGGAATTGTCTGATTGTATTTGGCTGTAACTGGCAGGTTGCAATTTGACTTAAATGCAAGGATATAATGTAGGTATTTTTTTTAAGGCTTAAATAGAATTGGTGGTCGAATTTTTTATAATTTTGGACATTATATCTGAATTTAAAATTATGATATTATATTCTAAATTTTAAAAAAGTGTGAATTGATATTTTTTTCGTAAGTTATTAATTTTAATGATTAATTTTGAGTGTGTTACTGTTACGTGCAAGAAATGAGGTGACATGATAAAGAATTTTTACTTAATAAAATTGTTAAGTTAATATTTTAGGTTTACTTAATATTTTTATTAAATAGTAATTCTATTTTATTAAATCTTAAACTGTTAATTTAATTATTTTATTAAACAATAATTTTCTGTCACATCAATTATTAATATACTTAAAGTTAATGGTTAATTTCAACAACTCAAAAGAGAGGGTTAATTCACAAATTTTTAAAATTTAGAAATATAATATAACAACTTTAAACTCTAAAAATAATGTCTGAATTGAAATTTTTCAGAAATTTCAATTGTATTTAAGTTTTTTTTTATAAATTAAAATTAAAGAAAGTTATTAATTTTTTTATAAATAAATATTAGTTATTAATAAATTAATTTTTTTAAAAAATAAATTCGAACTTAGTATGTTTCTCCTTCTCCTTTCATCTTTTCCAAGCAGTGTAATCTCTAACAAATGATTAATAAAGAGCCTGATTTAGCAGCATGTTTAGAATCACGTCAAAAGAGTACAAAATGATTCTGATAAGAAAAGCCTGGCTTATAAATTTGATGACATTTGTTTCTCTTGCCAGCTACATACATTAAAAAAAATAAAAAGTTATAAAATAATTACTTATAAGTTGATCATCAAGAGTTAATCAAATGTTGTGCAAAACAACATAAAGTGAATAGAATAGAATCTCAATCAACTAAGTCATGAATTTGAATTGTCTCCATTTGTAATGTGTCCAGCAACTCTACATCTGCATGTGCCACTGGATATATCTAAATGGTTAGACGATAAAAGTTAGGCTTATATAAATTTTTTTTGTTAAATTTCACCAAATATTATTTTTCATTTTTAAAATTCAAATTTTTTTTTAATCCATAATTTACTTTTTGTCTTTTTCTTTTAATTAACGCTGCAACAATTTTTTAACTGGTAAATCACTCTTATCCTCGATTCTAACTCTTTAACTCTTTTCATCTTTCATCTTACATTCCGTACAATTAAATACATCGAACTTATAAATAGATAAGGTTAATACAAAAAATAAATTAATTTTAAATAAAAAAAATATTTTTAAACTTAAAAAACTAAAAATAATTTTTTATGAAATTTTTTAGACAAAAAACGTATCTAAACCTAAAAATTAAAAAGATGATACTTAAATAAATCTCAATAATTGGATGAATGTCATAAAGATTGAAGATAAAAGGAAGTTTAAAAAAATGGTTTGAATATATTTTTATTACCCGTCAAATTTTACATTTTTTATTTTAGTACCTAAAATTTTAATTTTTTTATTATAGTATTTAATATTTTTAAAATTTTAAATTGATATTTATCCTTAAGTGTCTTCACATCATCAAATCAATGTAATTTTCATGAGTGATACCTTTTTAAAAAATAAAATTTTTTAGATACCAAATTCAAAATATAACTAAAAGTTAGATAAAAAAAATACTTTTATTCTATAAATAACAAATTACTTAAGTCTAAAAAAAATTAATTATCATAGTCGTGAATAACACACACGGCAACTTCCACGATTAAAAGACAGCAAGCGAAGATTTACGTTTTCAAATTCTATAATTTTAAATTTCTTTGAATACAAATTCCAAACAGATGATTTTAGCAGAAAGAATTTTCAATCCTACTTAAATAAGTTTGTTATCTCTAAAATTTCACAAAAAATCACTTTTAATCTTTAAAATTTGAAAATATTTTTTTTAATTCTTGATTTACTTTTAATCTTTGTTCTCCGGTTAACGCCGTTAAAAAATTTGTGATAGAAAACATGTTTTTCTTCTCAAGAATCACTTTCTTCCTCAACCTTGATTCCCTCAATTTTTAATTTCACATTCGCCTATAGCATATCACATTAAAAAAAAAAAACTGATATAAACACACAAATCCAATTAATAAATTTTTCAAAAATGAAAGAAAAAAGCAGTCAGTACACTAATAAAATTACAAACAAATTGATTGCAAAACCATGAAATAACTTCTCCAAGCACCTAAATTGGAATGGAAAAGAAAACTATTTAAAGGGGGAACTAGGCCGCAATAAAACATTGCCCCCTGTATACGGCACTTGCACAAAAAAATGAATGCCTTTGAATGTTATGAATTTAGTGGACATCTTGGTTTTGAGCAAGATGATCTTCTTCACCTACTCATCTTTTAATGGACTGGCATACTCAGTTCCATTGTCCAAGGCCGTCACGTTAGATGACGCGCTAGATGACACAACAGCACGACCCTCATTGTAACTGTTTCTTGATGAAGTTCTCTGAGGATTGTTAGCTGCACCGTTCTGTCCCTCCTCTGCTAGTTTTTTCATTAGGTTCATGATAGTTGGAATGAACTTGCTAGACAATGATATGATTCCCGGAAGCTGAAGACAAAAGGGTAAGTAATAAGCCTACTACAAACTTCAACAGTACACAACAGACACTTTGAACAATATAGAATGCCCCAGTAGCTTATACTCACAGCTCCATTGCGAAATTCACCAGAAACATCAAGCTGCACCCATAGGGCTTTAAGGAGAAGAAAACCAACAAAGATCACACCCAAATACAAGGGATTTCTGTCGCCGAAAATATTAAACTTGGGTGAGATCTATTATATAGTACAACAAAAATGACATTTTATGTTCTTAAAATGTCCATCAAATACTTAAAAACAGTTTATCTTCAACACAAAATATACTCATTTGACGATTACTATTTTTATATTCAAGCAACTGTGAGCAAAACGTAAGTTAAGAGCAAGAGAAAACAAATTAAGGAAAGCTAGAAAATAGACAGTAGATGAGTATGGTGCACCTTAGGAGTGTCATAAATTCATTAAATCCTAGGATAACCAAAGCAGCTATTGCCCATGGGGGAGGTAACCAGTTGTTGTTGCGCTTGTTGGCCTCCTGAAAATACAAAAAAGAATATTATTACATCAATAAGTAGAATTAGTAAAATGTTTCCAACAAGAACAAAATTCAAACATCTTGATAATTTATGCATCCATATTTATCAACTAATTAGAACAGCTAGTTAGCAAACCATTATGCATTTTTTACACATGGAACCTAATCAATACCACAAAAGAGCAAGATCTTTGAACCATGTCAACAACTCTATAAATACAGTCAACATACAATGTGAAAATACAAAAGCATAACCTTGCTCCATTCCCTTAAAACAATTAAACTAGATGGCTTAACAAGTTCAAAAAAGATATCCATAATGTAATTTTCCCATAATCATAATAAAATATTTTAACAAATGTAAAAGACCATGCCTGTGCAGAAATGGCCTGAGAGACACTATACTCTGTCTCTGTCTTAAATTGCCTCCACAAAGACTTGCACTGGACAGGTGTAATCAATGTTTTAGAGGATGAAACCTGCATGGAAAATGCTCTCAAAGCGTTACAAGAGGTACCAAAATATAGCATTTTGCAGCCTAAAATACATATCAATCAATTCACATGTCATCACAGCGAGGGATATATTCATATGCAGTTTAGGGAAATTAGATCATTAATTGATGCCAATCAGACCACTCATCTACCAATATGGGTGCACAATTTAATACTTCATCATATAGAACTAGCAACACTTAAATGCACCTGTTCCCAGCTGCTAGAAGCTAGTGGATCAACCATTGTGATGCTCCTTGTACCAGCACTACCTGATGATGAATCCACCAATGCAACTGCTAATACCTTCTCGATATTGTCAGCGTTGTCATCATCCAAACGAATTGCAGCCATAACAGATAGCAACTTCAAAGACTGAAAAGCATTAAATATGGTTAAAAATATTTAAAAGAATGCAATAAATCATTAACAATATAATATTCATAATCATGTCATACAGCAGAGCGAGCAGTCTTGGTGATGGCTCTTATATCTTCTTTACCCGTCCAAACACGAGGCATTGAATCAGAATCATGGCTAAACAACATCGTAAACCTGCTTTTGAAGTTAAGGTAAGTGCATCTAAAGTAAAACTCAAAGGAAAAGGTAAAAGTCAACTTCAAAAGTTGCAGAAGATTCATACCTATCCTTCATGCGGATTAGAACTCTTCCAGCTTCTTCCCTGGCCTTTCCTTCTACCAGACCTCTTGCATAATCCTCTAAACTCAAAATCATGTTCTGCCTTGTTTCCTCATCCATATCAAACCCAGTAAGTGCAGCAGAGAACCCAGAAACAGCTGATTCTGTCTCACGCCTAAGAAGGTTCCTTATTGATGACCATGTATCACTATTAGCTCCATCCAAAAGAGCTTCGACAGGTCCAGACAAAGCTTGTTTAAGTTTTTCCTGTCATTTTACTACTATCAGAAAACTTCCCAACAAATTAGTTCTTTAAATTAAGAAACAAGCCAACTGAAACAACCTAACAAATTCATAAACTAGTTGCCTAAATCACTGCAGTCACCAAGCATGAAAACTAGCTTGTGCTTGTGCTTTTGATTTGACATTAATTACAACATACATTGTATCAATCGATCCCATACTAGGATGATTTTATTGCTCGTTCGCACTCTTGCTTGTTATCATTCATAATCTCATTACCACTATAAATATTTCAAAATTGATTTTTTAGCACAGCTACTTACTATATAGTACATACAAGCTGAAAACTTAGCATCATTACTGCACTTTATGGCAATCACTTAAAGATTCATAAGACAAAAATTATCAATGCTAGAGACGTACCTCAAATGATGAAGTAAGTTCAGAAATCTTGGTTGCTCGTACAGTTGCAATATGTGCATCAATATCACGCAGCAGTTTCTCACGTACTTTAGATGTATCCCAGTTTGTCTGTTCAATAACAACATCTGCAATGATAATATATCAGTTTCATTTTGTAATTCAGCTTAGAGTAAGATGCATGCTTTGCAACAAATACTATTAAGTTTGACTTCTTGGACTGTAGACATTGCAATGAGCCAAACCCTAGAAAATCTACACCCAACATCAAATTAATCATAGTACACAATCCATTTCTTGTTTATCTTTATTATCATTTTTCCCTTGCCAAATGTTTATTATTTGTGTTGAAGGTCCTACGTCAACTAGTGATAGAGCCAAAATAGTGCATATAAGTGGGGGGCAATCTCATCTTATAAACCAATTTTGTAAGGTTGAGTTAGACTCAAACTCATAATTATAGTATGGTATTTAGAGTCTATCTTAGTAATGTTGTGTTAGGTCTATTGTGTAATCGTAATCATGATTTTGTAGGGTTGAGTTAGGCCCAAACCCATAATTCTAATAATATGCCATGGTCCTCAACTTCAATTTATTGTTCACTAACTAATAAACAGAATAAAGAATTTTTTTATTACCTGCACATGCTTCATCAAATTGAACCATAGAAGACCCAATGCAATTATTAGCAGCCACAGCAAACCTTTCCCCTCCTATCAAAGCTTTATCAAATGACACCTTCAATCTATCCAAAGTTCTAGATCTTATATGTCCCAGCGCAGATTGAAATGCTGGTTGGACAAGCTAACCAATTGAAAAGGTATTAAGCACCACTAAACCTCAAAATTCTATAAAAGCTACTAAAGAGAAAGAAGTAAAGGACAATATCCAGTATCTAAAATAGTCATTATTGATTCAAAAGTCATCAATTATTCATTTTGCTTTCAAAAGTTATCAATTCATTAATGTTTACGAAAGAAAAAGATTGAACCCAGTTGAGAAGCGTTACTTGGAACAATTTTTCTTGTAGTTGCTTTTGTTTGGCAGATCTCACACCTTCATCAAAAT
Source organism: Psophocarpus tetragonolobus (assembly GCA_037954015.1). Lineage (NCBI taxonomy): Eukaryota > Viridiplantae > Streptophyta > Magnoliopsida > Fabales > Fabaceae > Psophocarpus > Psophocarpus tetragonolobus. The sequence continues at coordinate 49,983,675 of CM075693.1, read as the reverse complement.
AGGTGGCTTCGGCATCATACCTATATTAAAAGAAAATGCAATAGTTCAGTATATCTTCACTCCATGTCAGCTCATTCTTACATGATGCAACAGCATGTAAATTAAGACAACAAACTTCTATTCAAGCTACAGTTCACTTGAAGATTACACACAACATCACTCAAATAAAACCACTCCTTCATATTCAAAATAATGAGGTGGTAATGGAAGACAAACCAGAAAGCACTCGATGATATTACCACGTAGCACATATATTACATGGTATTAGCTGTGTAGCACATGTAACTACCAAATTAAAAGACAACAGTATAAAATAAATAACAAAAAATAAATATGGTATTTCCTATAAAAATTCTGTCCAATAATGAATGTCCATCTTTCTTCTACCACCTTGAGCAATCAAAACCATTCACTTTTGTTGAATCTGGTATACGAATCTATCTAGATTCATAGTAACTAGTTTAGGAAGAATAAAAATCTGAATCAAATAGAACTTTGCTTACTCTGATAAAAAAGTATCAAGGAGTGAACTAAGCTTTTTCCCAAATCCAGGAATAGGGTCAGATTGCACAGCCTCTTCCAATTGACACCAATCCTGAGCAGTATTCAAAAGCAATTTCTACAGCATTAGTAATTAAGATTGGCAAGATATGAAGGAGGATTATACCAAAATAAATGTTAATACCTCATTTGCAACAAAAGAGGCGTATTTCTCATTGGCAATTTCTTCACATCGTACAGTAGCAACCATGACCTACAAGTAGGTTGGCCCTTAAATCGTTAATAAAATCAAGGTTAAATAAAAAATGTAGTCCCTATACCTAACAATATTTTTTATTAGTTCCTAACTTAAATATTTTAGTCCCTGCATAAAAAAATGTTTACAAAATGGTCCTTGTCACTGTTTGCTGACATTATTGGTTTTAGTTCCTATACTTTACAATATTTTCATTAAGTCCCTATACCATACAAATTTACACTTTGTTTGGTTCCTACATGAAAATATCTCTACATTTTGGTCCCTACACCTAACACACATTTTTTCAATTTAAAGGAAAACACACATTTTTTCAATTTAAAGGAAAAATACTCTAACTCCATTAAAATGTCAACCAAAAAATGGGGACTGAATTGTAACCAAAAATTCATATAGGGATCAAAATGTAGAGTTTTTCATATAGGAACTAAGCTGAAAAAAGTGTCTAGTGTGGGGACCAAATTTTTAATTCAACCTAAAATCAATATACATGAAAACAAAGTGGCACTGTCACAGCATGTATACTACCTTATGTGCAGGAAGGTCAAGATCTTTGTTCTCCTTAATGACTTTCCAGATATGCTCAGAGCTAAAAGCAAATCCAGAAGCGGGAACTACTCCACGTCGATCGCCTGCAAGTCCACCAGGAGCAATAGACTGATGGAATCGTTGTCGCAAGTTGGCAACCTACGTTCAAAATAAACCAAAACAGAACATAGAGGCAAATTAGACAAACAAACATCTAACAAAGTAACATACCAAAAAAAGGTCTGCTTCCCACTATTAAAGCCAAATTAATGCAATAATTTATAATTTTGCACATGGATCAAGATGCAAGGGCACATAGTCACTCATGCAGATATGGAAATACAAACAACCACAAAATCCTTAATGGATCATTTAATACCATCAGCAAGTAAACCAGAAGGAAACTGGCTCAAAATTCATACCTGCTCTTTAAATTGCTCTTCCTTCTCTTCGTAACTAGAAAGAGCAACAACTTCAACCTGGTCATTTGTTGCCAAGTGCAAATGATTACTATAAACTTCAAATAAAATCCTGCTATACAAGAACATCAGTAAGATTAGCAATATCAAAAGAATGAAAACAACTTACGTTGAAAAATTCACTTAGTGGGGTTTCCTTGTGGGCCAGTGGTTTAGGAACAGAGTCCCATATCTGCAGAGGAACCAAGGAAAGCAAGAAAGGTAAGTAAGAAGTCTATAACAATTCAATAACATTATATGGAGATCAAAGTACAGTATTACCTTCTGAATATCTTCTCTCAAAACAGGTTCTAAATTTTCAAGTGGTGTCTATGAAAGAGAAAGGTTGATCACATCAACAACAAATAAATATATGTAAAATTAAAAATATAACAAAAGAATTACAAAAAATTAATAAACAGCTATTACACACCCTTGTTTTATCACGTATGACAAACAACAATGTTGTTTTTCGTGGACTAAACAATCTCATCATGACCTGAAAGCAAAATTGAGCATGAAGTTAAATAAATGACTATTAACAAGTGTCAAGATTCAAAACAATTAATTGCTTGTAGTCAATGGGGCGATGGGCTTATCGAAAAAAAATGGGGCAATGAGCCAACAAAACATACCTGAAAGACAGTTTTCAAAAGTGGCTTATTTGCAGCTTGCTCACGGCCAATGTCATGGCACCACCTTTACAACCATTTCAGAGAGAGAGCAGAATTAGTTGCACAAAGAACGAAGATAAAACTGGAAAAGCATTAAAATAAGGGCTGCTACATACTTGAAACCTTCTGAAATTAGTAAGTATTACTATCAAATATATATATCAAGGGTGGAAATTGAAAAGGGGAAAAACTCACATGTTTATTAGGACAATATCTGAGACAGCAAGAGCAAATAGAGCACTCTGCTTTTCAAAAGCAGTGTCATCCTGAGAAATAGACAATTTCAGTATACAAGGAGAAAAAATGCAGAACTACCCGTTTCTCAAACTGTTATAATTTTTGCAAACAGTGGAGAGAATAGTATGTTTAAATAATCAAAGAGTTCTAACTAGTATAACTATGCTTGACCCATCATAGTGCTAATACAGATTAAAATTGTTATGGAACTCTTTCTCCTGGCCACAATTTAATAATACAAATAAAACTCAAAGAGATAAAGAGGATAGAGAAACTGGCAAGACAATTGAACCTCTCACTTTTCATTTTTCATAAAAATTAAAGGAATACTATTTTGCAAGTGTAAAAATTAAGGAAAATGAATTTATTTGCATGTTACAAGTAAATCGTGAACAACAGGAATTTAAAAACTCAACAAATTTTTATAATAAACATATTCCACAGGGACTAGAAACACACTGGCATGTTTGCATTCCAAATAAAAAATGTAAATGCAAATAGCAATAGGCAATAGACTGAATTGTGACCCCTGCTATTATCAAAGTTACTGTGTAACTAAAAGAAAAACCTCTCCACGTTCTCTTCCATCTGTACCCTCCAAATCCATCACAAGTGTACAAGGCTCTATGCCCGTACATCTAGCCATCCAGATTCCTTTGGTTGTTTGAGACCTGAAAACAAGCATACACATCAGACCACCACCACCCTGTTAATTGAGCAGGATTTGTGTAACATGTCAGAATTGCAGCAACATACCTTCCCTTGAAAGCATCCATCTCTTTGAAGTTGGTATTAAACAAATTATTTAATAGTGTGCTCTTGCCTGCCCAGAGCAAAGAAAAGGAATAACTAGATAATATAAAGATCTTTTTTATTGGAAACAGTACACATTCATCTCATGATACTAACAAGTTTAAACAAGTGCAAAAGAATGAAGTAAAATTAAACAGGAGAAATAAATTTTAAAAGGTAAAATGAAATTTTCATAAAAGTTAAGAGAGACAAGTGACTGAACATAATCATCAGAAATCACATTCTACCCAGGTAATAAAGTCATAAATCTAAGCCACTGTGGTTGGGCTAGTGGTGAGCAGGTTGAGTAATTTGTATAAGGTAATAGGATCAGATATCACTTGCTACTCAAGTAACAAAAAATCATAAATTTATATCAAATTCAACTAGAAGAAGGCTATCATTCATAATTCATTAAAATTTTATTTAACCTTTCTATGAATCTTAAATAACAAGCACCTCCACCATTGATTACCAAGTAAAATATCTTAGTTTCTTAAAGATCCTCAGTTGCAAAGACTGGTTAAAAATAATAAAATCCAATTAAATTGAGAAGGGAAAGAAAAACAATAAGGTTATGGAGGCAACAAAGCATACCACTACTTTGCGGACCCATTATAGAAACAACAGCGTACGAAAGCCCACATTCAGCCAACTTCACCTCCTTCATGAATTTTTCAACTCCAGAAATATTGAATGTACCATCTCCATCAATAAGCTGAGTTGAACAACAAGCCTCACTATCTGGTCGACAAGCAGATACTCCATGTTAGTACGGGGGAAATTGCTGCAATAGACTTAAACAAATTTCAAGAAAAAAATAATTGAGATCCACTAGCAAAACCGAAATATAAGGCATGATTGCAGCATTGCACTGTGACATACAAATAGCCAGAAACACATTTAATCAGGAAAAAGGAAATTCAACTTCATCATCCAGCCGGGTAAGAACATTGCTCTTCATTCGCAGTACCCAAAAACAAATAAGCAAATCTTTTTTACACTTGTTTCGCGCTTCCACATTCCATTCAACAATTCAAGCCCAATACTCCCACCAGCATTGAAAAACCTGATCAGGGAGACTAATCTCTGTTCCATAAAATTAATTACCGAACCTTTTAATAAGCACACCCTTCTCAATTTTTTCTTTTCTCCTTAACAATAATATAAATAGCAACAATCTAAACCTTGTCCCGGATCCAACCATTTAGCCACACAGAATACGGATCAATTTGCCAAAATCAATCAAATCACTGAATTCCCATAAATCCCACTTGAAACTAAAATAAAATAAAATAAAAAATATTGATAGAAAACAAGAATAAAGTTAAACAACAGTTAGAGGGGGGGGAAACCGAAGCCAAAAACAAACGCATGCAAGTGTAACAACCGGCTTTCCGTTAATACTCGACAACCATCATCTATAAAAGATTGAAACTTGGATACGAGTTAGAATTGCTAAATAAAAAAAGTGAAGAATAGAGGCATGATGATCATAAAATGGAAAAAAAGCAGGAACCAGATCGACGATGAAGAAAATGGAAAAAGCGTACCCATTATGGTGGGATTGGAAAGGATGTTTGAGAAATGCGATAAGGAAGATCGAAAGAGAGAAAAGGAAGGAGGCGATCTCAGACTCACAAAGGTATTATTACCATTCCCATGCCATCACCATAACTACTCACATATACTTCATTCCAAATTATGCTTCTCCTTTTTTTTCCCTTTTTACTTTTTCTTATGGTTGGCTAGGCTAAGCAAAATTTGGAAATAACCTTTCTTATTTTTATTTTGGTTTTCTTTCTATGTTTCTAATTTTCATTGAATTCAATTAAAAAAAGAAATATCTAATTGAATTTTTCTTAAACTTGGGTTTGGTTGAAAGTTCTCCCTTTGAAAATTTCTTTGCACTGTATTCGTATTTTTAATTTTAGGATCCTTGCCCATATGACCAATTGGAGAGTGTTTTGTTTGTGACACACCAACCAAGTATGTATGGGAAAGAAATTTGTTCTATCAAAAATAATTTCAATGATTTTTTTAATTCAATTTGATGATTACTTGTTAAAATTGATGATGATTTTTGATAAATTTTAATCATTAACAAAAAGATTTTTTAAAATAGAGTTTTTAATACTCCTGTGTGAAATTACAAATCAGCCACATCATTAAAATTGTGTAAAATATTTTTTAATGGTTTTTAAATATTTTTATTATCATGTTAATTTTATGAATAATTTACTTGTTTTTAATAATAATTTTTTTATGAGATTTATACTTTTTGTTCAATGAGTATGCTTACAAGGATATTTATGTTTTAAAAAATATTTCTAATAGTTAAACTTATTATTACTATTGTTAGTTTTTTTTATTTTTCGTCTAAATTTTGTTGTAAGAATAGAATAAAACATTATATTTAAATTTCAGGTGTTTAAAATTTTACTTAAAGTGATAATTTCTTATATGTATTTATAATAATTATTTTAAAAGTTGTTTGTAGAATTACTTTTTATTATTTATACATAAAAGTAAACTCATACAATAATACAAACTCATAAATTATGAAATTTTGAAAAATAAAATTATTGAAGAAAATGAAATTAAAAATTTATATCAAAACAAGTTTATTTAACATTTAAGTATAAAAATGAAATAAGAAAATTAAAAAGTATTAGTTGGAAAATGGAGGGGAAACGGGGCGGTGGAAGAATGGGACCCAATTGCCGCCCTTTGTTCTGGCTTTCGGCAAACGTGGAAATGCAACTTCTAGAGCGCGTGCAACTCCGCTTCTCATTCTTCCTCAACACAGTTCCTTACGTTGTTCGCACAACCAAACGCTGCATTTGCTCCCCAGGAGTTCTGTCGTGTCCTTCGTGGATCCCACGCATGCTTTTATTTCTTGTTCAAAACCTACATTACTTTCATTCATTTGTTTTATTTTATTATTCAAAAACCAGAAGCTCGCCTGTTAAAGCTTCACTGATCTTAAAGAAAACATTATTTATTTCAGCCAATCGTAAAAAAATAAACAAGAAAAAGAAAGAAAGAAAGAACCAGTTTTTTCAATCGCAATTACTGCAATTCATTCTTAATAGAAGCAAAGATTCACTAAGAGATGTGATGATAGTCATGAAGGCTTGCAAAGATTACACAAGCTTAGTATAAAATTGACACAATAATTTGATAAAGAGGAAAAAAGATTAAGCACCTAGAAATCATAATACCAAATTCAGAAAAATTTGACTTATGTTTTTTAGTTTTCAAAAATAAAAATAGAAAATTAAAAAAACATATTTTTAGTTGTTTTTAATTTTTAATTTTTAAAAACTAAAAAACAATAACTGATTTCAGAAAATACTATCCAAACGAGTTTTTCAGTTTTTAGATACTATAATACTTAAAACAGTGTTATAAAATTGTTATCAAACAAACATTTAATTCTAAGCCAAATAAAAGCATCCTGGTGATCTCTGAAATACATTCCAACTCCATTTTTTCCTTCATTTGTGAAGAGGGTAGCATCTATAAAGCAAGATACTATTCCCTAAGGGGAGGGGCCTATGTCATGGGAATAGGGAGAGCAAGGGCTTCTCTTGGTCCCCGAGAGAGAGCGGAAGCATTGTGCCAATCATGTAGAAAAGATATTGCGAACTGAATTACCTCATTCACATCCTAATGAGTGTCTCTCCAAATGAGCTCGTTTTGGCTTCTCCACATGCTCCAAAGCAGGGAGGCAAATTCTCTCATGTCTCCTAGATCCAATGATGCAGTAGTTGAGAAAATAAGGTCATAGATAGATGATGTTGACTCCACCAAATGGGAGATAATATCTCTTAATCTGCCACCAGTTTAACAAGGATGAACAATGTCACACCCACAGGCTTGGAGGTTTAAACGAATAGGGAGGCAACCACGACATAATATCCAGAAGAAGGTACAAAGTCGGGGAGGGATATTTAGCTGCCATAGAATATTCCAATTGCCCTTCATTTTCAGGTGGGAGGTGTCGAGAACCTATAATAAGTAGCCATGGTAAGCAAATTTAACGAAATAGGCTCCATTTTTGCTCCATTTTCCAAATGAGGGTGTCGTTACCATGGATATCAATAGGGGGGTACGAATGATTGCATTAACATCATCTTCAACAATGAAACCCTCTATTAGAGGAATGTTCCACGTACCTGAATCAATGTTCATAAGATCAGTGACGTAGAGGTCCTCAAAGCCTTCCATGATCGGGGTCTGAACAAGAGTCGAGGAAGTTCCTCTCAGTTAAGGCTAGTTCCAGAACAAAATAGAGGCCTCATTACCGGCACAACATCTAACTCTAGCTAGGATGAGATGGCTAGAATCCCATATGCTTCGCCAAACATGGTTAGGGTTGTGGCCTAGAAAGGAGGATGAGAAATCGAAGTTATGAAATTAGTGGGCTTGGAAGGCTCTACTAATAAGGGAGTTCGGTTCTTTCATAAGTCTCCAAGCTTGTTTACCTAGAAAAGCAAGGTTGAAAACTCTCAGATCACAAAAGTTCATGCCACCGTCTTCTTTACTTAAAGATAGTTTTTCCCATCTAAGCTAGTTCAAGCCACTACCTGAAACTCTAGAAGAACCCTATTAGTAAAAGTTAAAGAGCTTCTCAAGCTCGTCAATGAAACCAAGTCATAATATAAAAACTGACATAGCGTATTGGAGAACAGTTTGGAGAATTGATTTAATGAGAACCTCACGATTCCAAGATTGAATATGATTCCAAACTTTATATTTGACAAACTAAAATATCTCCTTCTTTTTTTCGACCAATGAGGGAAGGCAAGCCTAGATAGGAGCCAGGTCGATTTACACCCTGATAATCCAAACTCTGGGTAAATCTATCCTTATCGACTTATCCCCTTCAGACATGTTACAACTAAATAACACCTTGGATTTAGAATGGTTAACTACAAGACTCGAGGCTTTTTCAAGGGAAAAGGAGAATATGGGTGATGGTCACAACTGCAAATTGGTGGCCTAGAAAACAAGGTAACAATCGTCGACAAAGATCAAGTGGGAGAGCTTTGGAGCTCTTCTACAAACACGAACACCAACCACTTTTCCATTGGCTTATACTCTTTGTATGAGGCTAGATAAACCCTCCATGGCCAAGATAAAAAGGAAGGGGATAAGGAGTCTCCTTTACAAATGCCTCTATAAGGGGTGATGGGCCCGACATGATCATGATTAACAAGGATTGTGTACTTAACCGATTGAACACAAAGCATGATTCAGTCAACCCACAAGCTACAGAATCCTAATTGCAAACAAAGCTCTCATAAATAGGCCCATGAAAGCTTGTCAAATGCTTTACTACTATTGATCTTCACATCCATCTCTCTATTGTCTCTGCGACCTTTACAATGAAGGTGATGGATAGTCTGAAAAGCCACTAGAACATTGTCTGTTATGAGCCACTTATCTACATAGGCAGCCTAGACTTCGGAGATATACTTAGGCATAAAGGGCTTGGGTTTATCTGCAAGGACTTGAGAGGATCTTGTAAGCAACATTGCAAAGATAAATTGGTCGAATCTTTTTCATATTCTGAGGATTTAGGCACTTGGGGAAGAGAGCAATATTGATTTTTGTCATAGCAACAGAGATGTGTTTTTCATGCAGTTATTGGACAAACGAATTATAAATGGCGTCACCATAAAGATTCCAAAAGGACTTGTAAAAGCCCAGGTTAAAACCATCTAGGTCAAGCGACTTATCATTGTCCATTTGGAAGAAAGCGTCCTTGAATTCAAGCTTGGTAGGGGAACTGTGACCTTGGCATTGTTAGGGGCAGAGATCTGGGTCTATAGAGAACCAATAACAGGAGAAGTTTGGGCTTAAAAGGGAGAAAAAGTATTTGTGAAATAGCTAGAAACGATGTGTTGAATATCTGTCTTGGATGTTTCAAGATCATCATTTTCATTTAGCAAACTAGAAATTATGTTCTGCTATTGAGAACTCTGCACAGAGTCATGATAGAATCTTATGTTTAAGTCAACATCTTTGATCCAAAATTACTTAGCATGTTGGCGCCAATAGGTGTCAACTTGGAAGAGCTTTGAAGCTAGGAGTTTTTGGAGGGCTATATACTTCTATCGATGCCATCTATGACCGACTGATCACATAATCTCAAGCTCATATTTTATATTGTCAATGTCTTCGCAGTGACGTTTTAATCTTCTCCATTAAAGGAAAGAAATGTGACAATTGGAAATCCTATCAACCATGTTGATGCACTTGTGGCCACCCCAGTCAGACTTTACCACTCCTTCAAAATTTGGCTCCTTAAGCCAAACATTTTCTAACTTGAAGTGGTAGGTCAAGTTTGAGTCTCCTTGTTGAAGAGCAATAACCGCTAGTATGCAACCTGTTAATTATGATTGTAAACCTTGCTTACCAAGTCAACAAGGATAAAAATAATGTTATCAATATTGCCTATTATTACATTTTTAATGTAAAAAAAATGCTAGCTTTATATATACTTGTAAATATGAGTTGGAAATGAAATCATGCAAGTGATGACGTGGATGTGGAGTCCATAACATTGGAAATTGGAGAGTTAAGGGATGAGGGAGCATAAGCAAGAATGCCAAACCTTTAATTGCACCAATTGCCACAAAGTTATGTTTCACACCTCTTCCTTTCATTTTACATACTAGCAAAAACACAGGTATTGTCGCGTCTGTGTATTCGCATTTCTATTTTAATATGTTATAATAATTTTAGAGTTTCAATTTAATATCTTTTGTAAATTTTTATATTTTATAATATAAATTATTATGTGACATGTTTTGAAACATATTTTGTTAATTTTATACTTTTTGTTTATGAAAAAATGATAAAAATATGTCAGATCATCAATGGATATGTCAAATATACAATAAATATGAACAAATGAAAAGAGAAGAGAGTTTGAATAAAACTCAAAATATTGTCGCATCTGTGTATTTACATATTTATTAAGAATATTTATCATGAAATACATACATATATTAATCATGTTTAAGAAGATTGATTGGTGATAAGATAAAAATTGTGGAAATGTGCACATATTAATAGAGAGAAATTATATTTGCGAAAGTAAGAACAATCATAAAATGTTTAGAAGGTAAAATAGTCATACAATGTGGACACCAAAATGTCATATTCTCATTATATAATATATAGTATGTAATATAATATCATGTATTATAAATTATGGATATAGTTTGACAATTATGTATGTTGAATATCAATATTTAAAAGTAATTTTTTTGTTAAAGTTGTTGGTCTAGTGGTAAAATTTATGTTTGGGAAGTGAGAAGTTGTGGATTTGAAAAGTAATTTATTTTTTAATTTTAAAATAGGTGTAAGGGTGACATAAGTATTTTTAAAAATGAACGTAAAATGGGGTATTGCCTTTATATATAGTAAGTATATATTACTTCCACCTTTACTATTTTACCCATCGCAATATTTAACGGATATTTCCTCAGCGATGCCTGTTATCAGTTATTTATTTTTAGTATACTTTGTTAATTTTTTGTCATATATTTTAAATATAAATATTTACAAATGCACATAATTTTATCATCTAATATTAATCAATATAGTTATAATTTTAAATGAAAAATATTATTTACATTATAATTTACTTTAAGTAATATAGTTATAAAATAAGAGATGAATAATATATTTTACACAAAATTAATAAGATAAAATATAATTTATAATGAAAGATTAAATTATTTATAGAGTATCTCTTAAAGAAATTACAATATTTAGTAATTTATTGCATAAATTAAGTTCAAACAATCTAACTTAGTTCATTGAGTAGAATGTGTAAATTGTTGTAAATCATCTTTTAACATTGTCTTTTATTCTTATCAAGACAAGTATTATATTAATTTACATCGATATTCACCAAAGTTTAGACATTCAAATGTTGATAGGTATATAATTATATATTTCAATATTTGTTATTTTAGCTTATTGTTTGCATTATCAAAATCTAATCTATAAAAAGTTATGATTGCAATTTTTTTTTACAAAATTAAAAACTTATTCATATCATAATTAAAGTAAATGTGTATAAATCAACATTAAATAACCTTGAATTTTTTTATAAATCAACATTAAATATATCAAAATATCACTTAAGAAGATGTGATATTTACTTTTTATTAAATAAATACAATACAAACTTTGTGAATTGTTGGTGGAATCCTCCCTCTCACAAGACCTATTGCTAAAGACATGGCTAGAGCCTAGAAGAATGAAGGAAGTTTGGGCTAGAGATTAGTATAAAAGGGTAAAACTCATGTTGAGTATGAGGATGTCTGAGTAGTCTTGTTTTCATTATTTTTTTTTTGTAAACATTATATTACTCGACTTTTTTGTTGAGCTTTAATTTTTAGGGTTATCTTTGTTTTTAAGGGTCATTGGTTTTTGGATTAAAGGGTAAACAAGTCAATTATTATAATTGTGTTCAAATCGGACTTGTGAAACCCAAAGAGAAAGAGGAAGCACCACTTTAAAGCTTTTGACTCCTCCGTGTTATTTACACCCCCTTGTCACATGTATTTGCCTCCTATTTTCATCTTTTTTTTTACACACACATACCCTCATATGTGTCAAGAATCTAGACACGATGTGGGTATCCGGTATGTTCATCAAGGGCTTAGACATCCAACTTAAAGAGAACCATGGTTAGCTTGCACAACCTTGGGTTAAGCTAACCATGTTTAGTTAGTCTTAGGCTCCCAAACTCAATATTCTATAAATCACTCTTACTTTTCTTTGTACACAAATTTGTATTATTAAATGAAAGTAGAGTTTGTGAGCATTAGTTTTCGATTTGCACAAACTCTTTGAAGAGAAACTTTTCTTTCACAAGTCTTTATTAAAGAGCAATTCCTTGTGGTAAGTCTCGTTTCTTTGTACACAAATTTTTATAATTAAATGAAAGTAGAGTTTGTGAGCATTAGTTCTCAATTTGTACAAACTATTTGAAGAGAAACCTTTTCTTTCACAAGTTTTCATTAAGGAGCAATTCCTTGTGGTAAGCCTTATTTGGATTATATGCAATTAGTTGAAGTGACTTTGTTATCATTCTCTTATTCCCTACCTTCTCTCTTAGCTTTGACTTTATTCTTCTTTGTTTTTTTTCTTCTTGTTTTTGCTTAATTGAATAAATGAAAATATTATGTTGATGTATTTTTCATATGTACAAATTACATTGATTTTATTTTTATACATAAGTGTAAATCATGAGTGTAAATTAATATATACAAGTACCTAGCAAATGCAAGAATAAATAAAAATTGTTATCTACATAAATATGATAAAATTTACAAATACATATTTATGTAGGTATGAGTACGGTACCCATTTTCATTCTTTTTTTTTTTACGAATAACATTTGTAATATTCTAGTATAATATGTTATAAATAATATAATAGAAATCAAATTGTGGTGTCAATAAAAGTTATTTTTCTACCTAATTATTCATTAATTCATAATGTATTAATGATTTAATTTAAATAATTTTAATTCACCATTATCTTTGTTGTTGTCTTTTATTCCATTGTTAATTTGTGCTAAAATTAGAGTTTGAAAGAGTTTAGTTCCATTTTTTTTATTTTATGCTATTATAATTTAAAGAGTTTAATTAGTATGCATGAATATGGGAAAAGAATTTTACTCTAATATTTAATCATAATTCTTTATTTACGTAACTTTTAAAGTATTAATAAATAAAATTAACAAACTTATTATAAATAAAAGATTATGATTGAACATTTGAATATCCTAACAGTACATACTAATTAAACTATTTTAATATTTTGGGTTAACTTATGAATGAAAAAAGGACAATTATATTCCTCGAACTTACTGAAACTTTCCAACTTTTTGTTTTTATTTTACCAAAATACTTATAATAAAAACTTGTGTTTGGTGTTTTACTGTCTTAGTGGGCATTAAATTTATCATACAAAAATTGACATTCAATGGATCTAGTGTGGTGTAGACACAATGAACAAGTGAGTTCGAAGCATCAAATGGGAGTTGTTTGTGTTGAGACTGGAGGCAGCACAAGGCAGAGAGAAGGAAAGAGAAAAAAGAAAAAGTTAACGCAGGGAGTGCATAGTAACATTGTGCCACTAAGATCAGTCCAAGGACAAATTAATAATGGTCCACAGTAATGCAATTCCAAAAATGGTCAATGGTAAATGTTGTCACTCACAGGAGATTTGAATAGTAAATGAGAGGTGTCAATAGCAAGGCCACAAAAAATTGAGACTATTTTGGACTATCACAATCAACCCAATTTTTGTTTTACCCTCTCAGGATATGTTGAAATTTGTTAAAATATTTTAAACATTTGGGGTACAAATAGAATTAAGAGATGTTAAAAGAAATTACCTACCATCAAATTTTTAAATGATAGATTAAGATCCTTTTCTCTATTTTATTAAACCTACAAAAATCAGCTTTGAATTAACAAAAAAAAAAGTAATTTTTGTCTATTATAGAAATGTTTTTTCCGAAACTATGTATTATACAAAAAATTAGTATAAAAAGATATTTTCAGTTAGAATAAAACACATTTTAACAAAATGACATAAGACTCATTCCACTTTCAATTATTTTGATTTTTGAAAGATTATAGAAGTGATAGTTGAGCTTAAATTTTTTTTATATGTTAATTTTTGGTTTTTTTAGATAATCTAGTTATTATGTTAGTCTCTTTTTACAATTATATTTACCTTTAAGATTATGTTTAATCTCCGAAAGATTATAGTAGTGATAGTTGAGCTTAAATCTTGGTATTTTAGATGTTTAATCTCTAAAACGTGTAAATGATAATATATCAGTTTCATTTTGTAATTTAGCTTAAAGTAAATGGTATACATTATCAGATTTTAATAATTTAGATTGTAGTATTGAATGTCAGTATACACATATAAATTAAACTCTTTTTTTAAAGAGTTTAATTGATATACACTGTCATTATAAAGATTTTTATACTGACATCCTATCGTAACCTTTCATTCATGCTAGATTTATTGACTTTACTTATGAGTACTTTAAAAGTCATATAAATAAAAAGTCATGATTGATTGTGAGTGTAAAATTTTTTTACACTAACAATATATATCAATTAAACTCTTTTTTAAAACCTTTAAGATACATTATATTACCTTTTAAAAGTTTTATAATAACTTTTAACCACGACAACTTATAATTTAATAGAAAAAATAGGCTATTAAAATTATTTTCATGCCCTTATTAATTATTTGATAAGTGTATTATTTTAAGCTTTTTTGTCTTTTAAGTTTTATTTTTTTAAAACTTTTTTGTTTTCTATTTGTTTTGTCTTTTAATTTTTTTTAATTACAATTGTTTGTGATTTTTTTATCTTCATATTATTTTTTATATTTTATGTTTCTATATTTTTTCTGTCTTATTTTATTTTCTGAGTTTTTATTTATCATTTAAGTTTTTTATGTTAAAAATATTTTTTAAATGTATTTTAATATATTAAATAAAAATATGTTAATAAATATATTTTAAAAATATTTCAATAAAAATATGTTAAATATTTTTAATTATTTCAAAAAATTATCATATTAAATATATTTAATATAAAAATAAATTTAAATTACTTTCACAAAAGTATATTGAATTAAATTTTTTTAATTTTGTTTAAAGTACAAAAGATAATATCATTCACAGATAAAATAATTTTTGTTGATTAATATTTATAATTTATTTGATAAATAGAAATCATGCAGGATAAGTAAATTAGGGTACAACTTGATAAGTAATGTACATTACTTTTAGTTTCTAATTCAAGATAATATAAATATATATATATATATTATTAATAAAATATAAATAATATTTAATATATTAAAATTTAATTATTAATTTTTTTATTACATGAAAAAATAATTTTAGTGTATGTTAAAATATTTTTAAATATATTTGAATATATTGCAAAATTATTTTAATATAATTATATAAGAGGAATTTAAAAAAAAAAACAAATTGTATTAGTTTTTAGCTGCTAGTCTGTTACTAAGCGTGCCACGTAAAGATAATTGTTTATCCATTAACATCATTACCAACAGAAACTAATAGAAAAACTAATTTGCTGGAACAAAAGTACAAACATGTATTTTTTTTTCAGAGGCTCAATTTCCACCACAGTAATATTTCAAGAACAAAAATGTCGTTTCACTCTTTTTTAACAATAGTCATTACAAAAAACTTTAATTAGAAATTAAGTGCTTTAGTATCATTTTTTTCAATTTTTAATGAATAATTTACTTGTGTTAATGCAAACTTATTTTGTAGTTTTTAATAATAAGATAACCCTTTAAACTTTTAATTATTTTTATTTTATTCTTAATAATTTATTTAAAATATTTTTAAGTTAGAGAATAAATTTTTAAATGCCTTTTAATATGATTTTACATATATATATATATATATATTAATTAGTTAATTTTATCAAACATTATGTTTTATTATTATTCGTACAAATAAAACAATTTATTTTCCCTCTTCGTGGCTGTGCTAAAATAGTAACACACCTTAAAACCGTAATAATTCATTATTGTAGTGTTGTAGATGGTTCGTTATATGCGCGTCCCACTTGTGTATCTATAATCTATAATAACATAACAAAAGAAATTTACTTTTCTAGGTTCATATTTGATATTAAATTTTATCATTATTTGTTTTTTTAATAATTACATATTTAAAAATTAAAAAAAAAGAAGAAATTTACTGTTAAAATATATATAATCAGCAATTCATCATACATAAATATTTATTATTGTAAAAAATTTTGATTATTTTATTAAAAATAAGAGACAAAGTTTTGTTCAAAATATAAGGAAGAAAAGTATGTTTGATAGTTTGTACTTAATAAATATCGGAGAGACGTACAACCATGGGACACGAACCTATATATAAGAGAACATGAAACTACCTTCAACCCAAAACCTTAAGGCATTAAGTTATGGGTCTTTCTCATTTATATATTACTTAACTTCCCAATTTCTAACCAATGTGGTACTTCAACTCACACTTGCACTCCAACCCTTAGTCTCAGCTTTCCTTGCTACTATTGATGAAGACATCAGCATATAAACAACAACGTATATTGAATACTAAACATTGTCTTTCTAATTTATATACTTGTCTAGGAAATACGTATAGTATCTTGTTTTAGTTTTTGCATGAACTTAATAGTAATAGTCTTATGATATACGATTCTTTGAAACCAAAACTGCACATCTTTTCTGAAGCCAATTTTTTTAGCTGACAACCATGCCGAAAGAATTTACAGTTTTGGAAGATCCTCCATGTGATTTCTTACCCATCCTTCAAGAAGACAACTCTGTCTCATTACTTTTTTCTGTTTTTGTTTTTTCCTTTTACTTTCCACTGCACCAAAAAACAAACTCAACAGTAAGACTTTTCTGCTAAAATTTCAAAAAATAAAAACTAAAAATTTGAGTTTTTTTGTTCTAAAATTTTTACATGCAAAAATATTTAATTAATTAAACTCTTCAAATATTTTTTAATTGGTAATATAGTTATGTAACAAGATGTCTAGTAATAAAAGAGTTAAAGGATGAGTTTGTTTATTTTTTTAAATAAAAAATCACTTAGTTAATTTTTTTAATGAAATTTTCTTAAACCATTTTTTAATATTATTAATATCATTTTTAGGTTATGTTTATATATTTTTATTTAATTGATTTTAAATAAATTATTATTCAAAATTTGAGATAATATATCTCATTTTCAGCATATAATTATTATTTAATATTTATTAAAAACAAAAATAATTAAAATATTTACTCTTGGCCATGCTTAATCGGGACCATAAATATAATTAGAACAAAATAATAGTTTTCCACTTTGGATGTGAGAAGTGAATGCATAAACTTATTTTGCCACATATATCCCAAAGACATTTAATTTTAAAATTTATTAGAACATGCTGTTGTGTTGTAGTAATTAAATTTATAGAAAGTAAAAGCTGTTGTTGAATAATTAAATTAAAATTAATAGTAGTTTATTACAGTGATTTGTGTTAGTGAGTAAAGGGAGTGGAACCTCAAGTTGGTTGGTTTTGTTTCCTCTATTTATCTCTTTGCATATTTTTTCCCCTTCTCCTTCTGTTTTCTCTCTCATCTTTCAAAAAACACGAGCAATGAAGAAGAAGATGATGGCAAGCACCGCCATCTCCGTCGTCTTCGCCGCCCTCTTCCTCTTCTCCTCCGTCCACTCCTTCTACCTTCCTGGCGTCGCTCCTCGCGATTTCCAAATTGTACGTTTTCCACTTCCTTTTCCTTTCTCTATATTCCTCTCTTCTTTCGATTTCCACATTATATGCTTCCTTCGTTTCTCTATCACCTCTAATCCGTCGCTCCACTGCTCGGATCTAGGGTTTTATCTCTGATCTGCGTCGATTCGGTCTTATATTCGCTTTGCACTCTCTTTTTCGACAACCGATTCTCAATGGACTGAATCTTCGTTCAGTGATTCCAGTTCTCATGCTCTTTTATTGAGTTTAGAATGTTATGCAATGGAATCGTTCGTTCTTTTGAATGATAATGATGTTGCGAGTTCCCAAGACGGAATCTCAGGAGATCTTTGTGTTAAGTTTCGTGCTCTTTCATCTATGTTTGAGTTCCACTCTACACTTCTTTTAAGGCTCTTCGTCACTGGTCAATGGTGATGAGTTATGCGACTTGTTATATTTGATACGTACACGTGAAAACTCTATCTGTGTTGTCTTGGGAAATAAAAAATGTAGTGTCATTTACGAATTGGTAACTGTTGATTTGAAAATTTTGGTTGAGATTGGGGAAATTTTATTGCAGTTTGTTATTGTTGTTTGGTTTCTAACTGTTTGTGCTTGAAGAACGAAGACATTAATTTGAGTTTTTATTTCATTCGTGGGACCAGGGTGATCCCCTCCCTGTCAAAGTGAACAAGTTATCATCTACAAAGACTCAACTTCCATATGACTACTACTTCTTGAACTATTGCAAACCCACCAAAATATTGAACAGTGCTGAAAATTTGGGAGAGGTTCTTAGAGGTGATCGGATTGAGAATTCAGTATATACGGTGAGCATCTCTTGCCTCGTCCTTTGACATTTGGATAAGATAATGATCAAATTCAATGACCATTGTTTTCTTTTTTAGTTTTGTCAACTTAAAAGTTTTTTTTTCTTCTTCTTTTTTCCAGTTTCATATGAGAAAGGAACAGTCTTGTACTGTTGTTTGTCATGTAACTTTGGATGCTGAATCTGCAAAAGGTTTTAAAGAAAAAATTGATGACGAATATCGAGTGAACATGTAAGTGGTAAATGTATTGGAGCTAGTCTTTAGTTATGTAGTGAGTTCATCTAATTAGTTTGCTATTCTGGTCTGTTGGATGAATGTCTATGGGTTTCTGCTTTGTATCCCCTTGACCCTTGAAGCTCTGAATTGAACATGCAGGATTTTAGATAACCTTCCAGTTGCTGTTCGTAGACAAAGGAGGGATGGAAGTCAATCAACAACATATGAACATGGTTTTCGTGTTGGGTTCAAAAGAAACTATCAAGGGGTATAAACCAGCTTAAATTTTGTTATAGAATTTTAAGTGTCATTTTTGTCACTCCACATTGTTAAAATTTGCAATTTTCCTACAGAGCAAGGAGGAGAAATATTTTATCAATAACCACTTGAGTTTTAGAGTTATGTATCACAAGGATCCCGAGACCGGTTCTGCTCGTATTGTTGGTTTTGAGGTTACCCCAAACAGGTCTTGTTCTTTTCTCCACCATCTCATTCTCTGTTAAGGTGGTGTTGCACTTGTATGTTGGCATAACATGGTTGGGTTTTATATTTTAATATTTATATCTGAATAGGAAGCTGTTCATAAGAAAGAAAAATGAAACAGATAATTTTGATTTGTCTCCAATATATATTACCTTCTCCATGATGTCACATTTATTTGAAGGTAAATAATATTTTGGCATTAGAATGTTATAAATGGGCTTTTAGAGGATCCTTTCTTCTTTCATGTGTGTCATAAGTCATAGCTTATGCATTTCTGTATGTGTTGAGTTTATTTCTCTAAAATAAAGCACCTGTATGGTTTGATTTCAAATAACTGATTAAATGCTTAATGTGCTGTCTTTCTTATATGAACTCTGCAACTGTAAACAGTATAAATCATGAATACAAGGAATGGAATGACAAGAATCCACAAGTAACAACATGCAATAAAGATACCAAGAATTTGATGCAAGGTAGTACTGTCCCACAGGAAGTTGATATTAATAAGGATGTTGTATTCACATATGATGTTTCCTTCAAGGTATTGCTGACCAAAACCTTGGTACTCATAAGCTTTCACCTCCTTCATTAGGTGTTATTAAGCCAAGGTTGTTATTTTTTCAGGAAAGTGATATCAAATGGGCATCACGGTGGGACACATATCTTTTAATGAATGATGATCAGATCCATTGGTTCTCTATCATTAACTCCCTTATGATTGTTCTTTTCCTGTCTGGAATGGTGGCAATGATCATGATGAGAACTCTTTACAGAGACATTGCCAATTATAATCAGCTAGAAACCCAAGATGAAGCCCAAGAAGAAACAGGGTGGAAACTTGTTCATGGAGATGTTTTCAGGCCACCAATCAATTCAAATTTGCTTTGTGTTTATGTTGGTACTGGTGTTCAGCTCTTTGCAATGACACTTGTGACAATGATATTTGCTTTGCTAGGGTTTTTGTCTCCATCTAATCGGGGAGGTCTCATGACTGCAATGGTTCTGCTGTGGGTTTTTATGGGCTTATTTGCAGGCTACTCCTCTGCACGTTTGTACAAGATGTTTAAGGGCACAGAATGGAAAAGGAATACCTTGAAAACTGCATTTATGTTTCCAGGCATTCTTTTTGCTGTCTTCTTTGTGCTGAATGCTTTAATCTGGGGGGAGCAGTCCTCCGGAGCAGTCCCCTTCGGAACAATGTTTGCTCTAGTCTGTTTATGGTTTGGTATATCAGTACCCTTGGTCTTTGTAGGTAGCTACTTGGGTTTTAAAAAGCCAGCAATTGAAGACCCAGTGAAAACTAACAAAATTCCTAGGCAGGTACCTGAGCAAGCATGGTATATGAAACCTGTCTTCTCAATTCTTATTGGAGGCATTCTTCCATTTGGTGCAGTGTTTATCGAGCTCTTCTTTATCCTGACATCAATATGGCTGAACCAGTTCTATTACATCTTTGGCTTCCTTTTCATAGTGTTTGTTATCCTATTAATCACCTGTGCCGAGATTACCATTGTGCTTTGCTACTTCCAATTGTGCAGTGAGGATTACAATTGGTGGTGGAGATCTTACCTCACTGCTGGGTCGTCTGCTCTGTACCTTTTCCTCTACTCAATTTTCTACTTCTTTACCAAGCTGGAGATTACAAAGCTGGTATCGGGCATCCTATACTTTGGATATATGATAATTGTTTCGTATGCTTTCTTTGTGTTGACGGGAACTATTGGCTTTTATGCTTGCATCTGGTTTGTTCGCAAGATCTACTCGTCGGTGAAGATTGACTGATTTCAGGCATCATATAGTGGATTGTTATATTGCGAACCCGGAACCTGAGAGGCTGTAACAAAGAGAGGACTCCAACCTAATACTGCCGGGAAATTACCTTTCCCCCCACCCTTCAAAACCCTTTTTGTTTATTGTTAGAGTAGCAGATGGATTGTTAATTTGTTACACTGTTTTCAAATATTATTGTGGTAGTTTCTGAAGTAATGGTATATGGTATATGTGTTGCATATTTCTACATAACTCAACGAAATCGTGACATATTAAATCAGGCTACTCTAAAGAGGATAAAGTGTGACAAAATCAATTACATATATTTTCAAATTAATAATTATTCATGTATATTATCCTAAATTGGAATATTTGGCATACCGATGTCATAACTTTGTAAATTTCATATTTTAAAATAAGATTATAAAACAATGGTACCATAAAATCCCAAGCAGAGGTGTTTATTGGTTTGATGATCCAAATTAAACCAATTCAATTGGTTTAGATTTGTTTATTGTTGGGTTCAGATCCAAATTAAATCAATGGTAGCAATTTGAGTTTGGTTTGATCTGCGGATTTGACCTTTAAAAACTCATACCAAATCAAGTTGAACCACATATATAAAGTTAAACATGGTTAATACATTGTCTTCCTTAGATGCTTGGTGGTTTGGATTCTTAAATTTTTGGTTTCTCACTCTTCAACTCCCAAGTCTCAAGAAATTGTTTTTATATAAATTTTTGGATTCTTGAATTTGTTATAAAATAATAAAATTATAAATTTAGTAGACTAATAAATTTATATAAAATTATTTTTTGATATATTGAAAACGAATTTTATTTTTTAATTTTTTATCCAATTTTGCTAATTCAAACAAAACTAATTCTATTATCATTGGTAAGAAAAAGAAATTCAATAATCCAAACCAATGAATTCCTGTATAGCGGTTCAATCAAGATGTCGGTTCCTCTAGAAAACCGAAAGGTCACACTGGTTAGGCCGAGGCAATTTTACTACAATCTTAACTGAATTACAATGAGTTTTCTGGTGGGGATCCACGCAAGTTTTGCGGGTTTATTGTTTTCCAGTTTTAATTTGATTTATGAAAGCAAGTTATGCAATTTAATTTAGGATTTGGATTTTTTTTTTTTGTTTCATTCTCTTTTGTGGCTGGAAAAGATGTAAAAGTAATTATGGATCCGTTTGTTTAAATTTTGTCTGAGAAAATGTTCTTGAGTTAAGTAAATGTTTTTTTTGTCTTAATTACTTATTTTTACTCAAATTCGAATATGGTAATGTTTTGTCTAATTTTTTTTTTGTCTAAATACTTTGAGGGAGAAGTCTAGAGTGGCTCTGTAAGATTAAAATAAATTGCAAGGATATTTGTAATTAAAACTAAAATAAATATTTTTCTGCTTTTTTGACAAGCAAATTTTATCTGTTTTTTTAGAAAAAAAAATTAAGTTTAAAGAAATGAATCTTATATAAATCTTATATTAAAATTTATTATTTGTAAGTGAAAGAATAGATCTTTCTGAATAACGCTCTTATGTTTTTAGTTTCCGTCATTTTACTATTAAATTATGTGACATCGATTCATTAATATTTTATTTGTGTGGAGGTTTGTTTTCTGACTATTAAAAATTTTGAAAAATGTTTTATGGATGCATTTAAAAGCTATGAAACAGTTCTGGTAGATTAAAAATTGCTTTCCTCTTGCCGTCGTCTATTGTTTTCCTAGATGACCTAACACCAATTCAACTATCAGATAAAAACTCAAACCAAAATATTTGTTTTCAACTTTTTTAAAACTAACGTCAGCTTTGAATTTATAATTTTAGTTTCCTCAAATTCATCATCTCAGTCTTCAAAACATGGTCTCAATTTAAGATGCCTTTGAACTGGTTTCAGTTTTCGAAACCTACACACCGGAAAACAAGCTTAGTTACTCCTTGTGAGGTGAATTTACAAGAATATGATAAAATTGTGATGTATCTAAAAATTGTGTAATTGTGGATCGTTAATAGTGGTGATCCATCGATCCTCTTTAGCTTAGGTTAAAATCCATTTCATTCTTCGTTGCATTTTTATCTCCTCGAGTTTTGATTCATATTGTTATTCCTATGTAAATCAATTGACCTTGTGGAATTTGACAGTCAAATAAAAGCGTTCAGTCAGTCATTCTGTAAAAAAAAAAATAAATACGTGAGAAAGTAAAATATGTTTTGAAAACGTTTCCCCATTGTAAGTAGTCTGATATTATACCCGACATATTAAATTTCCTGATATAAATTTTACGTCATAGTGTGATGCACATAAATTTCATCTAATAGTCAGGAGTTATATTAACAAGTATGTATTAATATTAATATTAATAATTTGTATTTACATGGGAAACTAACTATAGGAAAATACTAACTTTTTTAAAGGATAAAAAGAAAACGAAAAATATAACACAACAATCAACAATGTTTGTCCTCGATTCTATTTTGAAATCAACGAATGGTTTACATAGACCGCTTATCTACAGAACTATGCTGGTCTAAGTATAAATCCACCTTTCATCCACATTGCATAAGTTCCTAACTCGAACAATATGAAATGGATTAGCTTCAAAATAGGAATTTATAAACTACTTAACAGAGAATAAATCTCAGTAACCTGAGGATGTGTCCTATCTTGTACAGAGAACTGGTGAACAATTCCCCCCAGTTCAATCCAACTACAACCAGGAATTTTCTTTAATTGCCTTTCTTTCATTTCCGTCCTAACCCTCTTTACATTGTCCCACATGCCCAAACTGGCATAAATATTAGACAGGAGCACATAGGAACTTGGACTGCTTGAATATAGGTGAGTCAATTGCTGAGCTATAGGTTCTCCTATCGAGAAGTTTTCATAAATTTGGCAAGCACTGAGCAAAGTCGTCCAAATCACATCATTGGGTTCAACAGGCATCTCTTCGACGAGTTTCTTGGCTTCTTCAACATGTCCTGCACGGCTAAGCATATCCACCATGCATCCATAGTGTTGCAATTTAGGTTCCAACTTGTACACTTTTTGCATGAGCTCAAAACATATCAGTCCCTCCTTCAACATGCCAGCATGCCTACAAGCACTTAATACTCCAATGAAAGTGATATCATCAGGAATGACAGAAAGCCTTCCCATCTCCATGAGAAAATCAAAAGCCATTTCACCCATTCCATGAATAGCTAAACCACCAATCATAGCATTCCAATGATCAACACATTTCTGTTCAGCTTTCTCAAACACTGAGATAGCACTCTCAATGCTACCACACTTTGAATACATGTGAATTAGAGCGACACCAAGCTTACCATTAAGAGAGTACCCCTTTTCCATCAAATAACGGTGTATCACAACTCCATCATCTAGGTATCCTAATTGGGCAAGTGCAGTAAGAACAATCAAGAACGTAGTATCATCAGGGAAAACATGCATTTCCCTTTTCATATCATGAAATATTTTCAAAGCCTCAATGAAATAACCATTATGAACATAACCAGCCATCATTGAATTACAAGAAATAACGTCTCTCTTCGGCATTTCATCAAACAAACACCTTGCAGAAAGAACATCACCAGACTTTGTATAACCATCAATTATGGTAACCCAACTGATCAAATCCCGAAAAGGCATCACGTCAAACAATGACCGAGCATCCTCCATCCTCCCATGCTTGACGCAACCGTCAATAATGGTGTTCCATGAAACCAAGTCCCTTGCAGGCATTTTAACAAACAAAGTCCACGCAAAATCCAATCCGGCTTCCCACCGGACATAGCCTGCAATGATAGAATTCCAAGTAATAAGATTCCTATCCGCGGTGGCATCAAACAACTCACGTGCCATCTCAAGAGAGCCACACTTGACATAGCCATAAATCATTGAGTTATAAGAAACAACATCAGGGTGAGGGATTTTGTCGAACACTTGGCGAGCAAGGTCAAAATGACCACATCGGACGAAGAGGGAAATCAAAGAATTCTGCAA
Source organism: Psophocarpus tetragonolobus (assembly GCA_037954015.1). Taxonomy (NCBI): domain Eukaryota; kingdom Viridiplantae; phylum Streptophyta; class Magnoliopsida; order Fabales; family Fabaceae; genus Psophocarpus; species Psophocarpus tetragonolobus. Next base: position 49,958,574 of record CM075693.1, on the reverse strand, counting down.
AAAGACATGAGAGGAAAAGTGGAATTTGGTGAACAAAGCATGAAGCTGCATGCCCTCGGAGAGAAGAGAGGCCATAGAACAAGCCTTAAGAAGGAGGGAAAAGGAGTAGGGATCCAAAGGGACACCAATTTGAAGCATGAAGCAGAAGAAGAGAAGAGCGGCTCGGGGGTGACGGCGGAGAGAATGGAACCTGATGAGAGCGTTCCAGAGAAAAGGGGGGCGGTGGGGGGGATGGCGAAAAGCGTGGTGCTTGAAGAAGATGTAGCGACCGAAGTCAACGACAGGTTCATGCGGTGAGGAAATCAAACACACAACCACTCTCGCCGTCAATGAAGGGTTTTTTATCAAACCTGTTTTGATAATGCTTGCGTGGACCTTCTTAACGTCTTCTCCGCTTCTGCATTTTCTCAGTTTTGGAAAGACTGAGGCCCACTCTGATGAGCTACTGCCACACACTATCATTTCTATCTCCCTATCTCCCTATCTCCCTATCTCTTCCAACACCTTCTTCTTCTTATTCTTTATGCTCCACTTACTTATTTCTCTTTTTTTATCCTTATTTTCTAAAATTTAATTAAACTCCTTAACCAAAATACATGCTTCAAAACACCTATACACAATGCTAAATTAAATATTAATTTCAAACTAAACCATCATTTAGATTAATCCTTTTGCTTAAACTCTTTTCCTTGGTTATTACCATTGCATAAATATCTTGTTCTTCCATAACAAAGTTTAAAAACGTGGAAGATTTCACTATATTATCAATGGCCCAATGTTAGAACTCGATAAGATCAAGAAGAAACCAAGGCATGGGATACAAAAATAATATTAAAATAATAATATATTCTTTTAAACACTTCGTTATTTACTCATTTATTGAGAATCACAAAATAATGTTAGTCTCAATTGTTTAAAGTAGTTCTTACCATTTTATATTTTTTAATGATTTTCAGGTAAGAATAGAAAAATATATTAGTAACACTTTCTCAAAACAATAATAGAAATGAAGTAAAAGCAAAACATAAGGGAATTAACAAGCATGATCTTATTACATTCGCCAGTTTTCTTATCAGAAAGTACTAAATTGCTTTCTCCTTACAGCTACAAGGTAATATTATAACATTAAGGAAGCAAGAGACTTCCTCACAAACAAAAACCAATTTGCACATGGACTCGATGGATGTCGTCTCAATGTGCTTCAGCTAACTTTTCACCTTCTTTCACCTCAGTATGACAAGCACAACACCAATATATACACACAAATCCACAATCATTCCAGGAGGCTTTCAACCAGATGGTGTGTTGTGTTCATCTGCAACTTCACCTTGGTAAAGCCAAATTAATGCATGTGATGATTTACAAGTGTAAACTTAGCTTGAATAAATCAATATGGAATCTTCATTCCACTTATTTTCAGAGGTGGAAAATGATCAGGTGCATATAGCCTCTACCGAGAGCTTCTTCATGACACTTGGACATGGATCTCCTCCAAAAATTTCAGGAGACACAGTCACTGTGCACCAGCTCTGTCCAATACAATTCTGCAAAAACAGAGTCATTATTAAATAATGTATTCAGTAAAGAGAATCATGCTCATGAAATTGATCTGCAGAATATAACTTCAAAATTTTAACACTGAAAACAGAAATTGTTTGTGTATTTTAAAACAAAGAATACCTTTTGGAAAGCATCATATGACTTGTGAGCATGACAACTTCCTTCACGGTAGTTTCCACAAGACCCTACTGGAGTGCCAAAGCTAGCAAACTTGATTGACGAGATTTTTTGTCCAGGACCACATGACAAATGTGCTTTTGGTCTCAGAGGACTTCTGACTTTGCCAGAAGCTTGCATCTGATAACTTACGAGATTTGGCTGCCACTCATAAATATCAGCACATACACTATCTATATCCCTTCTAACCAAAAAGATCCCGTTTGGATCCCCACCCAATTCCTCAAACACAACTAATAGATTTCCAGTTGGCTTCAGCCATGAGCGAGGAACATGATACCTGAAATTCTCAACCAGTAATTAGTAATGTCAAGAATTTCCAATGAACACTAAACAAAACTGCACAACAAGTTAGATATTTCTCACCATCGTTGAGAAGCCTCGCCACAGTTAGTTCCACATTTCTTCTCATGATAAGTTCCTGCATAATTACAGTAATCACAAGAACCGGATGCTTTGTAAGCAGGCCAGTAGCGGCCCAGACTTTGACCATTTATCCACACTTGACCTTTGCCCATGCTGCCCATGTCTAAAGCCAGTGGTGCAACTCCAACAGGAGCATCGAAGGTAGTCTGTAAAAGTATAAAAAGGACGTTACTTAAACAGAAGCACTGAGCTGTCCCTTTTCTTGCATGCACCAACTTATCTGTGTATTAATCATCTCTCAGTACAATCTCATCAAATTTATTTTTTCTTCTAGCTCAATTTTGTCAAATAGTAAAAATGTTACGTGAAGTCTGGCTAACCCGAAAATCAATGGAATGAAGAAAGTGGTTTGCAGAAGCAAAGATGTAACTCATAAAAGGGTAGTAAAAATAAGGAGCAATCAATTGACAAATGAAAATAAAATAAGGCTAGAGTTTTCTCTATAATATAAATGATACATTTCTACCACTAGTATATAATAATAGTAATTTGAAAGTAGTGCATTAAGAGTAGGACAATATAAACAAACTTTTGAAGGTTAGAGGAATAGAGGCACCACAATACTCACTTTGTACCAAGTCAGCGGCTGTCTTCTGGAAACTAAATACCCCTGAAGCCACTCAACAGAGGAACTTCCACTAAGAGAATGAAGATTCAAGGCTTCACCTTTAAGACCAACCTAAAACATACATTCAAATGATTATCAAGCAAACTGAAGCAATTATGACTGATGAGAGAGAGAAAGCAGTGAATGTTTTAAAATAACCTTGTATGACCACTTCTGCCAAGTTAAGTCCCTTCTCCCCTCATTGAGACCACTTAATGTAATTGGGCCGAGGACACCAGCATTCCATCTTTCAAAATGTGGACCAACATTCTGTATGTCAATCAATAACAGGTGGCAGATGAGTAAATGTAGTCATGTTCACTGGTCAGAGTCAGTTCAACTTCTTAAAAAATCAGATTAACTTGGAAGTACAGAGGTGCATCTGATCTGACAATATCATTTAGACATGCTAATGTGTGCATGCAGTGCTCACACAGGAGAGAGAGAAAGAGAACAAACCGGAAGCCCAACTGCAACACTCAGAAGGGAGATTTTGTTAACACCAGCTCTGAGCCTCACACTTTCACTAAAGGTTAGTTTGGGGGCCTCTAAGCTTCCATATACAGTTCCTGATCACAAGAATGTATATAGGTTCAATGTTTGAAAGATTATGCTCAAGCTATTGGACAATTACTAGCTTCCAAAATAAAACAGTATGCTTGATAGGATACATGACGGAAATGGAAATAAGACAAAGTAGTTAGAGTTCATCAAGTAGCAATGGATAAACTATTCAATCATGTCATGAAATATACTGTACAGTTGTCTAAATCAATTGAATTCTCAAAAAGTATACATCAAGTACTTATAAGGATTACCACCTTTTCGTACAATTATAAAATTTAATTGAACATCTATAATATTCCAGAAGAAAATGGCTCTTCGTGGTTGAAATAACTAATGTTACTGAAATTGTGTAATGCGGCAGTATACTATTCACCTGACAGCTGATTGTTGATGAAAACATGCAAAGCATGCCCAGCAGACAAAACGGTGAGAACAGGATTCTTTCCATTCCTCAAAAATCCTTCATTGGAATTGATCACAACACTGGCAAAAGAAGGAACAAGTATAAAACATGGAGAAACAAAAATGAGCAAAGATATCAATGATGTTATAACCAGGATTGCAGAAGACATAAAGAGTAAGAAGATTAGTGTTATAGATCACACTCACTCTGTGGAGTACCACAAGTAGTCAGATAAATCTCTAGTTGCATTAATCTGCTCCAACAGGCCAGTCACCGTGAATGAACTATCATCAGTAGTGGTTGTCTCTTCATTAAAGGCTTTCCAAGATAGACCTCCATGAATAGGAACACGGGTCATCTTCATCATTGTGCTCTGAGAACCAACCTGTAAAGAGATTTGGAATTATCATTATTGCTGAAATCTTCTGTAGAAGAATTATTTAAGATAATAACGCATTGTAAATGAAACTTTGACCAAACAAAAACAAGGTAAATAAGACTCCAAAAAACATTACTATTTCCCTTTGGGATGAGTATGACTACTTTCACAAAACAGAGAAGTCACAACTCACAACTACAACTGTGTATAATTAATTATCAAAGAAAATTATCTAATAAACTAAATAGCATATACTTAGTCAAGCTTCATCAAGGTAATAAAATCTCCATTCAAAGATATAACTAACACAGTTCTAGTCCTCTGCAATAAAATTGTTTGATTTTTGTCTCACCCTTGCAGTGTTATAAACAGTGTGCTTGCAGTTCGGAAGAATGCTTATAGACCAAGGAGGCAAGTTGTAATGCTGATTTCCAAATGCTACTGTTGCATAAGATTGTGGGTTGTAGTTGGCAAGGAACGCTGCACAAGCTCCAGACTTTGATCTAAAGACATGAGCCTGTTCATTGGGTATGAAAGTTAAAAGTTTAGTCTAGTTACAAAGATTTTAGATAGGACTGCTAATTCTCGGATAACTGAATCAAGTTATACCTCTTCATAGTTTCCAAGCCGTTGTACAGTAGGATCTCCAGATACTAAAGCAGGTTCAGAGAGTTTTATTGCTCTATGTAAATCCTTCAGATGACCCCATTTTGGCTGTCTGGGCAGTCCTGCATAGAGAAAGAAATAATAATATAAAATTAAAATCATGTCCGAAAAAATATATAAGAACTTTGTTCTCCTTTCAGTGCATACCGTACTCATCAAGAGGCGCATCATAATCGTAGCTTGTGGCAATAAAGGGACCACCAGCAGTTCGACCAAAATTTGTTCCCCCATGATACTGAAATGAACAAGATAAAAGGGCTTAATTGACTAAAAAGAGGTCAATCAAATCCACACGTTGATATAAATGTTCAAGTTACCATATAATAATTGACAAATGATCCCCCTTTCTGTATAAACCTTGCAATTGAAAATGCCAAGTCCTCAGCAGGTCTCTGAGGAACTGCACCTCCAAACTCAGTGAACCTGCAAGTTTAAAAGAGCAACAAAGACAATAAGCAACTCTAAGAAGTAACAAGGCATCAAATACAAACACCAAATTTATTTTACCAGCCAGTCCAAGCTTCTGTCCACATCTTTGGTTTGTAAGGCTTATTAGGAGAGAAATAATCACAATAGAAGCCATTGCAAGTGTTGATCTGCGATATTTTATAATGGAATTAAAAGCTGGAGTTTGACAAAAAAAAAAGGATTTATAGACATCCATGCAAAATACAATATTTCTAATAAAAAAATGCATTTCTCTCCTCATCACTAATAACGGAAATTGACAAGAACGTCAGAATTTAGATTTCCACAATTCTTAATCGGGTAACTTCACTGCAATAATAATGGTCAATAGCCAACATGATAATGAGAACAGTATTAAAAAAAAAAGGACTGAACAAGGACAGATCTAAACCATGTACAACTATGAATAATTATCCATTTCCTCCATGGACAAAAGATTTGTCTCTAGTTTCCCCACCAAAGCCAACAAGCTATAAACATTAAAGAAAATATCTACAAAAGGTACAAATAAGCTGAACTTACAATAGGATCAGGAGCATCATCTTGCTTGCACATGATCCATGGAACCCCAGTGCCAAGTCCTACAGCCATACGCGCTGCCCATTGAGTGTAGGCTCTACCAGGAGCACCAATTTCATACTCCATAGGCCCATATTCATTTTCAATCTGTGCAAAAACATCGGTATAAAAAGGCAAATGTTTATATCTTCACGTTTACTCAATGAATAACAAGATAAAAATTATTTTTTAAATTAAAAAAAGCCATACGAAAATATAAAACAAGCGTTTGGATTGAGCAGAAAGGTAGCTGCATATGCATTTGTAATCTACCTGGGATAGAATTATTGGACCACCCTGAGACTCGAATAACCTTTCTGCTTTCATCATATCCACAATCTTCTTGGTAAATTTTTCCATTTGGAACTTCATCATGGCAACATTAAAAAAATTATATAAGTAAAAAAATTAATAACATAAAACAGATATGAAAAGAAGAATTTCATATGTTTCCTAAAGGTATAAGAATGAGTAAGAGTGTTATCTTACCTTGAACGGCTCGTTGTCTGTCCTGAAGCTGATACCTGAAATGTACTTGAGCCAAACAGGGAAACCTCTGAAAAAAGAATAAGGTTTAAGCTGGTAGAATTTTCCTAGTATATCGCTAATGCATTATTTTTGCCTACGCAAATAGGAAATTCATCTCTTTGATTACCCGAAGTTCCATTCTGCGCAAACATAAGGACCAATTCTGAGGTTAACATAGAGGCCTGCTTGCTGCACCAGCTTTATGAACCTCACCAGATCATAGTTTCCCCCAAAATAATACTACAATGACCAAGAGAAAAAGAATATTGATAAACTCATTAAAAAAATAATAGTAACAATAAATGCATTTTTTTCAAACACTGCAACCAAACATTGGTCATTACTTTGCCAGGAGAAGGTTCATGTCCATTCCAGAAAACATAAGTTTGAATCACATCCAAACCTCCTTCCTTCGCCTTCTGAATAAGATCTGGCCACATCTGAAAAGGAAGAAACTTTAAGGTGCCCATTTGGTAAAAAGTTAAAATGGAAGGAACCGTGAAACACATTTGAGTGAAATACCTCGGGTGTGCTTCTGGGGTAGTGAATGGAGCCAGAAAGCAGTATCCTTCTTTGTCCATTGATGGTGATAGCATTATGGTCATAAGACACAGAAGCTGAAGCATGACCAATCAGTGAACATGCAAACAGCACAAACAACAACAGTAGTGGCACATTCCACACTGTGAGCTTGTTGAAGCTCATGACAACAAACAATGAATAATAATAAAATAGTAAACAACACCACCCTTGTGTTGTTCCTCAGCTTGGTAAAGCAGTGGCCCTGCACACTTTATTCTATGCTTCTGTTCTCTGCTCAAGTCTCCTCCTTTTAGCAGAATGATTAAAGAGAAAACGGTGTGAAAGGGGAAAAAAGAGGGAGAGACAGTGATAATATTTTCTCCGGATTAAGATACTTTGTGTGAAGGTTCTGTGTTGGAAGAAAAGGGTGATGCTTTGCACCTGCTTTTATAAACACTGAGGAGTGAGGAATGGACGGTCTTTCAGACACAGAGTGGGACCAACTTTCAGGGAGCTTTGGGACCCATATCTTCTTCTTGCTCCATCCTCTTAAATTCTTTTCTTTTTAACTTTTCATTTTTTTTCATAAAAGTTAAGTGCAATTTGATTCAAAATAAATAACTATTCATTTACTTATCTAACTTTACCTTTTCTTTTCTATAATTAAAATAGTTTAATTAATATTTAAAAAAATGTTACCATAATAATATTTTATATCAATAAATATTTTAAAAATTATATCAATAAAAAAAAATAAATTTACACGTATATATTAATTAAATTCTAATTAAAAATAAAATTAATTCATTCTATTTTCTGTATGTATAATTTTGAAAGCCTTCTACTTTCTATGGTTAACACGGTTCTAACAGAAAAGATAAAGTTCAAATAACTAAAGGGAGAGTATAAAAATAAAACAAATTGATTACTTATATAAACAATTATAATAAATGCACTCACGACACACTTCCATAGAAAATTGATTATGAATTCAATTTATTTGTGTGGATAGGGTGTGTTAATTTTGTTAAAATTATATTTTTATGTTTTTTTACTTATTTATGTACTGAGATATAGACACTTTTGTGTTTGTGTTTGGTTTTTAATAATATTATTTGGTTTATAAAAAAATAATTATAATAAATTAGTCATTATTCCTTTCAAACAGATGTCAAAATTAGACTAAGCTTCAAAATTTAAAAAGTGTCTATAAAAACTTATAAATAACCTATCAACAAAATTTGTACAGTAAAATATAGCTGTTTGGCTCTCTGTTCCTAAGATTACATATTTCTCATCGACAAACTCTAAATTAAAATTCAACTTACATTCTAACTCGTAAGCCATATAATTTTTTTTAAAAGATTTATATGAATTAAAATAAGCAAAATTATAATATTCATGCACATGCAACAACTAAATTAGATTCTTTAATGGAAATTTTAGAGTAAATTAAACTAACTTTTGTCAATTTTTATCAACCACACACAATTTCACTATTTTATACTTTTTATATAAATTTCTACTTAAAATTACAAATATTGCAATAGATCTCCTACATGTACATTAATATATTTGAAATTTTATCCTTATCCTAACACTATTAAGTGTGTAAGCTGTGGTTAGAAAATAGAAGTGTACATTGTGTGTTTCTTTAGCAATAATTTTATAATTTTTTTTTCAAGATTTTAGTATTTAAAAATTAAAAAACTTGTTTCTATAATATTTTTTTAAGACAGTTTTAAAAAATAGTTCTGATTTTTTAGTTTTTAAAAACTAAAAGATAGGAACAAGTAAAACCAGTTTTATTTTTCAGTTTTCTATTTTTATTTTAAAAACTCAAAATACAATCAGAATATATTGTTCTATGTTTTCTATTAATGAAATATTAATAAATATAAACAAGTTTTTCCATTTTTATATTTTCAGAACAATTTTCAAATAATACTTGCCAAATAAATTTTTTTTATTTTCTTTTCGAAAACAGTTTTTGAAAACTCTATTCAAAAACTAAAAAAAAACTGAACGAATCAAACCCTAAATTTCAATTTTCTCTCCTAAAAAAAATAATATTCTTTATTTAATTCAAGTATCATTTATCTAGCTTGTTAAGATGAAAAATCCACACATTTAATTATAAAAAATAATAATATACTAACTTCTTATGAATCTAAAAGTAATAAAAAATATAAAATAATAAAAATATAATAAAGATAAATACAAGAGAAACATATTATTTACTCTAATATTTATTATAATATTATTATATGAATGAAAATAAAGACTAGTAATCTTTGATTCATATAATACTAAATTATATGAATTGTTAATGAAACAACGTCAAAATATTAATTAAAATTTTAATTTAATTTAAAAAAACATATTGGTTTTTTTAATTTGAAAGCATTTTTTTATAACAATTTTTAGCATATAAGACTTTTCTTTATTAAATTGAAGCATATAATACTATATAAGAAAACAAAAAAAAAATACATATTACTCGAAATCTATCATGACTATTTATCACCTTTTAATTTTGTGTTTTTTTATTTAATTATATGTATTTTTTTACTTGATCGAAGTTTTTGGTTAAACTAAATAAGTCATTTCTGGTGGATCTAAAGATTTGGTGGTGTTGAATCTTATGTCTAATAAAAATTTCTGTAATTCTCTTATAAAATCACTATAAACATGGCAGGTACGAATACATTATAATAATTTTAGGTTTTTAATTTAATATTTTTTTAAATTTTTATATTTTAAAATATAAATTATCATGTGAGATGTTTTGAAATATATTTTGTTGATTTTATATTTTTTTATGATAACATGATAAAAATATGTTAGATCATCTATGTATAGGTCAAATATGCAATAAATATAAAAAAATAGAAAGAAGAGAGAGTTTGAATAAAACTCAAAATATTGGCGCACCTATGTATTTTCATATTTATTAAAAATATTTATTATAAAATGTATACATATATTAATTATATTTAAAGAATATTTATTTGTGATAAGATAGAAATTGTAAAAATATGCAAATATTAATTTGGAGATGTTATATTTGCGATAATGAAAACAATCATAAAATATTTAGAAGGTAAAATAGTCATAAAATGGAATACCAGAATGTCATATTCTCTTTATATAATATATAGTAAGTATATAATATAATATTATATATTATAAATTATAGATATAGTTAAACAATTGTATGTTGGATATCAATATTATAAAATAATTTTTTATTTAAAATTAAAGGTTGGTTTAATAATAAAATTTACATTTAATAATTTTATTAAAGCATATTTCATTTATTAATAGAATAGAGGTAATACTATTAACCATGCAAATCTAAATCAATCAAATTAAGTAACCGGTAAATTAAAAGGAAAACTCAACATTGTTAGAGGTGTGTTTGGCATTTTGCCTGATCACAATAAACGCGCTTTCTTTGGTACTCTACCTTAAACTAAAGGAATGACAATAAAGGATTCTCCGCCCAATTCCACTTTCACGCGCATGGTAGAAACTGAAACCAAAGTGACAACCAAAACCAATCAACTTGTCTTCGTATAAATTTATAAAAGTATTTATATAATATTTATAAATTGTTTTAATTTTTTTAAAATAAGTTATTAGAATAGTTTTTTAAAAAAAATATTTTAAAATTATTGAAAACTGGTATTCTTAGACTATCACAATTTCCTTCTCTCTCATAATTAATATTTTAGTAAGTTTCTCTTTTTTTCTCTCTTTTGCGCGCTTTCTTTTTATATATTTAAATACAAATAATTTATTGAATTTGATATAAGTTTTTATTGAATAAAATTTTATATTATAAGTTCTTTTAAACAAAATTTTAGTAACTAACTATAAAGCGTGGATTTGGAATTTTGAATAAAAGTTGATAAAATTGATTTTAGTTAAATTAAAATTTAAAATAATATAATTTATATTTTAAAAAAATATTACAAAATCACGTTAAAAGTAAAATTTAATATAAAAATTTTGGATTTAATGTAAAAGTTAATCTTGATTCTAAACGATTATATCACGTCTTCAACATCATGGTCTATGGAAAAATCTCATTTGATGATTATTAAATTTTAATTTGGAATACTTACATAACAAATTAAACACCGTTAAAGAAAAGTAGGAGAAATTCACCGACTTATTTGGCTGATGAATAATTGTATTTAATTTTCATTTAAATTGGCTTATTTGATGGTGAAAATGAAAAGTGGCTTTTTATGAATTTTTGTTTAATTAATAAAAAAAAAAAAAAACATACCCGTCTTATTTGTTTGTTTGATATAAGCAAGACATGGCAGAGAGGCAGTGCGATCCAGACTAGATCGCTATAGTATTGCTCATTCATTGCACTTCTCAGTTCTGATGTATTTTGAATTCAATGAGTACCACAGAACCCAAATCATAACATTTATGTCATTTCAAATTTGCACCAAGTTTTTAGTTGGGAGTTAACATCTGTAATATTTGTCTGCATTTTTAAAAAATTAAAAGGATAAAATTTTTACATTAATAAAATAACAGTAAAATCCAAAATTAGAACTCAACATAATTCTATGAGTATTAATAAAATAAGAGTAAAGGTTCTCAAACTAGAAAGTTAGATCTGTGATAGTTCTATAAATTTAACTCTTAAGCTCAAACTATGAAGTTCACAAAATTATTTAGAGTTTAACACATATATGTTCACAGTGAAAAAAATTACATAGTTTAATCACAATTTTTTATTTATATACTTTTAAAATATTAATTAATAAAATTAACAAATTTATTATATATATAAAAAATTGTAATTAAATTTTAGTATAAAATTTTTTACACAAGGATTTTTCTAATTTATTTTTACTATTCTTAAAAAGTACTACCATTATTATTATTTAAAACTTTTAACATTTGAAAGCTGTATTAATTTCTTACTACTTTAAATGAGACAAATAGATCTATATGGAAAAAGTACATGGAAGATAGCAAGCCTCTTAAATATATCATTATCTCGAGGAATATTTTTAGTTGTTTAACTTAGACGAATACATCAGTTTAATGGAAATTTGAGATGCATGAAACTTTGTTGGTGTTTTAATACTCAACAGTTTAACGGATGTTGATGTGAGAAAATGCTTTTTTGTTTTATTTTTTATTTTTATTTTCTGAAAAGTATTTTTATTTTTAAGATTTCAACGTTCAGAAAAAATATATGTTTATTTTTACTTGATATTTTTTATTTTAAAAAAATATTGTTAAATTTAATTAATTTTAATAAGATATTATAAAAAACTTATATATAATTTAAAATATATTTACATATAGTTTTTGTTATAATTGCAATATTGTTATTAAGTTTTTATATAGTTTTATTTTTTGAAAAAAGTGAAAATAATTTTTTTCTATTTTCTGGTTTTAGTTTGTTTTTTTTTTAAGAAAATGTTTTCTAAATTGTAATCAAACATATTTTCAGTATTATTTTATCTTTTCTCTAAAAATGAAAACAGAAAATACTCAAAACAAATGTTTCCTTAAAATTTTTAAGGTTACTCGTATGTTTATTGTATATATTGGCATCATCTTGCATTTTTGGAAGATATTTCATAACAGGATTTAATTGAGTGGAAAATTATTGAACAAAAACTGTAGCTTCAACTTGCATGGTCCAACTTGTAATGTTTGTAATCGTAAAGTTGAAACAATTAATCATCTTTTATTCTTATGTGCTATGTCTTATAGTTGTTGGGTGTATTTTTATAAATCTTTGGATATCTCTACTATTATTTCTACATTAACTAAGCAAAACACTTATAGTTATCAAAATTGTGAGTTAACTCGTAAAATTATACGAGTTTATAAGTCCCTAACGATTTAAATTGCGTGTAAAATCAAAGTTGTAGTAAACTCCTGAACAAATTTCTTGGGTAATGTTTTTCTATGCTAACTCTAATTCTGGGTGTTTTGAATATAATTTGTTCTTATGTTTAAAAAGGTTTTGAAATTATGAGTGTTTTGACTCTAATTTCTACTTATTTGGAGTAATTTAGACTTATTATGTGAATTTGAGCTTATTATGCATTGAAAACTTTTAATTTTTATTTGATTTATAGTTATATTTCTAATGAAGTACAAGTCAAATTTATTGAACTCTCACTAGTTTACGTAAACGCTTAATTTTGATAACCCTGAAAACCAAAAAGTTCATGTTGTGGTAAAGTCAAAAGTTGGATGCCCTTTTTTAAAGACAGTTACCTCGTTTCATTCTTAGTCTTTTGGAATGAGATTGAGATGGTCCTAGCAGACAAAAGACCTTTGGCAGGCAAGGAGGCAAGATGGAAAACTTGCTCGCAAAGCAAGCTTGAAAAAGTATGTTGTGATCTTGACTTAAGATCGAATTCTCTAAGTGCACCCTCTGCGTCCTTTATTGCTAGTGTTTAAGGTTTAGGGTTTAGGGTTTCTTTTGTATCAAGAGTGTTGTGAGGAGGCTAAGGAAAGATGGATCCAATGTGATTTCCATTACTAATGGACATATCTGTTTGAAAACAAAGTTCTTTTATCGTGAAATTAGACCAACTATCAACGTGGGGTAATAAAGTAATAGTACGATTCAATTCAACAAGATTCAAAGATGTGAGTGAACCAAGTAAAGAGAAAAGTGTGAAAGGAATAACATTGAACATTGAGAATGAGAATGTTAAAATTGCTGTCAAACCAAAACTGATCAATATCCAAACGAAACTAGGTAAGTCAGTGGTTTTGTCTGATCAAAGGTATCATCCATGAGGATTTTCTATAACAGATTAGCTAACTAGTCATGGACTAGAGACAAGAATCTCTGAAAATTCTGAACAATACAAAACATTTTGAAAGACACGCAAAATTTTCTTCTTATTCTACTATGTCTATCGAACTCTCTTATTTTCAAGTGGGTTTCCTTCTTATTTTAGTAAATAAAGAAAAGAATGTTGTTGTTTGGGACATTTGATTTTTAAAAAATCCTTACAATTTTAGCTATTGTTAGGTGGATGGATATAAATCATATTATGGACTCTTAGGTTCATCTTGGAAATGGAAAAAAATGTCAAAGGTATTTCCATTTTGTGTCTATGTATGAAAGGAGGCCTAACACATGGTTGTGTTTATATACAAAGGTGTAAGAATTGTTATTGCCGTGATGAATTTCGTTAGTTTGTTTTTTATTGACAAACAATAGGTTACATATATTTTATTTTACTACTATATAAATAACTGATATTTATGGTTGTAATAAAATGGTTAGGGGTACTTCTTGTTCATTCTTCTCTGTTGTTTTGATTGTTCTATATATTGGTAACTTTGTATCCATTATACATTAAAACGAGATCTTATTTTGATTTTTATGTTGTTATATTATTTATGATAATGTCATTTGTGTCATTATCATTTTTATACTCCTATTAGTTGTTTAAAAAAATAATTTAAATTCTTTAACTTTAAAAATAGTTGTAATAATTAATGACTATTTTGAGATAAAATTTAAAAGAATTAAGCTTGCAAACTAAAATTTCAAAAGTAGTATTTATTATACTAAAAATTCATTTTGTAGGTAAAAAATATATATATGAAAAGTATTTTTAGGAATGATAAAAATGTCACTAAAATGGGCTATCATTTAAAAATATGTTTAACAAGGTTTTTCTTTTGGATTGATGAACATAAAGAAAAGATGTGTTCAAGACATAGGTGTTTGACAACATTGATGTTGGTCCGTAATTGTCATGGGTGCTGCAAGGACGGCAAGTCACTGAAAAAGAAAATATGCTTAGTTGAAGTATGGAGAAAATTAACATTGGATAACAACACTTTATATATCCATGGTTTAGGTTAGAATGTTACTCATGAGCTCGTACAACTCCCATGCTCACTTCTCTCAATTAGTTTAGATAATACCAAAAAAGTGTGTCACCGATTAGTGCAAAAGTTTTTCTTTCTTTTCGAGAATTATATCATATATGTATATATTTGAAATCTTTGTTTTCTTACTTACATATATTCTATGTTTATAGAATCTATACCAGAAATTATGCTTAATGGTTTTTCCTGTTTAAATGAAATCAATTAGTCAGGCACAGTATTTTCAACTCTTTGAGCAACTTGCAATCTATTCCTAATGAGATTTGACTTCTTTTAACTAAAAAAGAGTATCCATTTATACAAAATTTTGACTTTAGGTGACAAAGTATCAAAATTTTTAAGTAATTTTATAACTTATCGTCAGAATTAAGAAATGAAAAATATTAATTTTAAAGTATTTTTTTAATAATTAAGGTGGTGATAATAATTTTTTTAAATTATGGTGGTGATAATAATTTTTTTAATTATCACATTTCAATTAAATTACTAATAATGGTAAGTTGAGTTCAACCTTTTCTTCTCACTTTTAATTTTAAAACCCAAAATCCACCATCAATATTCAATAATAGCACACTTCATTTATAACATGTGTGTGAATTGCCTAAATTTTTAAATGCAATTGAAAGTTAATTTAGTAGGTTTTGGTAATTAAGGAGCATTTTTTGGGTAATAGCTGGTTGTATCTAATATAATAAATACTTTTTATTATTGTAAATCACAATAATAATGTATTATATATATAAAAAGACTATATATGTAAAAAGATTAAAACAATGCAATTTTTTTTAAAAAAAGAGAATCCAACCAGTATTAATATTCTAAGTATTTTTTTAATTGCACAGACAATTGAAAAATAGGTTAATAACATAATGAATTTCAATAGTAAATAAAAAGTAAATTGACATTTTACAAAATGTTCTTGTTTGGGTGGTTAGAATTTCCAGCAATGAAGTATATATTTGTGAGTATTATTATGAAATGTAAGAAGCTAGTGATAGAAGGAAAAGCAGGAAGCCACCACAGACTCTGACTTGGCTGAATGAGAAAAGAAAGAAACATGATCTGATAATTGGAATTTCTGTTATAACTTGAAAAGCAAACAAATGAAGAAAAATATTTGATTATATATGCATTTCTCTCACACCTACCAGGCAAGTGCCAACCTTACCTTCCTTCAATTTTTCATGTTCCTCAACAACTCTCTCTCTCTCTCTCTCTCTCTCTCTCTCTCTCTCTCTCTCTCTCTCTCTCTCTCTCTCTCTCTCTCTCTCTCTCTCTCTCTCTCTCTCTCTCTCTCTCTCTCTCTCTCTCTCTCTCTCTCTCTCTCTCTATATATATATATATATATATATATATATATATATATATATATATATATATATATATCCTTCTCCTATAATGCATCATTAAGGCTATCTTTTTATTTAATTCACTTCTCACCTTCCATCTATCATCTCTATCAGCTATCAGGTCGTTAATTTTCTTTTCTTCAATTTTCAAACACACAAAATCAATATTATTCCTCATGTTTCAAATATAAAAACAACATGAAAAACTAAATCGTCTTAACCGATCTTATTATTACAAATCATATATGTATCCTTTCCATAAACTAATTATGCGCAAATCGAATAATATTACTATTATTAATCAAGTTTTTTCTTTAATTAATTAAAGTAATTGTATATTAAAATTCAACCTAAAGATTATTAATTATTAGTTAAGCTAAAATAATGGTGACAATTCGGCACCCTGGTGGCAAACAGAGAACCTCATATCAGAATCAAAGTTAAGCTAAAATAATTTAGTAATTTACATGAGCGTTGATTCAAACACTTGATAATAATTCGCATCATTAATTAGTAAGAGAATAAGTAACATCATTAATTTAATTACTAATAAAATACTAGTAACTTTTTAAATTACTCTTTTTTTTAACAATGGACGGTTTGATTTTGTTTTTAATTTTTGAGAAGACTTTTCAAAAATTGTTTTTGGGAAGAAAAATTGTTTGATAAGTGTTATTTAAAAATTGTTTTGAAGATATAAAAATGGAAGAACTTATTCATATTTATTAAAATTTTCTTCAATAAAAAGCAAAAAACAATACATTCTAATTGTATTTTGAATTTTCAAAATAAAATTAAAAAACTGAAAAGTAAAACTACTTTCAATTATTCCCGTTTTTCTGTTTTTAAAAACTAAAATTGGTTTCAAAAATTGTTTTAAAAAAATATTATCCAAATAAATTTTTTAATTTTTAAATACTGAAAACAGTTTTATAAAATTATCGTGAACTAATCATGTTGGAATCAGAGTCAATTTCCTATTATTTTATATTCCCTTGATTTTCTCAAAATACAAAGTTTTAAATCATTTCAATGTCTACTAGCAAATTATACATAAAATCTTTTAAACTGCTCTTCATTGAAAATTATACCTTAATTTTGAGTAAATCAGTGAATCTGTTCAGCTTTTCAGGAATGTATTTTTTTTTTTCGTGCGAAAGACACTTTTTATACTTAGATACGTTCTAAGGATAATATATTTTACTTATAAAAAAACGTAGCTTAATATTAAAAAGATTTTTTTTTAAAATTAGCTAAAGTGAAATTAATTAAGATTTGTTTATATTATAAGCCAACATGCATGAATTTATTTATGATGGTATTACTATTAGTCAATGAATACGATATCGTTAGACATAATTTTTATATTTTAGATATTTAAAAATTAAAATTTTAAAGTATTAGAATTTTTCTTTTCATTTTTATAACATATATGCATGCATTTATGATAAATTATAATTTGTATAAATTAAATAAAATATCTAAAATAAAATTACATATAACTAATACATTACATAATCACTAGCACAGTGAGAAAGTATGAGAAAAGGTTTTTAAAAAAAAATGTCATCGAAATGCTGAGAATATAATGTCAGCCAAAAAGATAATAATGTTGCACTAAATTAATGTATATAATGTTAGTTGTTCGTAATCATAATAAAACAATTAGCCAAAAAAAAACGTAAGTGGATAAGATTTGTTCATTTGAAGGAATATAAAACCTTTGTCATCTGTGGATTAAATCCAAAAAAGTTGATTCTTGGCAATTATTGGAATAATTTTAAATAGTATTGGAAACTTCCTTTTTTGTTGCCAAGGTGATCATCGACATGAAACATCCGGAAGCTGTGGAAGTACTATTTGATCAATTACACCACAGAAGAAGAAAAGAAAAATATTGTAGATTGATGAAAAATATAATAATAATAATAATAATAATAATAATAATAATAATAATGAGGCTAAATCAAATTAAAGAAGTAATATAATTTGATTATATGCAAAAGGTGAGGACAGCGTGTTACAAAGGACTTAATTATTAATGTGATGAGATCTAAGGATACATATATTGAAGGGAATTGATTCTCTTAGTGCACAACAACTCATCATAGTTTTTAAATGCACCCGCTAGATCAACTTGGGCTTATGTGTTCACATGCTCAAAATAGAATATGTAAATATGTTGCTATATCTTCGCTGTCATGTAAATTGTAACTTGTGGACCATGTGTTGCTATATCATACAATTTTTACTAAATTAGGAATGCGTGATTTCATGTAGAAACAAAGTTTCCAGCAGATAAATCAGAAAAAAGTGTAGATTTTTTTTTTATTAGCCAAAGAAAAGATTGTAGAGTTAATTAGCTATGTTTGAAATAATCAATTTAACTTATATAAATTATAAAAATCAAGGTGATTCCACTGTATAATATTTTATACTCAACTCTAAAGAAAAGAAATGACGCTATAATAAAAAAATAGTTTAATTTGTATATATTGTTAGTGTAAAAAAATTTTAATATTTTTTTTATATGACTTTTAAAGTAGTAATAAATAAAGTCAACAAATTTATCATGAACGAAGAATTGTGATTGAATGTTGTCAGTGTAAAAGAATTAATAGTTTCTTAAGTGGGTATTTACTTACTCAAATAGTAGTAAGTATAAAAGAATTTATTTTTCTTTAAATATAATTATAATTATATGAATTATAATTAATTTAGCTATTTAATTTTTTTAAAAAATAAACGAAAGAATTTATTTATATTTATTTTTGGAATAAATGGATTTTTTCATACATATATATATCCTTTAATTATCAAAAGTACTAATAAATATGTAAATAATATTAATAATTATAATAATAAATAAAATAATAATAATAATAAATACTATTTTTATAAGCTAAAGGTTAGTTGTTAATGTGTTAATTTTTTTTCAAGAAGACAAAAATTTATTCAACAATAACAGTTCCTACCATGTTAGAAGGTGTAACAAAATAGTCAAAGAATTACAAATATAGTCCCAATAAGGTTAGTCAACCTGACTCAACATTAAAAACCTAATAAAGATATGAGAGACACCCCACAATGAAATACAAAACATCTAAGCATTTCTATTTTTAATCTTATCAAAACATAGTACCAGAAGAGCAGATCATTCAAAGAAAGATACAAACAAAACATTACAAAAGCCTTTAATTCATTCTTAAACCCTTTGCAGAGACAATTGTCATAACTTTTCTACATTAAATGATTCTCCCTTAAACATTACAATATTCCTAGCAATCCAAATTCACCACCATGTTCTAACCAAATAATACCAAGTATATCATAGGTTAATTTTCCTTTCATTTTAGAAACACTCAAATGTTGTCAGAAACTAGATTGACATTCTAATGGCAACACAAACGAGAACCCTAACCATATGTAGCATCCCATTGAGACTAGATAACTAAACTTGCAAGTAAATAATAGATGACTTATTGATTTTGGTTGCATGTTGCATACTGGACACACATCACCGGAAGATAAATGAATATTTCTCTTTGCCAATTCCACCCTTGTGGAGATCTTATTGTGAGCTACCTTCCAGAAAATACCACCACCTTAGATGGTACCCTTGATTTCCATAGCCTTTTAAAGAATGGAGAGTTGTTAGCTTTAGAGACTCCAAAAGTTGAATAGTAAGCTTCCTTCACAGAGTACTGAATAGAACTCCCTTATTACCATCTCATCTTCATCCATCCTCCACCTTCCGCCTCACACAAACTCCTCCCATAACTCTCTTCAACTCTCTCACCCAATCTTCCTCCTAACTAAGTAAAGTCCTTCTCCAACTAAACCTCTATTCCCACCCTTTATCACCAACATAAGATATAATAGTTTCTCTCTTATTGGAGAGTTGGAATAATCTAGGAAATAAAGATTTGAGTTATTTCAATATCTTCCACTCCTCTTCCAAAAATTTTAATAATGACCCACTGCTTACCAAGGGTTTGACTATATCCCCAAATTAGTTACCTACCCTCTTATAAGATGTTACCTTCAGGATATCCTTCCACCACTATGATCACCTTTTCCTCCGCTTGACTACTAAATCCTGTCTAATATCCCTCCCATATTTATCCTCTAGAACTTTAATCCAAAAGAGTTATCTCCCTGTAGAATCCTCCAATGCCATTTGGCGAGAAAAATTTTGTTGAATGCCCCCACATATTTTATCTTTTTGTTGAAAAAGGGGTTAGATATCCTAACTTAAAAACAAAATTATAAATATATGTTAGTAACTGTTTATGTTTATAGTTTACTATGTAATTATTTGTATAATCACCTATCATTTTTTTAGCGATTGTTTTATTTTATATAATATATTTGTATATTATTTTAATCATAAAAATATACTTTTTATTTTAATCATAAAAGAGTTTTATACTGATTTTCAATCATAATTTATAATAAATTTGTTAACTATATCAATTAATATTTTAAAATTTATATAAATAAAAAATTTACAATTGAACGAGCATCCTAATTAAATTCTAGGTATATATAAGAGAAACTATTTTCTTATAAAATAAATATAAAATTTAATAATGCTGGTAGAGTAAGTGGATATCTAATATCTATATATATATTAAATTAAAGTGATCTTCTAGGAGAAATAAATGAAGATATGATGAGAAGCATTTAAGTGGAAGTTGCAGAATGTCTAAAGCACTGCCAGCAAATATTTAACAATATAAATTTGGAAGATCCCGTATTGTTTTGCTTTCAGTATGAGGAACGAACGAATCAATGTTTGCGATGGAAAAAGCCAAAACAAAATAGTTTTGGTCTGGTTAAATTTCTTACGGTGTTTTGAGAGATTTGGAAACCGCGTTTTTCGTATATTGGCGTCTGGATACTCATACGCTTGGCACTTGCATTTCCATCCACAGTTATGGGACAAGGAGTTTCGTATACGCCCACCAAACTATAATGAGCCTTCAGATTGATAATGCCTTTTTTTTTTTTTTTTTTTTTTTTTGAAAAGCAAATATTTATTTATATAATGGGAAGAGAAACCAAGAGTTTCTTGAAAATACAGAATGCAGACACCATACTACTTGATGTCCAGTTAGAACGCGGTAATTAACCTTTACCGCCTAAGACATATTTAATAAGCACTCTCTCGGATTAGCATACCAGTCCGAGAAAGCGCACCCCCTATTAAACCCAAAAGAGTATGACAGCCATTTCCAGGAGATGATCTTAATAGTCATCATAATGTCCACTGAGTCCACCTGAATTCTGTCAAAGACAATCTGGTTCCTAGTCATCCAGATTCCCCAACAAGCAGCCAGCCAGAAAACATACCTGCACTTGTTTTTCCTTTTTCCAACCACCCATGTTGATGATGATGAAAACAATTGATGCAGATCCCCCGGGATAGGTCCGTGGATTCCCAGCCAGCTCATTGTATTACTCCACACTGATTGAGCTTTGGCACACGTTAAGAACAGATGAGTCCTGCTTTCCATGTTGCTTCTGCAAAGTACACATAGAACCCCTTCTTCTGGAATCTCGACGCCTCTCTTTAGCAAGTTATCAATGGTGGGAAGCCTATCTATCAATAATCTCCAAGAGAATGCAGTTACCTTTGATGGGAGTCTGTCTTTCCACATGCGTCTCCATTGATTGGGTTCCACCTCGGAGAAAATCATTGAGATCTGATGCGAGCTCAGTACTGCATAAGCCTCGGCTACTGAGAACCCTCCATCACTGCTAGTCCTCCAGGTCCACCTATCCAACTTATCGAACGCAATTACTACTGGCTGTAGCGTAGTAAGTAATTGACTAAGCTGGTCTTCCTCCCAGACAAATAACACCCGCCTCCATACCCAGCACCACCCGTCGGTTAGTAGCTTTTTCTGGTTAATGCTGGTGCCTTTATCAGCCGCTAACCCATAAAGCCTGGGGAACTTTAAACTGAGAGGACCGTCACCAATCCAATTCTGTTCCCAAAACAACGTATCGTTTCCGTTCCCCACTTTTCTGCTGACATTATCCACAAACCAGTCTGGCTTCTCTGCTTTAGGCCCATCAATGTCCCATAAGTCCCGCCACCACTGCGAAGCTGAGGCTAAATTGTGTTGCCTTTGATTAGAGTTATATGTGGATCCATATTTAGTCTCCAGCAAACTGACCCATATTGCATTTGGCTCTGTTAATAGCCTCCACCTCCACTTTGCTAACAGACTCAGATTAAAGTTCCACAGGCACTTCACTCCCAGACCCCCTTCTTCCTTGGGACGACATACCTGATTCCAGCTAACCCACGCAATTTTGTTCTCCTGGGTAGTCCCACCCCACAGAAAGGATCGTTGTAGACCAGTGATGACTTTTAGGACTTTCTTAGGCACCTTGTAAAAGGAGAATAGGTATAATGGAAGACTTGACAGTACTGAATTTATCATCACCAACCTTCCTGCGAACGACATTTGTTTCGCCCTCCACGATGCCAATTTCCTCTGAAATTGTTGAATAATGGGTTCCCACATTTGTACCCTCCTTGGATTGGCTCCCACCGGAACCCCCAAAAACTTAAATGGCGGTGCAGAGGTTGAACAATTCAAAAGATTTTTTGCTGCTGATATAAATGAGGCTCCAACATTTAAGCCAAAAAATTGACTCTTGCTAAAGTTCACCTTTAGCCCCGATGACAGCTCAAACCCCCGGAGTATGGCCTTCAAATACCACACTGATTTCAGATCAGCTTCCCCCATCATCAAGACATCATCTGCGTATTGCATGATAGAGAACTTTGCCACTGCCCCAATATTGAGCTCTTTAAACACCCCCTTCCCTACCGCTGACCTGAACAAACCGGCTAGACCTTCAGCAACCAAAAGGAACAAGAAAGGGGATAGTGGATCTCCCTGCTTCAATCCTCTTCCCGGCTTAAACTCCTCTGTCGGGCTTCCATTAACTAGAATTGAAACCTGGTTATTCCTCACGATGCTGAACATCCACTTTCTCCATGTGCTCCCAAACCCCATCCTTGCCAGCATATAATCTAAAAAATCCCAATTTACCGAGTCGAACGCCTTCTGGAAATCGACCTTAAACAGAAAACAGGGTTTCTTTTTCCGTTTTGCCCAATCCACAATTTCATTTGCTACCAATACTCCATCCAGGATTGATCTGCCTTGTAAAAAAGCTGACTGACACTTTGAGATTAAGTGCCCCATGACTTTCTTCATTCTCAATGCCAGCAGTTTAGATATGATCTTGTGAATACTTGAAATTAAGGAGATTGGCCTATACTGTTCTAACCTGACCGGCTTTGCCACCTTGGGAATAAGCGTAAGAAATGACGATGACGCTGCTCTTGGGAGAGCGCCTGACTGATGAAATTCTTGAACAGCCTTTACCACGTCTTCCCCTATTATATCCCAACATGATTGATAGAAATGAAAGCTAAAACCATCGGGACCCGGACTTTTACCACCCTCACAAGCCCAAACTGCCTCCTTTATCTCCTCTGCTGAAAAAGGCTCCTCTAGGCTCTGCCTCTGATGATCATTCAACTGATTAAAAGACACCCCGTCCAAGTTAGTTCTCGGCTGTCTATCCTCATTGAAGAGCCTTGAGAAATGGTTGAACACATGTTGCCGGATATCCTGAACTCCCTCCAACCACCCCTCATCAGATGTAAGTGACAGCAAAGAGTTAGCATAACATCTCTCCTTAAAACATCTGTGGAAGTAGCTTGTGAATTAAAAAAAAAATTGTGTTGTTTCAAATATATTAAAAGATATCAATAAAGTTGTTGGTTTCTAAATATTTAAACAAAGTAAAATAAATTTTATTTTGAAATAACTTATGAATCCTTGGTTATTATATTTTTTATTTGAAAAACATATAATTCCCTATTACAACAACAATGAGTGAAAAAACACATAATCAATTATGTTTTAATATTACATATTCCCCTTGACTAGCATGACAAGGAACAGAAACGTAA
This sequence comes from Psophocarpus tetragonolobus, assembly GCA_037954015.1. Taxonomy (NCBI): domain Eukaryota; kingdom Viridiplantae; phylum Streptophyta; class Magnoliopsida; order Fabales; family Fabaceae; genus Psophocarpus; species Psophocarpus tetragonolobus. The sequence goes on along the minus strand of CM075693.1, from coordinate 49,934,448 downwards.
ATTACTTCACATCTGTATTATTGTTCATTTCATCACTCATAATCACATTTTTTATCTCATTTTTAAATAAAATTTTATCTAGTAAAATCTTCTCAATTTACTTTTATTTTACTTATATTTCATTGTTACTAAATAACGAGGTTCCATATCTTTCTTTCACTTCACTTATGTAATTTTCTTTTTTACTCACCAATTTATAAAATGACTTTTATATGAATATTTATGGCCACAAGTTATCTTCAAAAAATAAATATCAAGTCTTGTTAAGGCTTATGTATTAGAATCTCATCCAAGAAAATAAGAAGATCGAACAAAACAAACCCAAGAACAAGAAAGAGAAAATCAAAAGTAAGAACCAAAAGTTTTTTTTTATCAGCTAAAAACAAAAGAAAATATAACAAGAAAGCTTAAACAAAGGAGCATAAAATGCATGTTAACTCAGGATTGAAAATTTATTACAAGGAGGTGTATATATAGGATAAACGACATTTCACATGAAATAACTAATTCACGCACACCTACATAGAAGATATATGACAAAATTAGAAGTTACTTAGGGTACAACAAAAATTTTGGTAAGAACATAAAACAAATTGTTTACTCAGGTGAGCATAAGACAATTCATTTTAAATGCTTTCATCATATGATCTCCATTAGACGCTACAACGGGATGCTATCATCTCATTAGATGTGATATCACCCAAATGGAAGTTTTTACTCAACTAACTTACAAATCATTAGAAGTTTGATCCTTCTAATGATTTAAGTCAATGTCAACAATCTTCACATTTAAGATTCAATATACCTCTATGATCTTTCGATGCTACTTCCTTCTTTTGATTGACCTTAATAGCTCCTTATATAAATTTCACTTTTGTCTTGAGCTTGTCAGTCTACTTGTTTTTCTCTACGAGCTTAGGTTTGAGTCTCGTCTCCAACCTAGGAATTACATATTTCTTCTTAAAGACCCACTTGTCTTCGATTATCCCACTCACTCTTGGGTAAACTCATAAGTTTCTGTGTATGGTTATTCTTCTTATCGTATTCAAACTTTCCCTCCATGGCCTATTGTCATTACTGAATCTCCTCACTCTCTTACACTTCCCTAATATTTTTCAGCCTCTCCTTTGAACCTTTTATCCCTTCAACCGCACTAGGAGCACATTAAACGAGACCAACAAAACCAAACCTTTGAGTAGGTTTCACAGTCCTTCTTTCTCTATCATGCACCATTTGATAGTCAGAAACAACTTGTTTTGCTTCTTCAGGGTCAAACATTTCTCACTCAGTGTCTTCGTCTACTGCATCTTTTGCCTCCACTAGACACTATTGTCTGAAGTTGCTAGTATCCCTGTCTTTGTCAAACCTCCCACAAATCATACATATCTCAATTTAATCAAACATCATGTCTCTTTAGAATTGATTAGCAACAGGTGCATTCCCAACAATGGTATAATCTAGGATGTGCAAGTAAAACCCATTAACCTTCTAAACTTTAGCAACTACAAATGCTCATTTAGACACCTTTATCATCTATCTTTCTACCTTTGTGGAATACCCATAGAGTCAAAACACTTATGGACAACATGTTTCACTTAAGCTCTAAAACAAACCTCACCTTTGCAACAACATCTCATGGAGCATGTTGAGTTTGATTGTCCCCATGCCCTACACTCTACAAGCCTTATTGTTTTCAAGAGGACTATTTAACCTTCCTTCAATTTTAGAGTCTCAAAGTATTTGTTTATCAAAAATTAAAATTGACATGATGTTTTTAATTGATGTAGCATGATATAAGTGATGGGACAAAAGATGAGACAAACATCGAAAGACAAGTAATTTTGCATGGTATGTCATCATTTTTTTGTAATGGAGACCATGATTTTGAAAACTAAATCCAAAACTTGCCAATATCTTATCCATTAGTTCCAATTAATTGGGAAAGTACTTGGGTTAGCGATTTTTTTGGTTAAAAAATTAAAAAGATGAAAAATAGTGTTTTTCAAAATTTTAGTTATACAAATGAAAAATCTTCCAATAAGCTAATGCGAATAAAAAAATATTAAAAGAAAATTTTTGCAAAAAATTTACAAGGTCCATTAATCACATACACATAAAGGGGATAAATCAACGGATTTGCATTAGCTATAAAAGTGTTCATAAAGTTCAAGTTCATATGTACAAGACTTCTCATGTGTGAATTTACCTCTTTGTAATATTATAAATACAACCACACTTAAGCTTAATAAGATATTGTATTTGTGTACAATAAATTATATATAATTTATTTTTTATTAGTATATTACTATATTATTAAAAAAATAAAAAAAAATTATTGAATTCGGTTCAATAATTTTAATTAAATTTTTAACCTAATTTCATGTCTTTGCCTGTTGAATGATTGATCCTATTTTAAAAATCTTGATGAAAATTAAAGGTAAGATGAAAAGTAAATAGATTAAAAATAAAAAGTAAAAATTATGCTAAATTGAAAAAAAAATGAAGAGCAAAAACTATATTTGACTTATAAATATTTGGAATTTGAAATATTTGCTATTTGAAGAGCATTAATCATTGTCATGCGGTTGATTAATTGAAAATGATGGAATATGGGCGAAGCATAAAAGGAATTGCCATAAATAAGTGTTGGTGAACGTGGTCGCTTTCGTCTATCCACCCTCATAAGAAGGCAATTTCACAAGGAAAAAGTCTAATCATTCATTAATTTGTATATATTAGGTAGTTTGGCAATTAGTACTGCTAATATGCGGCATTTATCTCTTTCACGTACGGCTTTACAAAAAGCCTTCTTTATAGGTTTGTCAAGTTGTGTTTTACACATTACATTACACACACTCAATATAAATATATTTCTAAGGGAAATAGTCAAAAAAGAGATGTGGTTCATAGTAGTCCTATTTAATTAAATTAATTTTTTTTGAATAATATTTATAATTTTAATTTATATTATTTTTTATAGATCAAATATTAATAATATTAATTTTTGTTAGTGATGAAAAAAAACTCACAACTATTTTTTATTTTTTTTTTTAATCAACTGAATCATTTTATATCTCTAATTCATATTATTTTAAGAGAAAAACACTTATTTGTGTAAAAAATTTTACACTAACAATTACTTATAATCCTTTATATATGGTGATTTTATTAAATTTATCAATTAATACATTAAAAGTGATATAAACAAAAGATTATGATTAACTATCCATGTAAAACTTTTTTACACTAATAGTATATAAATGTTAAACTTTTATTTTAATTCATATATTTTTACATTAGCTTAAATAGTCAGAAGTCGGAAAAAATTCTTTTATTATTTAGGTTAGATATATCATATGTGCATCGAAGCACTTGAGGACAATTTATTTGGAATCAAATTAGCATACTTTTTTCATATTTAATTTATTTGAATTATTGTTTATCTTACTGATATATATTTCTTTAATCTTATTATGTCTGTGAGATTTAAAGTCTCTTGAACAGTTTGTGAAGCTGCATATATAAAATCTTGTTTGAAAAGAAAATTAAAACTTTTTTTTTTATAAATTAAATATATTATATTAGTAAATATCCTTTGTGATGCTACAACACAAGTGATTAGTGTGTGTGGGGCTTCAATTCAAGCCCTAGTGGTTTTCTTATAGGGTCCATCCTAATAGTGAGACCCTCCATTCAAATTCAAAGAAGAAAAAGTCATCAAATTTTCATTTCATTTCCGAGAGACACACAAATTTGATTTTAGAATCTAATAGTTAGGCATATACATTAATTAATTGATTAGTTATAAGTTTAAAATATATAGTTGAATACAATAATTTTATTTTTGAAAAAGGCAAAATGGTATTATTGAACATTAACAAACATTTTCTTAATTACAGTATATGATGAAGATAAGTTCGCAAAATCACAAATATCTGAAGCAAATTACAGAAAAATAATTAGAAAAAACAACACCTCCAGAGGATAACAAATATAAAAAAAATATTAGAAATCCCTGCACAACCCTCCATACTACAGCTCCTAAGAAAATACTTTTACAGTAATTTTTAGCTCATAACTATGAGTTTTGTAGAGCCTAAAATATGAATATCTCTAATGGATACATGTAAGTAATGGGTATGAGCATTTTCAAAATAAATGGGTTATATGCGAACTGTACCTGCACGTACAGGTTAAAATTAACATATTTACTCTGCTAACTATCCTGCACTTGCCTGTTAAAATTAACATATTTACTTTATTTATATTTATATTTTAGAGTGCAATTTTATTTAGCCCTATACTTTATTGTAATTTTATGTAAGTTTATATTTAGAGACTAATTTTTAAATAATTTTATTTGAAGCTCATAAAGTAAATTTTTATTTATTATTTTTTTAAGTATTTATCGATATTTTTAACTGTGTAGAATTTTTGAATAATTTTAATTGTAACTTTTAAATTTAATTTTTTAAATAAAATATTATTATAGATAAAAATATAGTAAAATTGGTTTTTAAACTATTTTTTATTTTTTAAAATATCTACCGAGGTCTGTGATTATTCGAATGTATTAAAAAAAATATGTGGCTGCCTCAACATATATGATATATGGGTAAGATCCGGTAGTACTCATAGTATATAACCCCTTTTTTCCCCTAAATCTTCAAAGACTAGTTTTGTTTTGTTGATTTTTTTGTCTATACTTAGATTGGTTAATTGAATTATATATGTGAAACTATAAAATAAATGAAATATATTTCCAATCGCAGACGTTGATCTAGAGTAGAATCCGGTTGTTTAATTATCATACATCAGATTTGGCATGAAATGTAGTTATTTGATTAAAGCCAATCTCTCCATGATCTTGCTTGAATTTATTTATTAATTTTAAATTGTGAAATATAGCGCTGGTAAACAAAGGAGTAGTTTTTATAGTGATAAGCCTCTATCCTAGTACTCCTCATCCAGTTTATCACATGGGATCATGTACATTGATCAAAAGTCAAAGCAACATAGGAAAAAAGTATCAGATTAGATGCTCTGTCTTCCACTAATCATTATTTTTTGTTGGTGCGTACCTTTCATGGGAGCACAAAGCACTAGCTAGAACCGTTAAATGATTTCCCCTTCATGTTTCAATTCTAACAACTTAGCTTAATTTCACCTAAACTTATATGTCTTTGGTTAGTGCTATGTATGGTGAGAAATGAGTTACTACTCAAAGCAATTATAAGTCTCACATGAGTAGAGTACCCTAGTCAATCACCATCTACATAGTTGCTCATTAGCTGTGAAACAGTTAGCTTTTCTAAACAAATGTGGACCCTAACTTAGCCTTATTTCATGACCAACCACACCATTTTCTTGACCATATGATAGATAATACAGAGCCAGCTCATTTATCTTTCATCTCAACCATATTGATTCATCACACACAAAACTCTATTGGTAAACTTAATTAATGAAATTAACATGTCCGTGCCGGTAACCTAATGGTTTGATGCATAACACATCTTCCGCACGTTGCACATTAATTGATGACGATCCAATTTTGTTAGCGACAATTCCTACACAGCAAGTACATGGGGTGTTTGCAATGTGGACATTTTGCTTAAGATGTATGTATGTGTGTTCTATAGTCATATTTTGCATTGTTGACTTTGACAAATAATTAAGGAATAGTTTAAATATAAACACTATACGAGTAGTTGTTAAAAATTCATTTCTAAACAGCCAAGCTCTCATTTGTTTTCTAGCTTTTAAAGGGATGATATCAGCTAGTGTGTAAGCTAAATTTGAAAGCCATCGCTGGACAGATACAAAACACATAAAAGGGATCCACCATAATTTTAAAAAATTCAATATGAAGATTAGGACTGATTATTATAAATTTGAAAATTTTCAGTGCGTTGATATAGCTTATATTTCTTTGGATTAATATAAAGAAATGAAAAAACAAAATCAAGTAGACTAGTAGAGCATTATTGATTGTTACGATTTGAATACGATAAAAGTAAAATCAAATCTGATAATATGTATTGCATTCTATTCGTTTAATATCTTTATTTGTAGGCTAAAAATATGTTTATTAAATACGTCCTACAATAAATTTGTATATATTCTTGTTATTCTAATTTTAAAATATATTCATTTTGGCATTCTAAACACTGTCTAAATTACTTTTCATCTCTCTAAAAAATACTATTTAAATCATATAACCAAAAGTAATATATTTATATATATTAAAGGACAAAAAACCTACACAAAAAATGTATTTAATATTTTGAGAATTTTTTAAGACCTAAAAACATTATATCTTTATTTTTATTTATAGACAAAATATAGTTAATTTTTATGTATGTTGTTAATATTTTCAATTTCTCAAACAATAAGTAAACATTATATTTCATTTTATCATATGCATATAAATAAGGATATAATTATTTAAGCAAGTTACATTCACATTTCTTGACTTTTATTAATTTCAAAATTATTTTTTTTTAATTTTTCTATACTAATATCTAGTTAAGTTTAAAAATATTATACTAATACCCCTATATTTAAAAATATTAGAATATCCTTTTTTAAATCTTACAATAACAACTTTTTAGAAATAAGAAAGTAATAATTAAAGTACAAAGATTAAAGTTTAGAGATAATTATTATAATTTATTCTATTTTTATGTTATATCTATTTATCACTTTATTCTATTATTCTCATTATTAAATATTCAAACATAAATTAAAAGAGATTTTATGGACAGTTAAATTGTTAAGGGATTTTCATTTTTTTTTACTCTATTTTATTTTCTCATTATTTTTTATGCGAGTATTTTTAGTATACTTTTAGTTTGTCTTAATTATAATTTGTTTCTCTTTATTTTGTTGATAAATATTAATATTTAATTGATTATACAAAATATAATTATGGCTTTTGAAAGTAAGATGTTTTATTTAATTACTAATTTTTTATAAACATTATAATTATTATGTTTTACATTTTAGGTACAATTGTATTTTATCTCTAAAATAAATTTTAATTAGTGAAAGAAATTAAGTACGATAGAATATTGTAATTGGCTCTTGCTTGCTTCTCCTTTATTTATTTGGGTTAATTCACTGAGTGTGCAAACCTGTTCTTTTCTAGGGGTGGGCACAAAACCATGACCCAACCCAATTTGACAAATCCGGGAAAAAAATTTGATATTCGAACAGTTTTGGATGGGTTAGCGGATTAAAACGATTTACATTATGGTTACAAACGGGTTGTGGCAGCTGAGTGTGGGTTTGGTTTTCACAACCCATCCTACTTTACCTTTTTTTAATATATAAACATAACAACTATTAATCTTAATAAGATTTATTATATTTTGTGTATTATAAATCATATATATAACTTAGTTTTACTTAATATATTACTATGTTAGTAAAAATAAATATAAATACAATATTTTATTAAATTCAGTTTAATCCTGATTCAACCTCGGTTGAACCTCTAAACCTTGAATCCATGCTTTAACCGGTTCAATAACCGATCTGATTTTGAAAATCTTGATTTTAATTTATCAAAATACTTTCTAAAATGTATAAATTTTAAATTCTTTTAAAATTTCTCATCTTAATAAAGTATTTTATCACAAAACATTTAAAATTCTAAAATAATATAAATTCCTCGTCAAGGTAAACTTAGTCGAACTTTTAAAAGGTTCAAGCATATTACATTTATTCCTATCACAAGATTTGGAAAGTCTTTTTAGATAATAAAATTTTTCTTTCGAAAAATAGCCCTACACTTTTTGGAATTTGGTTAGGATAGGAAACTGAATGGAAAAAATAAAAAATACAATAAAATAAAAAGGTAAAAAATTATAATAAAGAGAAATTATATTCAAAGAAAACCTTAAGTATAGCTAAATCCTAAGTTTAGTGATTACGATATTGTTAATCAACAACAAAATTTTGCTAGCCTCTTTTAAAAGTTTTTTTTAACAACAATAACATTCTCTTTAATTTTCAAATAAATTTATGTTTTTATTAAAGAAACACTAACGTGCCTTATTTTATTAAATTAACTAACAACATTATATGACAAAAAAAGAATTGGATTAATTAGAACGACCAAAACTCATTCGATAAAATGTGAAATTTATGGTCCAACCTACAATAGTATAACATACAATGAATTAGATTGTAGGTTTACTCAATTTTTATTACAGTCTAAAGACGTGATTTTTTTATTACAAATTAAAGGGAATTATGAGCTTAATTTAATGGTAACTTGATGAGATGAGAGAGAAGAAGAGATGAAAAAATTGTGAGTTTGAATTTCTCTACTAACAACTAATATTTACCATAAAAAAAAGTTATTTTTTAAAATAAAGAGTGTAAGTATCATTTAGGAACCTTTAAAACATATAAGTACAATTTTTTCTTAAAATAATAATAATAAAGTGAAATTATGTATTTAAATACATAGATAAAAAATTCTATTTACTTATATGAATAAAATAATAATAACTTTATATTTTTATCTTATTTTTATAACCATAACTAGTTACTTATATTTTAAGTTTTAAGTTAAAATAAGAATTTATAATAAAAAAACTCACTTAAATCAACTGTGATTATTATTATGGTTCTTGTTGATATTGTTGTTTTGTTACTACCATTGTTAGTTTGTTACTATTATTATTATAGTCATTATTATTATAGATATATATGGTGGTAATAATAAAGATAATGATATTGATGATTATAATAACAAATCAAAACTATAACAATAATTATAACAGTGATTACTTTTAAATGAATCTTTAAATCATAAACCTAAGATTTTATTTTAGTTTAAGTTATATTTCTATTAATTTTAATTAATTATGGAAAGGATTGAAATGATAGAAATAGAAATATCATTGTTTAAATATTTTATAATAAAATTGAATAAAAATTCTTTTATAAACCAAATAATTGAATATTTTATTTTTTATACTTCATCTTTTTCGATTCTATCTTCTATCTTTTATACAAATTCAAACATATCTACAGGTTCACTTTAGTCATCTCATTGTTGTCTAAAGAACTATTCTCATAAGGTCCTCAAACTTTTACATTTATGCATCAAAATTAAACTATTTTAAGAATAATTTGAAATAATTACTCTCTATTTTTCATTTATTTTTTTAAATATAATATAATTAACTTAACTCTTATGTTTTCTAAAAAATATTAATAATAGAAAAATATTTTTTTATGAGAATAGATAAATATATTTACTAAATTACTTTTAAAATAAATTGATCTTCTTTATGTATATATTAAATTAAATAGCCAAATATTAAACAATTAAAAGCTTACTATACTCACCCTCGAACCTTTCATTTGTTTTCGGAATCTTTTACATAAATAAATTACGCGCAAGTAATCATTGAAGCATGAAAGCGCTTGTAATGTTGACAGTTCCCGCGGATAACTTTAATTTGAATAATAAGGATTATTTTACAATTTCTCTAATCAATGAATATTTGTTTATCTTCTAGCAAATTTATTTATGGATTCTTAAAGTATTTTTTAAGAGTCTTCTAATATCAGATAGGATTGAAGAATTTTATAAATTTTTTGTAGAACTCATTTAATTTCTTATAAGAATGAACCTTTAAATGGTTCTTTCACAATAGAAAATGAATGTCTACCATTATCGTTCTTGAAAAAAATAGTTTTTATAGTTGAAAAGTATCCTAAAATTATTACTTGTGGTTAACTATGAAATTTTTATAGTTAAAAATTACTCTAAAAACTATTCTTTATGTTCACCATTAATTTATCCTGGAAGTGAGATAGAAGAAATGTGTCTTTGTTCGTTTTGGCGACCCACTTTTCTATTGCCTTAGCTTTCAAACCAAGCAAAGAATATTTTTTCTCAATCATGTTACATATATGCAATATTTATTTAATTTCCTTATGGCACGTAAAAGATAAGGGAAACATAAGAAAACAATGAGAATGAAAGTAGACGACTGTACTTACCAAAAATCATAAAATAGGACCAAAACATGAGCAATAAAATGGGGGGAAAAAAAGAGGGACACACCAAGATGAGATTGCCACATAAAACTTTGTAAGAGGATGAGTTTGCCACATAAACTTGGTAAGAGGATGAGTTTGCCACATAAACTTTGTGGCATTGTATCTTAGCCCTTTCAGGTTCCCTAGTCAGTAGTCACCATCACTGGTTGGATCCGTAAGTCCTTATGCTTGATAATAGTGTTACAAAAATATGTGTGGGCACAAAAGTGCATGCGTGGGACATATGAAGAATGCCCAATAGCAATTCTTATCCTCCTTAACTCAATTATTGCCTTTCTAATAATGTTCATACAGGGATACAAATTCAACCATGCATGTATGTTTTCACTTCTCCAATTTTTAGAGTGTTTCTTTATGTTATACTAGTTGCGTAGAACACTGTATGGAAATAAAATTAACCCTGAGTGTACTACTTCTTGGTTTTGCATTGCAACTATACATAGTAGTTGTTGTTTTTTTTAGAGACTATCCAAGTATGAACCGTACTTATATGACTTAGAAGGGTATTTTAAAATTCGATTGACACAAGTGTACGTTAATTATAGAGATTTAATATAAAAAATACTTTAGGTAAGGTATGTATTATTCTAATAATAATAAGAGATTGAGTTGTACACGCCAATGAGATATAGTCAATAAACCGTAAACATGATGATGTTATAAAGAGACTCATGGTGTCTCGTGCATACCAAATTAATGATCATTTTTATTAACCGCCAATATTGTTTAAGCGGAAGAGGGTCAACAAGGATTTCCTTTCGTTAAAAAGTGCCTATCATGTGTTTCTCACTCTCTCCTTTCTTTAAAATATGTGCATGCATACGTTTTTTTTTTTTTTCTTTTTAAACTATGGTGGAGTTTTGGAAATTGTCACCATTTATTTAATTCAAAGAAAATAACAACCCAACCTCAGTTTCTTTCTTTTTTCAAGCTATTACTACTGGTTCAATGGAAAAAAGAGGAAGAAGAGGTCGGTTGGGAGAAATATTTAAAATTAATTATCTTTTTATTTTTGTTATATTTAAAGTATATGTGAGGGGACAAACTTCATAATAGTATGAGTATTTTTAAAATATATTTTTCTTTTCCATTCTTCTTCCATGCTTAGTGATTGTGTTACATTGTGAATGAATAATTGATACTCTTTCTTTTTTCGGATTTCTTCCATACCTAAGTTATGTCAAATCTATTTGGATAAATACGTGATATCTCTTTTAATATATTTTTAACCTTTTTATGGGATGTGCTACTACTTTATTTACCAATTCTTTAAATACTTCTTTTTTTCAAGTTCTCTATCACATAAATGTGGAGTAAACAGTCACATTACTGTAGCTGTTTGTTAATATATACCAACTTTTAAATTTTATGTGGCTTTAATTGAGGTTTCTTAATACATCTTATGTAAAAGTATGAAATTCACTTCAGAAAGAACCAATGAATACTTATTAAAAATTTAGTATAAGTGATGGTGCAAGGCCAAGTGGTCATACATGACAAATTTGTGGTGAAAAAAAAAAAGTCGGAATACATGACTAAAAATAATGAAATAAAATTTATTAATTGATTTTTTTCGTCTTCAAAATCTTAATACTACTTCCCTCTTCCTCTTAAAAATTAAGTCAAACAAAAAGAATTGCTTAAAATCTTTGGCGTCCATCTCCCTAGAATCAAACACAGTGGAGCTGGAGAGTAATTATGATAAGTTTAGTTAATGCACAAAACTATTTGGATTTTGGATGTTTACTTACTTAAATTAATAAGTGAAATTTTATATTGAGATTCGTCTTCATATAAAAGACAATATTTTTATGTACAGAAATAAATTATAGAGACAATATTTTTAAAATTGAGGAGAAATTACAAAGTTAAATTTTTTTGAATTAAGACTTATCATTTTTATTAATATTAATATAGCATGTCAACATTTCAATTTTAAAGATTAAATTTAAATAAGGGCCAATTAAAATTATAATATTTTAAAATTAAACTTATCTTGAAATATATTTCAACTTGATGTAGTTTATCAAGATTCAAAATTCAAAATTTAAAATTTAAATTAGATTTAAGCAACAACGTTTGAAAGGAATGCAAATTTATAAATAAAAAATCAAATATAAAAGTATAAGATAAGTTATCTGACTTAACTAAAAAGAAAAATAACTCTTAAAATATGCTGGTGGTCAATAATAAAATTAAAATCAAATAATATAAAGTGGATTAATTAGTATTAGGCTATTAGCTGTAAACAATATGACTAATAAATCATCAAAATTTGTTCGGTTACAATGAGCATCAAGGGTCCATGCGTCATAATGTGATGTCTCACCAGTCACCCTCGTTTTCCCCATTTTTGTAAGCACATAGACTTTTACATAAATATTGACCGGAAAGAAAAAGACATTTACATCAATCCCTTAAAAGAAGAAGAAAAAAAAAACTAAAACGTTTTGTATTCATATTCTTGTGATCATATGTAATGGTGATACCATTATTTTATTGCAAGGGTGCATGAGTCATTACTCTATGCATACATGATCCTTACCTTATCTTTAATATTATGCTTTAATTTTAAATCATTGTACTAATCTAAGGTTATTGATTAATTGGACTGCACCTAACTTATTTATCATTTACGGCAGAAAACATGAAGTAAAGAATAATGATTTTTCCTAACTATTTGACATCATTGAAAGTTGTTTTTTTCAAAACACTTCTTCTTTCTCTGTAGTTGTAGTTAGCAAACATAAGATGTACTTGGCTAGAATCTGCATGTCCACTTTTGGTTAAGGTTGTTCGAGACCAAAAAAATCTGAAAGTGGTTAGAACTAGTTGGTGAGGTGCACAGACTGTTGGTTCAACTACCATTGCCTTCAAATAATCTTTCTCCCTAAGATTTGAAGCTTCAAGGGCAAATTATTTGCTTATAGATAACTCAAAGTGCCCTGTTTGTTTATTCTCAGTGACTCTGTTTGCCTACTTGTTTAGAATTTGAGATGGGGCCAATTCCATGTTCTAAAGTCTTAACATTTGCATTATTTTGTTAAATGTCATTTCATATTCACGCACAAGACAACTCCCCACTAAGGATCATGTGTCCATTGAACCAAACTAACCGAACATAAAAGATAATATTGGCCTAAACAGAATTGGAGTAAAGAGCTTAATTTGTTGTTTATTGCAACAGATTTTATGCTTGTTTTGGTGGAAAAGAGAGCCTGACCATGTTACCTAAAGTTACTGGACCACCATCCAAATTCCAAATGCCAATAAATACTCTCTTTCACTTTTTTATGAAAAGGAAAAGAACATGCACTTGGAGTAGATACTAGATATATAAAGTTTTGGTTAATTTCAGTTCTCTTTGCACAAAATGCATGCTTAATTAAGCTAATAACTAATTTTAAGCAAGGTCTATTAGATTTGAGGATGAGTATCAAGATGCTCAATCTTATCAAATATCAATGTCGGACAAGTTCCTACTATCACTACTATCTACACAATGCAAAGATAAGCTTTTGCTTTTATCCATTGCATTCAGCAACTATCATTAATTATGAGGAACCTGTTTGTATTATTTAGTGATGTATGATAGGTCTATCAACCTATGTGCATAAATAATTTCATTTTATATTTATTTTTCTTACTAAATTTTTGGTTTCTGGATATGCTACTCTGTGACAGAAATTAGGCATGTCAGATATATAGACAAATAATTCCACTTTATCTTATTTTGCTAAATATACCACTAAATTCTTGCTTCCTTCGTTTACACTGATGACATGAAAGTTGCATAAATATAATCTATATACTGTTAATTCATTTCTTGTTCAATTGTATAAAGTTGTAACATGTATTAGGAGGAAAACACTTCCCAACACGCTCCCCTTTCTATCACGATTCCATTTCCATATCAATGCTGCAAGAAACTTCACTAGCTCAATCGGTTCTCTCGTTTGCAGTTCCATTTAATTTTGAGTCTGTAGAAATTAGAAGTAATTTCAATTTAAGGGGCAATGGACTAATTGGTTCGTTTAAAGAACATTACAATTCACAACATCAAAAGCCATAGTCTCTTAGGGACATCTGTTGCATAAAATATATACATCTTAGTTGTGTACACTCGGTAACATGTATGGGAAATAATAAAATATCATGTTTTAACCTTCTTAAAAATTAATATAAGAATAAAATCTATCATGTTTATAGAAGAAAGTAAAAAAAAAAAAAAATTGGATCTAAAATCTTGAGGACATTAATTTGTAAATAAGTAGAACAAAAATTTATTGCCTCTGTAAGTAAGAACAAAACTTACCTATCTTAATCAACGATAAAGTTATACACGTTTTCTGTGACAATGAATTGTAGACATAAATTTAAAAAAAGCATACTTTATAATTTTCCTAGAAATTCTATTTTTAGAAATCTGATTCATAGAAAAGTAGTTTAATATAGAATGGAAGATTTTCTATACTACACATAATTTCAGTCTATCCAAAAATGTTTAAATAGTAAGAAATAGACATGTTATCTGACTATGTGATGGGAATGCGAGGGCCTAAAGGAATGTAACATATTGGGTAAGGCCCTGTACCATATCCATATTCCAAAAAGGTTTGACAAGTTGCATGACTCATGACTGTCCTCCCAAAACTGGTCCAATTCAGCAGCCATGCAATGCAGTTGCAACTTCAGCAGATACCATTTAAAGCCTCTTTTGACTCATTAATTTGTTACTATCCAATTGCCTTATCCATCATGATGTTGATTGTTGCCATCCCAGTCTATTATCACACAATCTCTTCAAAGGCCTATGTGGATAAAATTTAAGAAATCAAACGCATTACGCACATCATATGATTCAGAATTTGTGTTTTTTTCCCTTTTAAAATAGTGTCAAATTGCATCTAAAAACAAAAGATTATTGCAAGCTAATGTAAGATAATAAAATCTTGAAAAAAAAAGTGAATATTATAGAAAGAGTTCTTAGAGAGCCCAAGTAAAACTCTAATGACTTGTTTGATTTAACATGAATATACACATATATTCGTACACATTTATGAGAAGATAAAATTCGTAGATTTTAATTCAACTAAAATCTTCATTACACTTGTCTAACATGATGACAAAACAAGCGTGTGCATTGAAATATCCCAAGGTTGCTAAGTGTAATCCTCTTTAATATCTTTATTTTCTTAATTATTATAGTTAAATATCCTAAAAAAAATAGTATATTTAAATAAAATACTTAAATCTCCTAAAAAATTTAAAGAGTAACGTGAGATGAGAGAGAGCAAGGTAGAGTGGTGTTAGGAGGAGTAGGCAAGTGACTAAGCAAATACAAATTTACTTAAAGGGGCACATAACAGAGGTGGTTTTCAGAGCCAGAGTGGTGTTAGAGCTCATCTCTTTGCTGAAGATTTTTTTCATTTCCCCAACAACAAAAGCATTTGATAATGAGATTAGGGATTTAGATGTCCCCGTTTTTTAGCCTTGACTGCGCTTCCGTCTACATTTTAAATGGATGACTCTAAACTTTGTTTTTTATTTTCTTCCTATAACTTTTGCTAGTGGTGGCATCACACGGGTTTAGCCCATCTCTTTTTTATGACCAGCCAACGTGTATATATATGCGTGTTGCACCTTTTTTTTTTCTTTCTTTTTCAATATCCTTCTTCGGTGAGTAGGTGGGCTTGGCCCGCCATCCTTTTTTTTCTTTTTCTTTTCTTTATTTTAACAATTTTATTTCTTATTGCATTTTTTAATTTTACTATTTCTGTTTTTTCTTCTTTTATTAAATATTTTTTGTCATCTAATTAATTTATTGATAAACAATGTGTAAAATAGTGAATAATAAATTAACTGTTAAATCTAGTTCTAACTAAAATAACAACAATGATAATAATATTTATTTATATGTTTACTTTGTTAAAAGGAAAAACTCATAAAATTTGTCTCATGAAAATATTTAGATTTATCTATTTATAGTTTCATGTAATATTTTTTTGTCTCTTGAAAGTATGAGAATATACGATCTGACAATTTTGTGGACTAAAAATTCTTCTTTAATTAATTTTAGTTATAATAAAATTTTTAATTATGTAAGAATAATTTATAATAAAATCTTAACTTTTATTTTTCTATTTTTATTTATAATATTTCTTTAATAAAGATAAAATTATTAATTAGATATGACATCTTTTTAATGTTGTAATTTTAAGGCATAAGTTGTGACAATTTTTTGTCTTAAATTTTATCTCTAAAAAAATTTAAATTTGTATAAATTGTGATAATTTTGTATACTTAAAATTCTCCGTTAATTAATTTTCGTTATAATAAAATTCCTTTACAAGTATAATTTAGAATAAAAATCTTAACTTTTTTTTTATAATTTTTTATAATATTTATTTAATAGAGATAAAATGATTAACTAGATGTGACATATTTTTACTCTTGTAATTCTAAGATATAAGTTGTGATAACTTTTTGTCTTAAATCTCATTTCTAAAAAATAAATTACTAGTCATAATATATTTCTAAGAAGACAAAAATAATTTATAAAAATAAAATATTCCAATAGATTGATTTGGGTGTACACCCCTTACAAATTTAAATAAATAAAAAATAACAACACACAAGTACTAAGAATTGAAGGGAGTTGGTTCAATAATAATATTAAGAGGTCTTTAAGTGATGGAAGCACAATCAAGTTAAGGCACGACCATTGGAATGAGCCCTCTAGCTTAAAAGAAAGATTTTCCAAATTGTTCTCAGTGTCAACTCAACAACAATTGTGTGTCTCTGAAATGGGAAAGTGGAAAGGTAATATCTGGCATTGGTCTTTGAATTGGAAGAGAAATTTGTTTGAATGGGAAGAACCTCTATTGCAGGAACTCTATGAGAGCTAACATTCTGAATCTCCAAGAAATGGACTAGGGGATGGATGGATTTGGAACAATCAAAGCCAAGTTGAATATATTATATCTGATGCCTATTCCATTATTTTGCCGAGGACACAGACACAAGGATTACCTTTCTTTAAAGATTTGTGGAGTATAAAGGCATATTCAAATGTGTAAGCATTTGGGTGGAGATTAGCTTTGGATGAGTCCAAACAAAGGTTCAATTGTTGAAAAGAAGAATCCTATTAGAATTTGAGAATGATGCTTGCACACTATGAGGGGAAAATCTAGAAACTTCATCCCATCTCTTTTTTGCATGCCAAGTAACGTACAAGGCATGGCAAAAACTTTATTCTTGGCTTGGTTTTGACCAACCTTTGCAAGAGAACATATAGGGACATTTTTATCAACACATTGGATTGGTAGGAAAACCTAAAGGTAAGATGTGTTGAAATATTGTATGGTTGGTAAGACTGTGCTGGTATCAACACATATGAGGACATTGTAAAACATAGTCAATGGTGTGTTGATTGTGTGCTTCAAATCATTAAACATAGAGCTTGAAGGTGGATCAAAGCAAAATTCAAGGAGGTGACTTTCTCTTTCTATGACTGGTATGTACAATATTTGGTTTGTTTAAGTGGTTGTGATAAGTAAATTTGATGTTGGAAAGTATTAACAGTCTATGTAGGGTATAAGTAAATTTGTTGGGGGAAGGATAATTTGGTACTTGTTGTATTAGTTGTACTTTAAATCTTTCTTGATTTTCACACCCTGTGACTATCAATTATACTGAATATAATTTTGGCCTTTTCCAAAAAAAAAAAATAATCTTCCTTACACATAATTGACTCTCCAACTCAAATTTGGTTTCGTTGATCATTTTTTGTTTTTAAGGTTTCTCCCAATGTTTTCCTAAAATAAATATTGGTGGCGACTCATATGATTTTTTAAATAATTTTTCATTGTATCGTCGAGATCCACGTGTCAATGAGATGGAAGACCTAAGTCAACTTTGGTGGGTGAGGATAAACTAATTAATGTTCCTTCTCTAATAAATGACTCTCAATGCCAACCTATTGGTAACGTAAATGAAGTGCAAGAGGGGAATGAATGTGGCGACTCTAATGAGACTTACAACTGTAATTTCGCAAATTCCAACTCTCAGGTAGTTGAGTGCATGGATGGGTCTAAGAGTGAAAGATTTAATTTTGGGAGTCTAGAAGTCCAAGTGATGAAAAACTCAAAAGGGATGCAGTCTGTTGGATTGGGTCGTGGGGGCGGCAATACAATCTAGATAGTCAGTCCATTTGGTCAGGCTTTACTTCAAGAGGTGCAAAGATCAAATAATAGTTACTTAGCCTATCTGAGAAATAAAAAGGGACGCAGTCCGTTGGATTGGGCCGTGGGGGTGGCAACACAATCTAGATAGTCAACCTATTTGGTCAGGGTTAACTTCAAGAGGTGCAAAGAGCAAATAATAGTTACTTAGCCCATTCGAGAAATAAAAAGGGAGGTGTGACTACATCCTTTGGTCCATGCTATGAGGATGGATTAAGCCTATCAAGCAGTAAGGTTTGATCAAGGCTGCCAGGAAATAAGGGGTGCATGCTACAACTTTTAGCCCGTTGGCCCAATTTCAAGATGAAAGGGAATTTTCACGTAATGTGGGTAGGGAAGTTGCTCTGATGGAATCGAAAAGCACATTCATGCTTTTGGTGTGGTTGGTAAATTCTGCTTGGCATGAGTCCGGGACTATGCCTAGTGGCTCCACAAAATTTTCTCGACAAAATGTTGGTATTATTGGATACTCGGCTGGTGCAATGAGAAAGGCATCTCTGAGGCAATAGCAACTAAAGTGTTCGGCTTTATAAGGAAAGCAAGATAGCCATGAGGTTGTCCAAGATTCATCTCAACAAAGTGATTTTAGCCCTAAGGTTATAAAGCAACAAAGTTCGAATTTCGTCCACATAGTACTGACGCGCAAAGATGATCCTCTCTTTGTTGTAGGCCACTCTAATAGAGTAATGGTGCCATTCGCTGACCCTCTCTGTCTCAGGTTAGGGGTCTGGTGGACAACTCAACGTTATATGTACGTCATAATTGTGTGTCTGGGCTGGAAATTATTGCTGCCAAATTGCCTGCACAATGGGAATTAGCTTTGATTTCAATTACGTAGGGTCATTTGTCATTGAATGTGGTTAGGAACTCAAAGAGGAAGGAATTGGGTTCAGCGGGTTGAGCATCCTCCCGTAATTTTGGTGTTGAATGGCAGGATGTTCCGATTCTCCAAGGAGAGGTTATGGCTGCATCAATAACAAGGAGACTTCAGGTCAAATCTAGCAGGAGTAAAGATGAACACCTAGGAATTGTTGTGGTGTATGGTAGAACATTTTGTGAAGGGAAGTTTCTATGGCTTGTGGGTAGTAAAAAAAAAGTATAGGTGCGTCTAGTCTTGTCTCTAAAACTGCTATAGTGCAAAAATTAGTGGAGTTAGAGGATCGAGATAAAAGGAGTGTTGCTTATAATGGGTCTGTCTTTGGATATGGGATCCAAACTTAAAATGTTAAATGTCATTTCTTACAAGATTAAGGGTATTAGGGGGATGGAGAAATGGAAGTTACCGAGGCAAAATGTGTCAAAACATGATGTTAATTTTATATGTATTCAAGAAGCAAAGGTTGAAAATATTGATAGAAGTCTATGTTGGGCTATCTGGTAAGACTCAAATGTGGGGTGGTGTGTGGTTCCTACAATTAACTTGTTAGGGAGACTTTTGTGTGTGTGAAATGTTGCAAACTTTATTGTGTTTGAAACTTTTCAAGGTGTGGGGTTCCTTTGAGTTAAAGGAAGGTTTTAGTTAGAGTTAAATGATAGAATAACTGTCAATGTTTAATCACCCTGCTCTTTGCCCGAAAAAAAGGTGTTGTGGGAAACTCTGTTGGAATATAGATAATGGTTTAAGGGGTGTATTTGGTGTGTAGCTAGTGACTTTAATGCAGTAAGATCCCCGCACGAATTAGGGAAAATGGATTGACTGGAATGTCACAAAGTAGTACTAATGAATTTTCAGATTTTATCTGTAAAATGGAGCTTAAGGAGGTATCAATTGTTGGGCATCAATATTCATGGTTTAATACTAGAAGTAAGTGATGCAATGTACTTAACAAATTCTTAGTATCCAAAGAGTGGTTAGACTCAACCCTCGATAGCTTTCAGTTGAATCGGATAGAGATTTCTCATATCAATGTCCAATAATATTGAAACAATCCAATGTAAAATGGGGTCTAAACCTTACAAGTTTATAAAATGGATGGTTAGAGTGTGACAACTTTGTAGAGTTTGTGAAACAAAGGTACAATAATATAGAAGTTCGTGGTTGAGATGTTTTTGTGGTCAAAGAAAAATTAAAAACATTGAAAGCTGATATCAAGAGATGGAGTAAAAACAATACTGACTAGATGGAGGAGACAATCAAGGACTTGAAGGCTAAAATTGCTACCTTCGATAAATTTCGTAGGAAGGTCAACTTAGAGATAGAGGGATTAGATTGAGAATAGAGGCGACTGGTGATCTGATAAAATGGAGCTCCTTTTAAGAAACCTTACTAACTTAGAGAGAAAAGCTTAACTGGTTAAAGGAAGGTGATAAGATCCGCTGCAAGTTAAATAAGAAATCCAACAATTTTTTATGAGAGATTTCAATCACAAGGGGATATGAGTGTCAGATTGGATGAGGTGGAATTCAATTATCTCTCGGGTGCCCAGAGAGATGATTTAAAGAGATAATTTTTTTGGAAGAAGTTCAAGCGGCTATTTGGGAATGTGATAGCTCCAAAGCATCTGGTCCAAACAAGTATAATATGAAGTTCGTGAAGTACTTTTAGGACACACTGAAGGAGGCATAAGAAATGTCCTGGTAAATTTTCATCAAAATGGGAAACTTCCTAAGGGTTCCAACGCCTCTTTTATTTCCTTGATTCCCAAAGAAGAGTGTCTTAGGGGCCTCGAGGATTATAGGCCTATATCTTTTATCAGGGTTATATATAAAATCATTGTGAATGTGTTAGTAGTTAGGTTACAAAAGGTGTTACACACCATCATATAAGAAACCTAAACTACCTTCATTGAAGGGAGACAACGACTAGATAATCTGGTTATTGTTAATGAAGTTATTTAGGAGGCAAAACAAAGAAAGAAAGCCTTGTTTGTATTTAAAGTAGATTTTGAAAAGGCTTATGACTCGATCAGTTAACCTTTTCTGTTTTATATGCTAAAATGCTTTGGGTTTGGAGATAAGTAGATTGGCTGGATTCAAGGGTGCCTTCAGTCAGCACCAGTTTCAGTTCTAGTAAGTGAAAATGTTACGAAGGAGTTTTGTATGCAAAAGGTTTAAGACAAGATGATCCTATGACTCCCTTCTTATTTTTAATAGTACTTGAATGGCTTGGATGTATGATTAAGAAGGCTCTCTTAGAAAATTGTTTATTTGGAGTTAAGCTGGGTAAAAATGGTCTTCAATTCATTATCTAACAATATTCAGATGACCACATCTTTATGATATCGTCTAAGCTCTAGAATGTATACACTTTGAAGACCGCTTTTAAGGTGCTATGAATTAGCTTCTAGGTTAAATGTTAACTTCCATAAAAGCAATTTAGGGAGAGTAAGGATGAAGATGTAGGAGTTGTTGTCTTTTGCCAAGATTCTAAATTGTGTGGTACTGCAGATGCCATTCTTCTTTATGGGGGTACCATTGGGAGCAAATGTGAGCTGTGTGAGCATGTCTGGAAGTTAGTTATAGATAAAATAAGAGTGAAATTAACATCAAGGAGACAAAAGAATTTGTCCTTAGGGGTATATATGCTTGATTAAGCCCATCTTCTCTTCCATTCCTCTTTATTTTTTGTATTTTTACAGAGTTCCGAAGAAGGTGTCCAAGGCTATCTAATATATGGTAAGGAATTTTCTATGGAGTGGTTCAAGGGAGTGCAACAAAGTAGCCTGGATCAAATAAGAGCAAGTATACAAAGATAAAAGTAAAAATGGGCTCAAAATTAAAGATGTGGTGACATTTAAGAAGGTTCTTCTTAGTAAATGGCGTTGGAGAGTTCTTAGGGAGGTAATGCACTCTAGAGAAAAATTCTAAAGGCTAGATATGGTGAGAATATTAAGTATGGTGGTGAAGCGTAGAAAAAGGGGGTCTATGTGGTGGAATAAAATTCGAAAATTAACTTCTGAAGTGGGGTCAAAGGAGTGGTTTTCTGGTAAGGTCAAACCTTTGGTAAGGGACGAATCCTTGTTTAAGTTTTGGGAAGGAAGGTGGGGGATGCCTGGTGGTCTTAAATCTTTATTCCATAGGTTATATACTTTATCCAATAAGAGAAAGGATCTCATTTCTGAGATTGGGGGTTGGTGTAATAATAAAAGGGGAATTGAGACTTACTTGGAAGAGGCACTATTCAGTGAGAGGCTAAGTGGGTGAAGGAGTTGGAGGGGTACTAGAAAGGGTGACTATAAGGTGGGATTTGAAGGATGGTTGGGGTGGGGAGATAGCTTTAATACCTCGTCTCAGTATTTTGTGAAGGAAGCGTACCACTTTGCTTGTGGTGTCTCTAGTTTTTAAAGGGTTATGGAAGTCAAAGACATTGTCTAAGGTGATGGCTTTTTCTTGGAAGACAACTTTGATCAGAATTTCTACAAAGGTCGAATTGGCAAAGAGAAGTATTATTCTTCTTGAAGATGAAATTTGTTCTCTATGTTGCGTGAAACCAAAATTTGTAAGCCATTTGCTTTTCTCCTGTAAGACTAGTTATCTTGTTTGGATACACGGTTATATATGGCTTATGTAAGTGTCTGTGTTAACTACTGGCTTTGAATCAAGTTATTGGAATCTTCTGGGTGCTTTAAAATTAGCAGGAAAATCAACTACTGATGTCTTTGTTGTAATTTGGTTGAATATTTTGTGGAGAATTTGACTTGCAAGGGACGCTCTAATTTTTAAGGGAGAGACCTTTAATGTAGATGAAGTTTGATAGCTAGTCTTGCAAAGGTCTTGGATGTGGATCAAAGGGTTATGCAAAGTCTGGTCCATCTCTTTCTTTGAGTGGTCCACCCAATCAGAAATATGCATTACTAGACTTGGGAAAGAAAATGCTTCGACCTGCTTTTGACTTTTGCTTGGTGTCTAAAACGTGAAATCTCTTTCTTTGAGTGGTCCACTTAGTTTGTCAACCTATTTAGTTTCTGTTTTGCCAGGGGGTCTTTATTACTTGTGGGTATTATATTGTAAGGTACTCTTTCTTCTGTTTTGTTCTTCTGATTTGCAAACTCTTGCTTGTCATCCCTTGTGACAAGTGAATATCTTGCCATTTTTTAAATAACACTGTTTTTTAAAAAAATTTATTAATTATTAAATTGAAATAATTTGTTATAAGAACATATATTATATTAATACTAAAGATAATAATAAATAGTTAATTTTCTCAATTACAGATAAATTTGAAGATGATGCTCTTCAAAAAAAAGAAGTAATTCTAATATATAGTAAGTCTTAAATCATTTTCCAAAATTCTAATTGCATCAAATATATCTGCCAAATCCTTTAATAATTTTTTGAGTGCATGTTTAAATCCCTAGAATTACCAGACGTTCAGTCTGAATATAAATTAAATATTCAATCTTACTCATAAAAATCAAACATATAACATCAGTCAATTTCCATATAATAAGAACGCTAATGCAACATATTTGTAAAATGCAAATTTTGACCGAAAACATTAGTCCAACCTATTCGGAAATGGGTTCGATTGAGCCCAAAGGATCCAACTAAAACATGGGCTGGGCCAGAAAAGAAAGCCCAATGACTTGCTAGAGAGAAACAGAAACTAGAAACGCTTTCATGGTCTTTGAGGAGTTGCAGCAAGAAGAGGAAGCAGTGTGTTGGTGAAAACTGAAAGCGTCATGAGCCGCTACGATAGCCGCTCCGGTGACCCCACTTCCTACCGTGACCGGAGGAGGTAACCGCCGCCGCCATTTCATTCTCAACCCTAATTTTCTGGAACCAGACATGCCCCTTTCTGTTCTAATTCAATTTGTTTTATTATTCTTAATCTTTTTATTTTCTTCCTAGTTTTGTAGCTTCTGTGCGGGCCAACTTAGTTCGATTGTTAGAATTTCACATTCTTAGCTATATTTGACATGGACGAGTTCGGTAATCGTCAAATATAAATGTTCCCAGCGTTTATTTCCGACTCAATCTTCTGTTTTAGTTGCACTAGACTGTAGATTTTTAGGGTTTGTTCATGGAAGAAACATTCGCAACTGCTACTTTAGTTTTCCTTAGGTCCAAATTGCTACTGAATGATCCGGTTTCAATAAACTCAATCCATCCATCAATTGCTATGTTAATTTCCCTTTAATTTTGTTTCAAAGGGTTTATTTTATTTTCTTGTTTCTGGATCCAATGAGAGACTCGTAGTAGGCCTTAGAAGGGAGAATGACAGAGGGGATAAGGGAGTGAGGAAGGATTGAACTTGTGCTCACAATTGATGTCCTGCAGCCTAACCATTCTAGTTAACTAATGGAGACAAAGGTTTGATTTATTTTATTTTGTCCAATACCGGTCGTTTTCTGTCAACCCATGTAGTAACAAATTTAAAGCTTTGTCTGGATGAGGATTATTAGAGTATCAAGAAAATATCTCATAATATCATATTATTGTATTGTATATTAAAGTACTTTAAAATATCTCAGATGATTTTTAAGGAATTGTTTCCATATTTCATAAGTCAATAGTTCACTTAGTAGAGTGGGCTGAGTGGCTGAGCTGAGCAACCCTAGGTTGCTAGGGGATTCAATTCAAGTACTGGAGCGGCGTCCATTGCAGCTGGAATAGCAGCCAAAGTAGATGCTTTTCGCCTGCCACTGCATAAGCTTCAAAAACCCATTTTTACCCATGACAAATTGTTTGGGGATCTTTGAGCAATCCTTCTTCCTTGATCATTCCACCAAATGTTACCCCTGTTTTGACCTCTGTTGCTTCATACTTTACAGTTTACGGTACTACTATTTTTTTTATATGTCCAATTTTTTGTTCTTCCGTTAAACTTCCCAATTAACATTTTGCTAATTTATATAATTTTTTGTATTCTTTATTTTATTAATTTCACCATCACCATTCCTTTTTTAACTTCATTACTATGTTCTTTTTGATCCTAGAATTATAGTGAATGTGAAGTGAAGTACCATTTTAGTTCTTGAAAGTTATAAAGTTATAAACACTAAAATTTTGATCTCTACAAGAAAATTTCAAGCAAATTAGTTTCTTATTGATTCTAGAATTTATGGTGTGAATTACCATGTTAGTTCTTGATAGTTAATTAGTTATGAAGTTATAAGCATTGACACTTGGATCTCTACAAGAAATTTTCAAGCAAATTAGTTCCTAATGATTCTAATGTTGTGCAAATTGGTTTATATAGTGCTTTTAAACACTTTAAAAGTGATTTGCATAGTGCTTAAGGACAAATTTGCACAAAGATAGAAACATTAGAGACTAATTTGCATGAAAATTTCTTTTAAGGACCTAATTGTTCGCGTCTATAACTTTTGAGGACTAAAATAGTACTTGACGAAGTGAATGTGTGAGCAAAGCCAAGACTTATTATTTATCAAGAATTTAATCAATTTTTGGTAAAATTTTGTTTTTGAGTATTTATAAGTGTAGTATAAACTATTTAATTTGTATTATACTACCTCTGTTCCATCCCTAAATATAAGGAACATTTACTTTATTTACACTTCTTGAAGACATTAAATTTAAGGTTAATTTCAAAATTACCTTTAACTTTATTGGGATATATAATTTTTTCTTTCCACTTAATTACTTTCTAGTTTCTACATAATTAATTGATGTCCTTTAATAAAATCCTTCAATCTATATAATAGGAAGAATGCATTTATTGCAAAATATTTTAGGGCATTTTTTTAGTTTAAAAATAATTAATGAACAAGATAACTAGAAAAGAGTCTTTGTAAAAAGGAACAAAGAAACTTTAAAATTGTGTCTTACATTTAGAGACGGAGATAGTAATATTTAAAGTAACAAGCATCCCATTCCCGTCTATCTTGTTATATCATTTTCAAAACTGGCTGCTATGCGCCGCTATCTGAGATTGATAAATTCATAGTTCTTTACTTATATATAATATTGGTTAAAAGTCTAGTAGACTGTCAAGTATTAGTATAATTAAGGGTTAGAATGTTGTACTTTGTAGTGCATAATTAAAGGCCATATGTTAATATTAAATTCTACTATTCAACCATATATTAATATTATATTAGTAAGAGTTTATCCTCTCTTTTCCTTCTTATTTAGCCAAATGCCTATAATTTCACCAGTGTTAATTTTATCTATATTTGATTAAAATGTTTTGCTGAATGATTCTGTTTTGTTAGTGATTCTGGGCTAGGTGCATCTACAGGGTTTGGTGGTTCTGTACAACACTCTTCATCAAACAAGAGGGATTATGATGATGGTGGATCACCAAAGAGGAACCTCACTTTGGATGGTTTACCTCATTTTGAGAAAAACTTCTACATTGAGTCGCCAGCAGTAAGGGAAATGACAGATGCTGAGGTTAATGAGTACCGGCAGCGGAGGGAAATAACTGTTGAAGGTCGAGATATACCCAAACCTGTAAAGACCTTCCGTGATGCTGGCTTTCCTGGTATTTCTGACCCTTTCTTGTTTCTATTTCATCAGCTTTTGCTTTGAACCTTCTTCAGTTTAAACTTTAAAGTACACAGCAGCTCGTATTCTCTTTATTGCTTTGTTTTTCACATAACCGTGTCAAGAGATGGCAATTTAGAGGGATTATTAGTTCTGTGGGTTAGAGTGTCACTAAAAATAGTGTGCTAAAAGTACTTTCTTAATGGTTGAGCAATTGGTTGGCTTATGTTCTTTAGAAGACGGCATGTGAATATGTGATTTCATTAGATTGAAGTGGTCAAAACTACCTGATTGCACTTTGCAGAATATAAGGCAAAAAAAAGGAGAAGATCATTTTGTTTATAATTGATTATATTACATGGTTGTCTTGCAAAATTTTGTCAGATTATGGGATAGTATGTTTCAATGGGGTACTGATTTTATGGCCTTGATTTAATGCAGAATATGTAATGCAAGAAATTTCAAAGGCTGGCTTTACTGAACCTACACCCATTCAATCTCAAGGTTGGCCAATGGCATTGAAGGGGCGTGATCTGATAGGAATTGCAGAAACAGGATCTGGGAAGACACTTGCTTACTTGTTGCCTGCCATTGTGCATGTTAATGCTCAGCCAATTTTAGGTAAGGAAATAAGGAAACAACTGAGATGATTCATCATTAGATTTCATATTAGATTTAAGGGTGCCTTTCTGACTTTGCTACCTTTGTTTTACTGTCCTTTGACTTTCATTAATGGTATTTTCAGATCCTGGAGATGGACCAATTGTGTTAGTTTTGGCTCCAACTCGTGAACTCGCTGTCCAAATACAACAAGAGGCTACTAAATTTGGTGCATCATCTAAGATTAAGAGTACATGCATCTATGGTGGGGTTCCAAAGGGACCTCAAGTGCGTGATCTCCAGAAAGGTATGTGTTGAAGTATACAAAGCCACGAGTTTGGTTGATGACTTACTGATTGATTGGTGCCCCTTTGTACAATTTTTTTCTTGTTTCATAATCAATAATTTTATTTTGCGTCCGTTAATTTTGGTGATTAGGCGTCGAAATTGTAATTGCTACTCCGGGAAGGTTAATTGATATGCTCGAGTCTAATCATACCAACTTGCAAAGGGTCACATACCTTGTATTGGATGAAGCTGATAGGATGTTGGATATGGGTTTTGATCCTCAGCTACGGAAGATTGTCTCTCAGGTTGGTTTATTTTATGACGTGGTTAATATTTTGAAATTGTAAAATTTCAAGAAATAGCATAAAATTGTATAATGAGTATTGTATGGCATAGTCAAGTTCGTCTTCTTGATGCTTCTTTCACTTACTATAAGTAATGTTCTAGCTGTGTTTCTACTTTCTAGTGCATTGTCAATCAGGAATATGAGCCCATTTTTTAAAATTTTGATTTTCAATTTTAGTTTGTTTATAAAAAATAAAAAATCTAATTTGCCCACTAACTATTATACTTCCCTCTTTTGCTGTCCCCTTACTATAATACTAGCTGCACCTTCCAATTAATCCAAATTGATTAAGAAAAATCAGATTGCTCAAGCTGCAGATTAAATAAGTTTCTTTATTTTCCTGGCCATCTGATCACTGTTTGGATTTGTTTTACTTAGATCCGTCCAGACCGTCAAACTTTGTATTGGAGTGCTACCTGGCCAAAGGAGGTTGAACAATTGGCACGGAAGTTCCTTTATAACCCATACAAAGTAAGATATTTTCATGTTGGGATATATAACTGTATTTTTTTCTTCGTAATTTTATTCCTGTGTTTAAATGGTTTTTGGTCTGAATGAATTGTCTTTCAAAAAATGCATGGTTTTGTTTATGTATAGTATTGTATTTTTGTGGCCACTATATAACAATTTCTGTAATCATGCAGGTAATTATAGGCTCCCCAGATTTAAAAGCTAACCATGCAATACAGCAATATGTTGACATTGTTTCAGAAAAGCAGAAATATGACAAGTATGAAGTGTCCAACTTAATTTTGATTTTCATTCCGTTTAGCACCTTATAATGCATGGCAACCTAATGGAGTCTTCATATTTGTCAGATTGGTGAAGTTGCTGGAGGACATCATGGATGGCAGCCGAATACTGATATTCATGGATACTAAAAAAGGATGTGATCAGATCACCAGGCAACTCCGCATGGATGGATGGCCGGCACTTTCAATTCATGGAGACAAAAGTCAAGCAGAAAGAGATTGGGTGCTCTCAGAATTTAAGTCTGGCAAAAGTCCTATTATGACTGCAACAGATGTTGCAGCCCGTGGTTTAGGTGCAAAAACTTTTGCTTAATTATTTGGCAGATATTCTTATTTAGTAGCTGAAAATGAATCAGTGTTTTAATGAAAATATTTAGTACTTTTTAATTTTTTTTTGGACTATTAATATTAAATTAGTGTTATTCAATCTTGTATATTAAATCCTATTTTTCTTAATATTTTCGGTTCACTTTTTTTCTTTCTTCAATTACTTTTTAGATTATGCATGAATTGTTTGCTTTTATAAATTAGAATTGTCCACCTGCAGCTAGAGATCGATCTCATCATTGGTCAGTCTTAGCTTAGCTTTTTGTAGTGATCAATAGCAAAAAGCTACTCTTGTGATTTGATGAGTTCCAGTTTACTTTGTTACTTTTTAAAGTTAACCAATAGCTTTGCTTACGTATCATCTTAATCCTTTCTACTATTTGATTACTACTAGATGTGAAGGATGTGAAATATGTAATAAATTATGATTTCCCCGGGTCACTTGAGGACTATGTTCATCGCATTGGGCGGACTGGGAGAGCTGGTGCAAAAGGAACTGCATACACATTCTTCACAGCTGCTAATGCCCGATTTGCAAAGGAACTTATAGCCATTCTTGAGGAAGCAGGACAGAAAGTGAGTCCTGATTTAGCAGCAATGGGGCGTGGTGCACCACCTCCACCTTCAGGTCAGTTAACCTGACCCAAGTGTAACCTGGGCTTAGTATCTGCATATAATTGTTTGGTTCTCTACCCCTTCTCTTGATTGTAGATCTGAAGGGTATGCTTATTTGTTGGTTGGCATGGCCACATGGAGCTTGCGCACCTAGAAGAAACAACTAATAATACTGAAAGAATAACATTCATGCATAGTTGTGTTTGGTAGTTTTGAGTGGTTTTCGTTGTTGCTGTTTTAGTGTATGTGATTCCTCTGGACATCGACCTTTTTTTGAGCTCATTTGGTATACTGTAGCTTTTCTAGCTTCTTTGTGCTGTTCTGCTAGTGGTCTTTTTAGGGGAGTGTCCATGATAGGTCTTCAGTGAGATTGTCACGCTTTGTTTGGTTCTTGGTCCTCTTTCCCCCAAGTAGTCTTTATTTTGATGTCTTTTCCCCCTTAAGATTTCGTATCCTCTACTTGTGTATCTTTCTCTTAATAAATTCTGTTTATAAAAAAAAGTTTCTTCCTTTCAAAAAAATTGATCATTCATGTAAAATAACACCATGGCCAATGTTTATGTAATTATCTCGTCATTTTTATCCAAAGGGATGGATGTGTTGTGTCCTTGGCAGCTTGGCCTTTTGGACTTATTCAAATTTACATCATACTGCAATTATACTAGTTTGTCGTGTTTGTTCCAGACTTAGGGTTTCTAAAATTTTACTTTATTGTTGTTCAACAATCAATCAGGTGCCCGAGGTTTCCAAGACCGTGGGAGGGGTTATGGCAGCTCTCGTCCATGGAGCTGATTGAGGAAGGTGTAGATCACCATCAGGACGGTGGAAACTCCTATAATCACGACCTTTCTGTTACCACTGACATTTTATATTGTGTTGCTAATTATTGTAGACTTATAAGAGTAGTAATAGTAATTTAGTATTCTTGTTTTAAAATTTGTTTTGTTCAAATGTCCATAGAACATGTACTATCAGACAATTGTTCATAAATCATTTGTTCATACCACAATTCATTTTGCGGGAAACGAGGATAGCATAGTATTTCACAGTTTGTTATCCATATGATTTACGGATTGTTTTGCACACCCATTTTTTTTTTTGTTACTGCTTGCAATTTGGTAGGAAGAGAATTACACACAAGAGTTTAACCTGTTATTTATAATATACTATTTTTAAAAGCTTAACTTGAACTTTTAATTTACTTAAACGCTCATTTTAAATTAAAATTTTGAATAAGCCTGAATTATTTATAGATAGTTTAACTAACTAATATTTATTATATATAATTATAATACATTAAAATTAATTATTGCTACTTAAGAAATGAGACAAAAGTGAAAATAGATAAATTAATCTTAATAAGATCGTGTATAACCTGTTTATATGATATATAGTTTATTTACAATTTTTTTCTTAATTTTTTTTTCTTTTAATGCATTATTTTTCATTATTTGTTTCAACTTTTCAAAATACTGCAAAATTTGAAAGTTATTTTGAATAACTTTAAAATAAAATTACTATATCTTTTTAAAAAATGATTTATTTTTGCTAATACTAAGCCTATGTTTGAATTTTTTTTAAACTTCTCAAGCACATATTCAAAGTTTTTCTTCTTGCATCTCCTAATTTTCTCTTTGCACTTCCACATACGTTGAAAAAGGTAAAAATGTCTCTAGGTTAAAATCTTTCGTGACTGTGAAATACCTTCGGTTGAATCTAGGCTTGAAAAACTTTGTTACCCTCATGTGTGCTTATGCTATCCTTCTTGGTTTTCCATCTCTATCGCCAAGTATGTGTTTGTCCTTTAAACTTCGTCTTCGTGTTCACTAAAAATTACAATTTGAATTGGTAGAGGTGTTAATTTAAATTCAATATTGGTAGAGATGTCCCTTAAATTTCGTCTTCATGTTCACTAAAAATTACAATTTGAATTGGTAGAAGTGTCAATCTAAATTCAATATTGATGGTGGTGGTTCTTGTCTTGGATTAGGTGTTTTTATTTATGCATTTTAATAGTCTGAATAGGTGAATTTGGATGAACAAAGTTGTGTAGGGAACAAGTTCAGATTAAAAAATTTGGATTCCTTGCTAAACCAATATATACTGAGTCTAGACTAGGTAATCCGGAGTCAATCCTGATTGGGAAATCTAGACTTCTTACTAAATCAATATACATTGAATTTAGATTAACCAATTTGGAATAAGCAATCTGGAACCAGCTTATAACAGGTCATCCATAGCTTATTTTTTTATCATTTGGATTAGATAATTCAAATTACTTAAATTTTTTTTATGAATCCAGTTTGGGTAATCTAGAGAATTTTTAACAAATTCAGATTACTTCATCCGGATTTATTAACAGCTTAGTTTTACAAACCCAAATTAGTTAATCCATATTTATGAAAAATACCTCCGAATTAATTACTTAAATTTTTACCTAAAAATATTTTTGCGTTTTTGAAAGTATACAAGTTGCAAAAGAAATTGGAAATTGCAGTGAGAAAAAGTCACATTCCTTTTCAGAAGAATTAATGATATTGTTCTTCCGCAGACGCTGGGTCCTAACGATATTGTTTTTATATTGTGTTATGAAAAAGTCACATTTATTATGTTCTAAGATATCTATCATTATTGTTGGACCTCATTGATTAAAAGAAATACATACTAAATTATTTTATGTTTTGTGATTTAACAATCTGGCAGCAGATAATTCAAAAGTCATGATTATAGGTTACAAGTTTCCGTAAAAAAAAAAAGTTTGCTTCTTTTGTCAAAGATCACTACAACCAGAATTATGTATCAATAGCTAATGATTAATTATTGATGGAGTATATATTTGTGTTATGAGAAACTCTTGTGTGTTTGTTTTACGAGGATTAGATGTAGTAATACTACTAATGTTATTTGTATTATTATGTACTTATGCAAATTCTTTTTATATTGTATCTGATGATTGAGATTTATCTTGAATAAAATATTGTCATTTTAAAAAAACATAAATTGTAAACAAAGATAAATTAACTTATACATATTTTAAATATCTAAAAAGTACTTAAATTATTTTAGACCAAAATCACTTTTTTCGAAGCAAAATGTAAAATCTAACACATAAGTTTATTTTTAAGGTTTAATCTAGCATTTATGATAATTTATTTAATAGCATACTTTTCAGAAAGTTGAATATAAATTTAATTTTCAATAAGTTGGTAAACGTATTTTTTTATAGATAAAAATATTTATTATTAAAAAATTTACATGTCATAAAAATTAATAAAATAAGAATATATTTTTATATTTACTTAAATAAATTGATCTATTAATTTAAAAAAAATTAAAGGATCTAAAATCAAACATTTAACGATTTTTTTTATAAAAAATAATCTAATTTATTTTCTAAGCAAACCTACTACGGCATCCGTTTCAAAATAAGTGTTATTTTAATTTATTTTAAAAACTTAACATTGAAAAGATAAAGTAATATTTATTTAAAAATATCAGTAAAAAATAATTAATATTACATAAAAAATTTAAATACTAGTATGACATTTATTTTTTTAAAAAATTGTTTTTCAAATACAATACTTATTTTATGACGAAAGAAGCATGGGTCACGAATCCTTTTTAAATGATTTTATCTATGCTCATTTCTAATTTGACACACTAGGTAATAGAATAAATTAATCATATAATGAGTACATGGAAACATGGAATACGTTGAATTTTGTTGCAATGATAAGGTGGCTTCATTATGCAATGATACATTTACGAAACTCCTTAAAAAATGTTTAGAATTTAGTTCCTCTCACATTGCTGCTACATACTCAACATATCTATTATCTATTTATGGCAAATAATTAGAAGATGTTTGTAAAATTTTATATTTTAACTTAAAATTTACATCTGATAAATTAAATGAAAAAATATGCTTATATGAACGCTTCATCATCACATTTTTATTCCATCTTATTTTCAACATATCTATTTCGCTATCTCACCCCATATAACTATTTATGTGAAATCATATCTATGGATTAAAATTAAGAGAAAGAAAATTTATATGATAAAAAAAATTGATGATGAAGTTAAAAGATTTTAATATAACTATTCAAATGGAAATATAATATGGGAAAATATATTTTCATTTATCTTATGTGCGAAGCTTACAACTTGTAAAATCTACCATCTGTAAAATGCAATCAACGTATTAAACAAATTTATTATATTTGAGTTTGCACTAGTTTTATTTTCAAAAATATTAAAAAAGTTTTTTTGAAACAAAAATCATTTTTATCATTTTAAACTAATATAAAATTTAATATATCTAAATAATTAAATATTAAATATAATTACAAATAATAGATATAATTTTAATTCTAAAATATAAAATAAAATAATTTAAATTTAAAATACATACAAATAAAATATAAATACATTTAATATAAAATCTCCACCCTAAATCCTTAAATGTCATAATATTATAATTTTTTATTAAAATTAATTATGCAGAAGATTGTCAAAACTAGCAAATTTAGTTGTCGAAGCCTAAAAAAGTCATAATATGTAGATGAGTAAAGAATGGAGATTACGGGTTTCGGATGTTGCTTGCGAGCTTAAACTAAAGTGCCCATATATAAAAAAAAAAAACTTTATTAGTGAAAAATAAGTTATAGAGCATGAAGTAAAAAAAAAAAAAAAAAAACAGGTTAAGAGTGATTGGGTGAGCTGAATATGCAGATGCAGTCATCTGAAGTGAAGTGTTAAGAGTTGAAAGGGTGAAAGTGAATGGTAGAATTAGGTGAAGAGTGAGAGACAAGAAAAGAATGAGTGAAGAAGGTCCTCCAAAGCTATATTCCAACAAGCCCCGAAAAGGTTCATTTTCTTTTTTCTCTCCTTTTTTTTGCTATGAAAAATTGTGGATAATCGAATCAAATCTGTTGTTTTGATCCAAAGTTTGTCTCTCTGATAACAGCGCAACTGAAGCAGTTTAGGGGGCAACAGAAATCGAACGGGTTCACTTCGCCGGCGGCGATGGGCAACCACGGCCACGCTGCTGCTCCACCGCCGCCGCCGCCGCCGCCGCCAAAGGAATCATTTGTTCGTCGCTACAAATTCGTCTGGCCTATGCTTTTGGCTGTGAATCTCGGTGTTGGAGGTGACTTTTTCTTCATCCTAATGACTAAAAAGTCATTTTTTTGGCTTGAAGTAGTTGACTATGCGGGAATTCATGAAATGGGGTTTGTTTGTTTCGATTAGATATCCCTTTAACCCTGAATGAATTGTGATAGCTTCGTTTTTTTTGTTTTAACTTTTAATCATTGGCTATTGCTTATTATTGATCGTGGGGTGGTTGGATATTTAATTTCATTTGCGGACAAATAAGGCAGGAGTCTAAATTGACACCTTGAGTTAGGTATTATTAGGGTTGGCTTGCCAGTGTTTATTTTGCTCCTACAATGTGCAAAATACTCCTTGAAATTTTATGTGTTGATATCGATTGAGGTGGATAATATGAAACTGCTTTAAGCTGACTTTCACTTTGACATGTTTGTTCATTAGTTTTAGTGAGTGCATGTGAAGATCATAACTTCATGAGGGTGGTGATTTCTTGGGGAGGATGGGTTTAATGATCTTCATGCTCTGCTGAATAATAGTCCTGTTTGGATAAAGTTCTCCATATGTACATATAGAAGGAAAGAATAAGAAGCTAAAAAAATGCATTGAACTTCACCATAAGCTAAAATTAACTTACACACCAACTTTTCGAGAAGATAAATGAAATGAGTTTCTAAAAAATTAACTATCTGCTTCTGACTTCTGAGGATGAGAGTGGGAAGCCAGTGAGATTGCAAGTTAAAAAGCATTGGACCTGGCCATGACTATCAGATGGAAAAATATATAAGGATATAAAAATAGAAATCACATGATTAGAATGGAAAGCTTTGACTTTATGTCTGAGCATGGTTCTTTTTATGAAAGGCTAAATAGGAGGCTACAACTATACCACATGCCTTTATTGCTACAATGCATGCTTGGTTGTTATTTTCTTAATATATGATAGATGAGGTTGTTAAAAACATCATTTCTAATATCAGTGTGCTAGTTTCCTATCATTGTGACTTTTAGGCTGCATTTGAAACTGAAGGTTTTATGGTTTTGACAATTATTATCATTTTCTTTATATTGATTCATTGAATCAAGGTTTGACAAGCAAAAATAATCAAGCTGATGCCTTAATCATTTTTGGGATGGTATATTGGACTACAGCATGCCGTAATCATTTTAATTTGATATTTTATTGATACACCATCCTATATACAGTTTTGCAAAAGATCAATAGCTTTATACTTTTTAAATTTCACTAAAATAATGTGTTCAAAAGAATGTACAGTATTTGTGCTGATTTTATGGAAGATGATTGATTGCCGTGTGTCTGTTAATCTTCAGCTTAATGAGAAACATGATGTGCAAGCACTTTATCTATACAAGATTTAGGTAATAAGAAGAAAAGATCTAAAAATCAAAGCATGCCAGTAAAAGTACAAATTTTTGCAATTATTTTTTTTATCTATATACTAGCTAACCATTGTTCTAGTATTTGTTGCATAGCTGCAGTGCTTTTATGATAATATGGAATTGAAATTTAGTTTTATAAATTTAGTTATCATTTTTTACTAGTATTCTGTTACATTTCATATTCTGGCTGCTTACTTGTAGAATTAAGATATTTAAACAATATTTTGCATTTCCCTCACCAACATGAGGAAAAAGTTGCTGATAAATCTTGTAAGTTGTAACTAGTTTAATGATATTTTAGACAAAGTTGTCTTGTCAATTAAGGATTTACATAACTATACAATATACCGAATTTTTTTGGTCACACCTGTTGAACCCATTTAACATGAGTCATTTAATATATTATTGAACAAAACTAGTCTGCTCTGCTTCGATGTCATTTCTAAGTCTATTAGATCTTGCTGGTGTTGTTTCTCTGATCCCAACTCTAGTATGCCTGAATGAATTTCTATTGTTAAAACTTATTTTGTGCTCGTTGCTAGAAATGGGACTGATAATTGTCTGGACTCTGTAGCTTATTTGTTTATGAGGACGAAGAAGAAAGATACTGGTGAGGAGGAGCTAGATGTGAGTCCTGTCTCAACTAAAGATGCCACTGCTCCTGTTGTTGAGACAGCTGTGTCCTCACCACCTATTACAAATCCCGTGATCAAACGAGAACCTATTCCAGAAAACCAACAACGAGAGCTCCTGAAGTGGATATTGGAAGAGAAGAGGAAGGTCAAGGCAAAAGATGCCGAGGAGAAACAAAAAATTGATGAAGAGAAAGCTCTGCTGAAAAAGCTTATCCGGTCAAAATCCATCCCAAGTGTCTAATGATGTTCCTCTATCAGCAGGGGAAAAAAGTTCATGAATTTGAATGTACCTGAATTGATTCATTCAATACTTTTTTTTTCCCTTCTGTTTACTTGGTTTGATGATGGATTTTAGATTATACGTTTGTTGAGATTTGAGAGTTCAGGATCCTGACATCCTAAATTGTCATTTGCAAAATTTTGGATGTGACTCACTGGTTCTTTTGTTCTGACAATAGTACAAGTTAATGGCACTTGATGTACAATGTCCATGGCCTTTTTACCTATAGATGTCATTTGGATTTTCAATATATTTATTGGTTTTTTGAATAAAGCCAGATGTGAGTTGGAGCCTCAGCACATGGCTAGTGCAGACTGCTGAGGTTGATGAGAAGTTTTGCTTTGGTAATATAAACCATTAAGATGAGGGTATTAATTAAGTATTTATTCTTAAGTTCCTTCATATCAAACGTCGTGCAAGGATAGTCATATAAGCTTTCATTTGAAATATATTTTGTAATAAGAAACAAGTTTGGAAAAAATTATCTTAATTTGATTTTTAGTTATTTCAAAATAATTTTTATTCAATTTCATAAGTAATCATCGATTATCACTTATGATTAATAATCATTGGATGTTAATTATCAATTGTCATTTCCACTTTTATACTTATGTCGATCATCAATAATTGATCTTTGATATCTTAAGAATAAATGTTATTATGAGGTTAAGATTGGTTATTTTTAAAATTTTAAAAACATAAAACTTTGGTTTGGTGAATTTCAAAACTCAAAACAAAAAACCATTACAAATGGGGGCTTAAGAAATATTCTAATGGGTTAAAATTTGTTGTTTTTAAAAATTTAGAAACTTAAAACCTTGCTTTTGGTTTACCATCAGGACTTAAGATATTCATTGTTCTTATTATTTCAAATTAGCAGTATGAAGACACCATTTCTATTAGAATCTCAAACACTATTAAATAGAAAGGATGGGAAGCTTTATGGAAAATATTTTTATGGTTGTGCTGCTTCATGGAAAATATTTTTATGGTTGTGCTACTCTATAATTTCATGAGTAAACATTGGACTGTTTGACATTTATCGTCAACCCCCACCCTTCTTTAATATCATTCTCATTGGTTATTTTAAGGTTTTCAAGCCAAGAATGCAAATTCTCCATGTTTTTTTTGGAGGTGCTGAATTTGCATATTCGTCATGTTGAGGTTTGAGAATAGTGACTGGAGATTCACATGGGCCTAACTTAAGCATGCACAATTCCCCAAAAGGATGTGGACACGGATGGCACTGTACAGACTGGCAGGGTTCCCACAACATGCATGCAAGCAAGCCTCCATTACGAAGCCAACCACTAAAATACTATGTTATTTTCTCAACTACTAGTTTTTCTTTTCTTTTCTTTTGAGAAAAAAAAAAATGCTTTCTCGTAGTTGATGGTCCAAGTTCCCCAAACTCCAAGAGAATATACAATATATATATGAATTTATTTTTGGGATTCTCACTGATTTTGCTTAATGGTTGAATAAAAATTCAATACAGCGCCGAATAATCTCTGTTGCCAAAATGATATAAAAGTATGGACGTTGAATTGGTTGCCAGAATTTGATAGGTGGTTTCCCTTTAAACTTAGGCATAAAAGCTAACTCATGAATTGAGTTTAGTACTAGGTCATTGTGATAGTATTATAAAAACAAATCAAAACAAAAACAGAATTGTTGACTACAGTCAAAGAGAGATTTATAAAAGCTTAAGCAATGTTGCGTAGGCATGCATATGAAATAATCTACTTGGAGAATAGGTGGTTTATCTTTAAATACCATCATTTATACAAATTTGTCACTCTTATTCTTGCTTGGTCCATTAAAGGAATGTATCATCACTTCCTAATATATTTTAAAGTCATGTAAATGTGGGGATAAGATAAGTATTTTTATATAGTAAAGAGAAAGAAAAGGGTATCTGGCTGGCCTCTAGCATATAATATGAGAAAGGATGGAAATGATGATAACGTGAGAGGTTGGAGAAGACCATGGATTGAACAAAATGTTGAGGAGAGAGAGAATAGTTTTGAGGCGGAGTGATGATGATGGATGAATGTGGTTGGACTTATTGATTTTCACATGAAGGCACGAGGTCATCCAACTGCTACTGCCAAAGGAAAAGGAAGGGGGGACGCCATAATCCAATGTGCTACAGCAACAATCATGCCCTTCTGTGGGGACTTCTTTTATTGTATAATGTGAAACAAAATCATAAACTAAGCAAAACCAGACATGCATTATCAGTTAATATTTCACGATCTCAACATATAATAAAAGGCTTATTCTCTCACCTTTCTATATTTGACAATTCTTTTTTAGATTAAATTTGATATGTATATATATATATATATATATATATATATATATATATACATATATATTATCATATGTAGTGTATATTTCTTGGAATTTGGGATATAGATATTAAGCTATGATCTGAGACCGACATTCCCAACCCCATATTAGAGCTCCATAGCAAAACTGTTGACCCGCTTAAGTCCAAAAGACAAAGGTAGCACTAAAATTCTTTGTGCCTTGACAATAAAATAATTCAATACTATGCTTTTCTTAATGTATGCATAAATATTTATATTCTGCCTAACGCAAAAAGTTAGCTAAGACTTCACAAAACCTCTCTCCTTCTCCCTCTTCTTGCACGCGTACACACACGTGCACACTAAATTTTTACATAAAGAAAAACGTGGTTATGGCTGTGGCCACCGTTTGATTACACATTTACACATATTTAAGCCAAAGCTAGAAGTATTATAGTGTGTCTGAGGAAATAATGGACAATATTTGGATTGTGTTGGTGACAGTGATTCTCTTATGCACTGTGATTCTCTACAGGGACAGGCTTAGCCTCATGCTCAAATCAAAACATAGAAATAAACTTCCATTAGGCACTCTAGGATGGCCTTTTATCGGTGAAACCATTGAGTTTGTTTCTTGTGCTTACTCTGATCGCCCTGAGAGCTTCATGAACAAGCGACGCCGCATGTAAGTTCATATCTGCAATCATTTTCCATGCGCCACTTATTTAAGCATGCACTTCATTTCACTTTAATTCAGCTTCATTACAAGTTAGCTCCATCTTCTTTCATGCCATCACATGTCAAAGTTGAACTTTAAAGTGTGATTTGTGGGTGTTTATAGCCATTTGAGTTGACAAAAGTCTCATCATGCCATGGTTTTGTACACAAAGAAAGTTGAATCTAGAAATTTATGTTGTTTTCAACAAGGACTTGGTGTGTTGAAACTTGCAGGTATGGCAAGGTGTTTAAGTCGCACATATTTGGAAGCCCCACAATTGTTTCTACTGATGCTGATGTGAATAAGTTTATACTGCAAAGTGATTCAAAAGTTTTTGTTCCTTCTTATCCCAAGTCTCTTACTGAGCTGATGGGGGAGTCTTCCATTTTGCTAATCAATGGAAGCTTTCAGAGGAGAATACATGGGTTGATTGGAGCTTTCTTCAAGTCTCAACAGCTAAAGGCTCAGATAACCAAAGATATGCAAAAGTATGTCCAAGAATCAATGGAAAGTTGGAGAGAGGACTGCCCCATATACATTCAAGATGAAACAAAAAAGGTTAGTTCTGTTCCCTTCAATTGTCTCTGACTCTTAAGAGGTGTGTTCGAGTGTTTGTACATGTGTGTTTACGCCTATCTTTGTCTGCTCTCTCTCCCACGTGGTGTAGAGGTCAGAATCTAGCTTCAAAATTGGCTCATGGTGACTTCTTGAGAATATTTCCATCAGACACAAGATAAAACAAAAGATGCTGCTTCTCTTAAATCTATACTTAGCATCTTGTTATATGTTAAGTTGTTTATATGAAAGTATCCACTCCTCCAAAGTTTTGTGACAAAGTAACCACACTTTCTCCTTAGGTTTATGTATGAGTTACTAGAGTAATAATAGCTGATCGAGCTACTAATGTCTCAAGATGATATAATTATAAAGTGAAAATCCTAGTTAACTTTATGGGGTTCATAATCATTTTGTATCAATCATGCTACATGGAAATTGAGATTAGCTATTATAATTTACTCTTTTCAAAGATACCAACAGGTAACAATTACTTCTTTTTTGTCCCCAGATTGCTTTTCATGTCCTAGTCAAAGCATTGATTAGTCTGAATCCAGGAGAAGAAATGGAGCTTCTAAAGAAACATTTTCAGGAATTTATCTCCGGTCTCATGTCGCTGCCAATAAATCTACCAGGAACTAAACTCTATCAATCTTTGCAGGTAACTCCATCAATCGTTATTGATTTCTTTTTTTACCATGCATGTCATGTCATGATGACTGGCCTGGCAATAATGACTCCACTTTTTGGTTTTAGGCAAAAAAGAAAATGGTGAAATTAGTGAGGAGAATTATCCTAGCTAAAAGAAATAGAGGCATCTGCAAAGTTCCAAAAGATGTGGTGGATGTGCTTCTTAATGATGCAAGTGAAAAATTAACAGATGATTTAATAGCAGATAATATTATTGATATGATGATTCCAGGGGAAGACTCAGTGCCAGTTCTTATGACTCTAGCTACAAAATACCTATCGGAATGTCCTGCTGCTTTGCAACAATTAACGGTATGTTAAATCTTCTCTTCAGAAGTTATAATGAAATTCACCTTAGCAAAAATCATAAGCATCAATTTCTGAATTCAAAGTATTGTCATTTTGTTTTGTTCATAATAGTTAAGCACAGGACAGGACTCCCAGTAGTAGTGGATAGTGGCCTAGTCTAAAAGTAGAATAACATTTTGTTGTTACCATTATGTTTCTTTTCCATTATGTCATAAAAGATTTTGAATTTTTCTTAGGGACAATCGGCTAGTAGTGATAGGGTCATGTCATTTCTACACTAGCTATATATGACTATGGCCCTCAAAAGAGTGGCCAACATCAC
Source organism: Psophocarpus tetragonolobus (assembly GCA_037954015.1). Classification (NCBI taxonomy): domain Eukaryota; kingdom Viridiplantae; phylum Streptophyta; class Magnoliopsida; order Fabales; family Fabaceae; genus Psophocarpus; species Psophocarpus tetragonolobus. The sequence continues at coordinate 49,892,463 of CM075693.1, read as the reverse complement.
ACTCGCGGCAGATACGTATGGATTTTGTCCTCCCATTTACCAAAGTTTTTGAATCATCTCTGTGATTGTGGCATATCATATTAGATTGCAACATGTGGCCTTAAAAAAGTCATTGAACTAATTTCTTGATTAGCTTTTGGCAAACTACTTCTGATGTTTCTCAGGAGGAAAACATGAAGCTTAGGAAACTTCAAGATCAGGTTGGGGAGTCCTTGAGTTGGAGCGATTACTTATCATTGTCATTTACTCAAACAGTAAGGCCACCATAGCTGATCATCAAAGACTAGTAAAAAGATCCATAATTGCATAACTTTCAGTCAACTTCATATGTGCTCTACTTGTATAGGTCATTACTGAAACTTTGAGAATGGGAAATATTATAATTGGAGTTATGAGAAAGGCCTTAAGAGATGTTGAAATAAAAGGGCACTTCATACCACAAGGGTGGTGTGTGTTTGCAAATTTTAGATCAGTTCATCTAGATGACAAAAACTATGAATGCCCATATCAATTCAATCCATGGAGGTGGCAAGTAAGAGAAATCCCCTACTCTATAGTTATCTCTTGTATGTTATTTTGTTTAGCTTAAGTGATGGATTGGTGAACTTCAGGACAAAGATACAAGCAGTTGCAATTTCACTCCCTTTGGAGGAGGACAAAGACTGTGTCCTGGCCTTGACTTGGCAAGGTTGGAAGCTTCCATCTTCCTACACCACTTTGTCACTCAATTCAGGTAATCATTCTACACATAACTTCTTTCTCTTAATATTTGATGAACATAGTGAATAATTATTAAATGTTATCATGCCCAAAATTTTGACCTTTCCTTATGATATAGGAGCAAAGGCAAAATCATAACAAGAGACATAAAATTTTCTGTCAGTCTGCGGACCATATGGCTTTGCATGAACCTTTTTTTAACTTTACACTTTCACTCAAGATATGCTCTTTTGAATCTAAATTTGATTGCTCAAAATTACATATTCCACATAAAAAAATCCGGGTGGGTCAAAGGCATAAATGTCTCTTTCTTGCATATGGACAAACAAGGAATCCAAGTTGTATAGTTTAAGGAGCCATAAAGCCTTACATGCTACATCAGAATTCAGAAAAGAAAAGCCACTTGATTCTAATCTTTGGTGTATAATAATAATTAATGTGTTAATCAAACTTCTTATAAGTCGATTCTAATTGTGAAGAAAGCCATAATGCTCCTTGAATGTATCTAAGTATCTAAACTTTTAGTATAATGCCAGCTTCAGGGTTTTAATCATAATCATGCTGCAATTCAATAACATATAAAATAGATTATAGATACAAGTTTGACCAATGACAATGGTTTACAATGTCATTAGAAATACACGGTTATGTCGGCATAGTAAGAAAGAATATTGTTTCATTAGAGAAGTGCATTCAACTACCGTGGAGCTCTTTATTTATTTATTTTCTAACTTGAAGCAAAAATAGCTGTTGTTACACATTTATACAACAATTATTTTATTAGTCCTTAGGACTATAGGTTTTGACTTTTAATTGCATCTGCTTCTATTAAAATATCTATGGCTTAAAACATGAAAGATATACCATAAGGAGATTGGTCAAATTATGTTAGGTTGAAAAAAGTCTTCGATGATATCATTCAGTCAAGCAGCCTAAAGATAGAGGTTTTGCTAGGTCTGCTTAATGTGCAATCCAAAGGAGCATTTTTTTTTCTAACATATTTAAACTCTCAAGTCTCTCAGTTAGTTTGTTTCAAACATTTTAACTAAAGAAGAAAAAAATAATATGATGGAATGGTAATGAGACATTAAAATTTAATGTTTTACATGCAGATGGCATGCTGAAGAAGATTCAATAGTGAACTTCCCAACAGTAAGAATGAAAAGGAGGATGCCTGTGATGGTAAGGAGAGTGGAATCTTAAGCTTGCTTGAGCAAAAAGTGTGGAGCCACTTCTACCTAAGGGTACAGAACAACAAGTATATAAAAAAATACAAAAATGTGAAAGAAGAGAACAAGGGGGGTGGGGGACCAGGAAGATTGGCTAATGTGGACACACGTGTTGTGAGCTTCATAAGCTTTTTTTTGTCCCCTTGCATTAGTCTTTCCTCATGGAGACAATGGAAAGTTTCATCTTGAGGGACCCTTAAATTAGGTAGTATTTACTTTTCACCAATTCTTCTTTCCCATTTTACCTAGTGTGGTAGGAAAATAAAGGTTGATTGTAAGGGAGAGCACTTTTATCTTGTTTTTTATTCAGAGTTCCTTTTGATTATTTTTTTCCCTTTCTCTTCCTCACTTTTTTGTTCTTTCTCCTTTATTTGGAACAAGAGGGATTAAGGGGGAATAGGATTGAATTAGTTGAATAATTGGACATGAACCATAAATCGTTTAAGTTAAAGGGTCCCATAAATTAATGTTGTTCTCGGGACAACTTGCTGAAGGTCCATTTTAAATATATATTTATTCATACTTTAGATAGGGATGATTGAAGAGGGCAAGCAAAGTGAGTAATGTACTCAAGATCCACCACCCCTTAGTGTGATCAATGATGTGAAGCATCTAAACTAGAAAAAAGAAAGGCACTCAATTTTTTTATGGATTTAAGATTCTTGATTCTCCATAAACTCCAATTAGTTTCAGTTCAAATCTATTTATAATTAAGATCTACAAAACATGAATCATGAATTGTAGAATTGACAGATGAGCATGAACATTATTTTTTTTATTTTTTTAGAAGAATGAACACTCTTTCTTATGAAGCTATATAATCCTTTTTTACCTTTTACTTTTAGATTCATCTTTACCTTCTGTTAGTTGTTACTTACATTACATCCCTTATTTTAACGTTTCATTCATTAGAATATTTTGGTTTCAACACCTCGTGATTAAGTGTAATTATTCATACATGGATGATAGTAAACAGAATTTCAAATACCATTTATTAAGAAAATAAAAAAAACAGAGAAAAAAATGAATATTTCTTTCTTAAATAGGAATTTGAGAAGCACGAGAACACACGAGAATCGATGGTCAGGCGCACAAAAAGAATATTATAACAGTGAGATTATAAAAAAAAAAAACTACACTTTACATACCTCAATTTTTATCTAATTTGTCTTTTTTTTTAGGTAAATACTAATATTGGAACGTGAACCTTTGAAACAAAATTCTGCAAAGAAAATTACGGAGTACCCTTTGCTGCTATGACGGATAAATACATAATCCTAATTAATCGTCCATTTTGTTAAAATTTAGAAGAGATAAAAAGTTTCATTCTAAATTCAAGAACGAGATATGTCAAAAGTTTTAAATGAAACATACAGTGACATTTATAAATAACCTATCAATAAAATATATAAATCTATTATATATTTAAGAAAACTTTATCTATTACATATATTTTAAAAAAAAAGTTTAGGCTGATAAAATTACAATTTTGTCCTTTCTTTAAATTTGACAAGTGGTTTTTTTTTCATCTTAATTTTTTATTTGTTAATTTTTTTTCTTTTATGTTATTTTGGTTTTATACATTTTGCTTCGATTTTTTATTTGTTTCTTTCTATGTATCTTTTTTAAAGTTTTTTTGTCATTTTTATTTGTTAATTTGCTTTTTCCCTTTTATATTATTTTTGTTTTTACACTTTTGTGTCGATTTTTTATTTTTATGTTATCTTAAATTTTACTTTCAAATTTTTATCTATATATTTACATATTTATTTTATTTTCAATAAATTTTCCTTTTCGTATTTTATTTTTTATTTTTATGTTTTTTTATTTTGTATTTATTATCTTTTATCTTATATATATATATATATTTTCTTTTTAATATTTATTTTTTATTTTTAATGTTTTCTTAATTTTTACGTGTTTGTTTTAATTTTATTTTTCTTTTTCTTTCAATGTTCTTTTGTTATATTTTTATTTTATTTATTATCTTTTATTATTTTTATTATTTTTATATTTATAATTTTTTCTTTTACTTTTATTGATTTTATTTTTATGTTATTTATATTTTATTTGTTACATTTTTTTCTTTTATTCTTCTTAAATTTTTTTATATTTCTTTATTTCAATATTTCCTTTTGTTTTCATTTTTATTTTGTAAATATTTATTTATTTTATTTATTATAATTTTTTTATATCTTTATATTAACTATATTATGAAATAATTTTATATTATAATTAACACAAACATGTTAAATTAAATTTATTTTAATTTATTTACTTTATAAACCACAATATCTTATGGAGGACAAGTCTTGATTAATACATATTGATATTGTCATTGATTAATATTTACAAATTAATATTGTCTTTGAGAAAAGTTTTTTTTCAATTTTTTCTATTTTCAAAATTTTCCTGAACTCATATCAGTCAAGCATCAGGAGTAGAATTAGTTTCCAATAATAATGAATTAAGAGACACTCTTTGTTTAATAATAATGTTAACTTTATGACTGAAATCAGTATGAATGGTAAGAAAATAAGAGAGGATAAATAAATACAAATTACTTAAATAAAATTTAATTTTCTATATTGGCGAAAAAAATATCAATACTTATCAAATTATTAAAAGCACGTAGACTCTCTCTTTTAGTACAAAAAAATGTCTTTTAACCTTTTCTCTTTTTTCTTAATTTCTTCTTCTTTTTTTGCTTTTATGTTACTTTTTATTTATTATCTTTCTTCATTTTTTATTCCTTATATTTTTTATATTTCTATCTTTAATAACTTAAATGTTAGTTTATTAAAAATATTTTAATATATTACAAAATAATTTTAAATTACTTCAAAAAATATAATTTTTTATATTTTTTAATTTTTATGCTATTTTTATTTATTTATTTTGTTTTAATTATTTTATATTTCTATATTTAATATTTAACATGTTAGAAATTAATTTATTAAACATATTATAAAATATTTTTTACTTTATATTTTCAAAAAATATAGAATTTTTTTAATTAATATTTATATAATAATATTAAAATTTTTATATCAAATAACTATACATAATTTCATAAATTTGCATATGTTGTTTGGAATGACTATGTAGGAGTGTGGTCTGAAAATTCATTATGGAAATCGGTTGTTAAAGGTTCCTGTGAAACTGTTGTGGCAGATTTGTTCTTTACCAAAACTGAAAGTATCCAAAATAATAATATATATTATAGACAAATTCTTTTAACATCTTTCATTTGTTACTAGCATTCTCAAGGTTTATAGTTTTTCTTTTTGTGTATATTTTCTATGTACCTTTACCCTTATTTGATTTTTAAACTTTTAAATTTTTTTTATAATATAATTAAAATAAAAATATAGAAATATAAAAAATATCTTAAATCAAGAAAGTTATACCTTAATAAAATTGTGTTTTTCCTTTTCAAAAAGTATTTAAATCAACAAATAATATTTTAAAGACTTACAAGAATGATTAGGAACAATTGATGTTTGACACACGAGAAACAATTGGGGCAAAATTATGCACAAGATGATAAAAAAAAAAAATTCAAAAGTTTAAAAATTAAATAAGATAAGAATACATTGAAAATTCACAAAACATTATAAATCTTGAGGATACAAATAGTAATAGGAGGTGTTAAATGAAATTTTCATATTATAGATAAGTTTTTGGAACTAAAGGAATGCTCCTTGGAATGTCTACTGAACTGGTATTGGTGATGCCACCGGAAAGTAACTCTGCTCTGATGAGTGCATGTACAAGTAAAGGATGCCAGGTTATGGCGGGAAAGGTATTTTGTCCAAACATTTTCAACCCAAAAATCAACTCATCTTACAAATTACTCAATCACTTCTAATTTTTAGGTCTGGGTTGGAATGATTCAGTTTAATTCAATTTTTTTTCAGAGGATGTATTTTAAAATTAAAAATAGTTTCTAAATTATAATTCAAAATTTTCTACTTCTTAGTTTTAAAATAAGCTCAATTTAAAAATTTTCTATCTTATTAAAATTCAGTTAAGAGTGTTTTAGTTAAAATTAATTTAAGAGTCTTTTTGTATAGTGTTAAGAAAGATGACAATATTAATGAAAACGGTATGGTCGAGGTGTTTGTGACATTCACACTGTATATAGAACGAATAAGTATTTAAACCTTCTAATTATGATCATAGACACATTTTAAATATTTCAAATGTTTTCTCGTGCAAATAAATTTTGTACATCGCATTAGAAGGAGCTGTACAGTAAGCAGATCAAACCAAACAGTATTTTGATTCAATTTAAGCACTTTACTGGTTTGGATAAGATTTTTCACTCTCTTTGGTGGTTTGATCCACTTCCATGAATTCTCTCGTTGGATTCATGGAGTCAGCATTGGAGAGTGCCAGTGGAATTGGCAGAATCTACTTCTAAGAACAGCAACCGCAGGAGCAACAGAAGCTTCAACTCCTCAATGTTTATGATTGCCATTAATATTCCAGTGAGAATCATCAACTTCGGTATTGAATATGAAACTGGTAAACAGTGTGGTGATGTGCCTGGCCAGTGACCAAACAAAAATAAAAGCCATCAATTCAGTAAAATGTATTTTTCTGTATGTATTTATTTGCAATAAATGTAACGATTAAACATTAACACAAGATCATCCAAATTTATTGAAAAATACAATTTTTTATAAATATGAAACAATAGTGAAGTGTATATTAGAAAGAATAAATTGGACATTGTGTTATTAGCATTCCTCGTTCCTCAAAATTTCCCCATATGCATTTGGTTTGTTTTTGTTTTCATTTTCAATTTCTAAGTTTTCCTCTATAATTACAGAAACCCCACCTTATTTTCACTTTATTTCCTGTTTTGACGATCTTACAAAGGAAATGATGAAAACAGAAAACAAGGTAAAAATGAAGACTCCATTTTTATACACACACAAATATAAAACTAAAGGCATCTTCGTTGTTTCTTTGTCCAACTGATAGACTATTTGGCTATTTGCTGATTGATAGACAATAATGACATGCCGGAAAACCAACTACGATGGAAGAAGATATTAGAAAAAGAGGCAAGGTAAGGAAATTAATTACTTCAGATGAGGAAGAGTCATGTGCTTCAAAAGTGTTGGGTGCCGAATGACAAATGCCTTCCATTCTTCTTTGCTTATTTTATCATCTTTGTCAGCATCAGCATCTTGAAATGTCTGATATTTTTTTCAACGAAAGTTACTTAAAGAATCAAACTAAAATCAACACATATTGGGGAAAAATACTCCTGCAAATAATTACCTTATCAATAATGGAATCAAGGGCGTCCTCTTCCAGATCCATGCCACATTCTGCCAGAATGGCAACAACCATTTGCATAACCTGGAAAAAGTCGTCGGTTAACAAAATAGTTTGTTGGTAAACTAAAACCAACAGGGGGAAACAAGTTATATAAAATAGCAGATGCCCTCATGTTATTTTGAGTTATACATATTGTTTAATAGACAAACAGAAAGCATCACCATTTTTCTTTGTTAAACTTCTCAAATCAAATTGACATTGTGAAAGGAAATTCTAGAGCAATATTATTATATGATGACAAAATTTCTTTAAGCTAATAACAGGTTCATAACCTGGACATGCCAAGATACTCACTTCTTCTCGCTCAATATATCCAGTCTGTCTCAAGTCATACAATCTAAATGCAACTGCAAGCAAACCAATAAAAGAAATTTTATATTTTTCATCAATACGTACATGTTACAGCAGTAAAATAGATAATCTAAAAACACAAATGCAAAATTCTTACTGAAGTCTTACAATCAATTTTCTTTTCCACAGGAGTACAAGGATGAAAGATACTGAGAGCATGGACAAACTCCTCAAATTCTATAACGCCATTTTTTTTTTCATCGAAGAGATCAAACACCTAGAAAATTTTGTAAACAATAAAATGAACTCAATTATACAATTCTAAAAGGTAAAACTACAGTAAACAACAGGCCTTTCTACAGAACAAGTGTATACGTGAGTAACCACTGCATCTAAAGGAGAGGAAAACGGGGAGAATATGTCTAGAACATCTCCTGATACCATTTGGCTATGCCATATAAGGTCAACAATGTAAAATTAAATATTTAAACATCAGAAATACAGTTCTCAATCCGTACTATACTTCTTTCAATATCTCTGCTGAAAAATGTATATCACCTTTGATCTTTCTAAGAGTTTTGAAAAGAATATCAATCTATCAAAACAATTTAACACCTTAATCAGTGTGGCAACAATCATTTACAAAAAGGAGAAAAGGATTGATCAATATAAGACTACAACAAGAATGATACAAAAAACACTAGAGTTTTGTTGATCACACTTCAATAGTGTAGACAGGTAAAAACATCTTAGGTCTAAAACAGCCTGAAGGAAACTTAGAAGGAAAATGCAGAATGGAAAGATAGATAATTGAAACATTTAATTTAGAGCAGACATTTGTATTGAGGCAGCAGCATCCCATTTGCCGATATAGAAAAGAAACAAAAAAGGCAAGCATCATCTATCAATGCTAGTGAAACAAATCCAACCATAGAAATCATATTCTAAACTTAATAGAGAACTCAAGACAAAATTGGAGATAGCAAATATCTTGCTGAAGTAGTTGAACCAGTTAAAAGAAATCTGTGATGGAAGTTTGGATATGGCAATATGCTATGGAATTGTTTGGATCTTAACAAAGTCCCCTGTTTGGATCATAGAGTCAAGAGCAAATTCAAGAAAACAGAAAAAGAAATGAAAAAAAAAAAGCTGCGAAAATGCGTATACCCTGTCAAGGAAGAGATTCTCGCCAGTTGTTGTCTTTAACAGTGCCAACGTGAGCTCTTCCTTCACAAATCACAAGAGAAACAAGCGTTAAAAGGAGGGATGTGATAAGAAATTGAACAGCAATAACGACAGAGCTAACTAACAGCAGAAAAATAAGATTAAAAGAAATGCAGAAGATGAGGATGAAATGTAGCTACCTTGTGGATGAGGCCATCATCGATGATGGAACTGCTCAACTTCTTGAACAACTCATGCAACGCCTCGATTTCATTAACACTAACTGCAAAACACAACACAAATCAGGAACTTTAGCAACTGCCATTACCTAAGCAATCAATGTAAAAGAAATGAAAAGACAAACATGGAGAATCCTGAGCGAGGGTGAGAATCTGTTGAAAGGTAGAAGAATGTTTGTTGTTGGAGGGAGAACGAAAACGGAAGCAATCAGCGAAGCTGAAAACCAAAGCTTCGATCATTCCAATGAGCGGGATGAACACAGCACACAGCGTCTCTCCAAAGGTCAAGCTCGATCTCTGACACCAATCATAATCCATTTTCACCATTACCAAACACAATTCCAAATCTGAGGTTACAAAAAAGTGTATTACCAGAGATAAACGCTCCATTTCCGTACAAAAAAGTGTATCATCGTCTTAACAGATGCGTGCACCAATTACTCCATCTTCTCTGCCACATAAATAAACAATTTCTTTTTATAAAATTACAAACAACCAATTTTCGTCTAATAAACCGAAGTTATGTAAATAAAATGTTGATATTACTATTGTTTTAATTTGGCCTTTACATTTAATCCTTTCAACACCAAATCGACTAATTAATTCTATGTTTACTATAGTTAATTAATTTCATTCACGCCATGATTACTTAAATATAAGGATGAATATTACAAAAAAAAGAAAGAATGTGGCTGGCATAAAATATAAGGATTTAGATGATCTGACTTCCTTTCTACCTTGAACAAATTCAAAATTACACAGAATAACTTAACACATGTCACCACAAGATAGCTAGAGCAAAGAGTGAGACAGAAAAGTGATTTAAATCCAAAATTTAAACATCTTTATTAAAGAATGGATGACGGGATTGATTAGCCATCTGACAAAACTCTCACAAAAGAGTTATTAACATAGACAAGTTTTTCTTTACAGAATAATAAAATAAACTTTGTTGCATTTGGTTATTTTAAATTAATTATAAAATCTGAATAAATCAAAATATTTTTTGGTTTTTGATTATTATAAATTATGAAAATTAAATTAAATAAGTGTTTTTTTTGGTGTGGTTTTGAATTGAAATTGGTTGGATTTTGAATATTGTAAATGTGATTACTAACTTATTCACCACCTTGGTGTAGTGTAATGTAGAATGTCTTTGGGGTGGTTTAGTGAATGTGTGGATCACAGAAGGAAGTGTGTGGTTGTGCATCAAAATAATGAATTGATCTCTGAGAGTGAATACAGTGGCACAGATTGAAGCCGCAGTGAGAATAACGGTCAATCATTATTCCACATTTTGTCTTTCACATGACCTTATAAGCACTATAATATCAAAGCAAATAATTTCACTTGAGATTGATTAAATTTTGAAAATACACTAGAGTATAATTATTTTGCTGTTACATCCAAATAACATAACATTATCTTTCAAAGATCTTAAGTTTTGCATTGAAGGATCTAAAACATCACCTGCCTATGTAAAATTATAAATGTAACCAATGTCAAGAGTATTAGATAAACATTTATTATACATTGTCAAGTTTAAATATATTTTTAATTTTTTAAATTGGGATCATTTTAATTGGTCCCCTAATTAAAAATATAACTATTTTTTTTTAGTACACCCCAAATTCACGAAATGATATTGTTAACCTGTAGAGAGAATTTGAGTAATTAAAACATATTTTAAGTGAAAATTAAAACGAAAAGAATCTCCAATTTGAGAAGCTATATATATATATATATATATATATATGAAGTATAAATTATGTTTGTAAGAATATTTCAGCTGGTTTCTAATTTTCTTACTAGTTTTAAAATTTTTTTTTCACTACTTAGTAATTTTTTTTTTTAAAATACAACTTCAACTATATATAGTAAAATTTTTTATCAATATAATTTTACTAGTAACCAGTCTTATTTTTAACTAGCTAGCTCTACTCTAGCATATAATTTTTTATGTTTATTTCTTTTTTATCTTTCAATATTTATTGAATTTTCTTTTTAGACTATATATAGTAAAAAATTTTCACTAGTCAAAAAGGTTACTAGATTGGTTGGTAAATAAGATTGTTTAATAATTTCTAGTATTTACCAATATAAATAAAAAGGAATAAACATAAAAGATCAACTTAAATATTTTCATCTACTTAAGACAAATAATTTTATTAAACACATATGATTTAATAAATTAATTTAATAATTTTTAGTTATCAGTTATAAATTTATAGTTATTAATTAATTTTTCAACTTCTAATTAGGCGGTTTTCTTCTCCTAAACTTTTTAATTAGTTTTGCTAAAAATAACCATAAATTTAATAAAATTTATAAAATTGAAAGCTTTCATATAATGTGAGATTAGGGCATAAAATAATGCAATTCAAAGAAAGTTAAAAAGTTTTGGATTAATTAACTTTTTAGCAATCAATTTTTTTTTTTTGCATTTTATTTTCAATTTATGCTTCATAAATATTTGAATCGGTACTAATTTAATGAAGTAGATACGATGTCACGACATTGCTGTAACAATTTTTTGCTAATAATAAATATTATTCGTAAAAATATTATTGAAAATTATAAAAAAAAAATCAATATGGAAACACAAGATTTAAAAATTTAATGAAGACAAAAAAAGAATTCCATCAAGTTTCATAGATAGAATAGAACCCTTGCCTTACACGATTCTCTGATAACCTTCTCTTTAAACGTCAGCAATTTTTCGTCTGAATCGGCGCCGGCTGTTTTTGGTGGCTGACGTTCTGAGCTCTCACTCTGTTTCAACAAAAATAAATATATAGTTTTTTTATTATTTTTTCATTTTTTTCTATTCCTAGTGAATGCCAACGCAGCAACTGACATGGTGGGGCCTCGTATCCACTACGTGAAAGCCTGTTTTGACCTTCCATTGGACCTAAACTCACAAAAATGTCTTCTCAATATTCCTGTTATAGTGTTATTAGCTCCTAATTTTCCCGAATTAATTACGTTTTTATTTCTTCCTTTCAAATTTCAAAGTGTAGAATAAAATTTCAAAACTGATTCTTAATGGGTTCAAATCATTTCATAAAAAAAATTAATATTTTAATAATTAACATTCCTATAAAAAATTATATTAAATCTTATTTACAATAAAATATATTAAATTATAAATATTAATCTGGTAAGATAAAATGAGAGTATAATTTTTAAAGTAGAAAAAAAATTATAATTTAAAAATACACGGTTCCCACAAGGCCACTGATGGGATTATACTATAGTAAGCATAATATTATTTATTTAACGAACAATGATTGATCCGGGATCCTTTTATTAATCTCGAACCTAGTCAGTTTGATTGTTTAAGATTAATTAATGCTTTAATTGTCGGCTTCCAATAGGGGTATTCTATTCAATTTGGAAAAGATTTTAGGTAAAAACTACCATACAACATGTGGGTTTATATGCCGTTACAAAATTTGATCGGATATTTTTGTTAAAAATTATTTATAAGATTAAAATTAATATATTTTAAATTAAAATTAAAAATAAAAATAATTGAGAGACTAAAATTATATATTTTCGAGAAAAATAAATTTAATAAAATAATTCATATAAAAAATCACATAATTGAATATTATTTAATAAAATAGCTATCTATAAAGATATTTTATATGTTTTTATGTAATTTTTTTTCATAAAAAATTGAAATGATTTTACAGATATCAAACTAAAAATAAAATTTTTAAAATGTAATTGTATTAAATATAAAATTTATATTTTAATTAACATCTATATATTATATTTTTTTTTTGTTTGAGATCATAGATTAAAAGTAATGTCTCCCAACCTATCAAGTTGTATATACCAATCTCACTTATGATGCATGATTCTTTTTTGTCAAATAAAGTTTGCATATAGATGGAAACTATAAATATTAGTAAGACACATGATCTCGTAAATGATATTATTTTTTATAATGTAAATAATTTTAAAAATTTAATTCAAGTTACTCTTGTTAAAGTAATTTAAATTTATTTTTATATTAAATACACTTAATAAGATATTTTTTAAAAGACTAATAAAATGTTAACATATTTTTATTAAAGTAGTTTAAAATTATTTTTTAATATATTAAAATATATTTTAAAAAAATTTAACAAACACTAAAATTATTTTGTCATATAATAAAATATTTAATAATATAAATATAAAAAATTATAAAATTTATATTTTATTAATTAACATCCAGGTGATTTTTTTTTGTGTTAAATAAGAGATTATAAATAACATCTCCCAACATATACTAATCTCAATGTAACTTTTATTTTTTGTCAAATAAAATGTACACATAAATGGAAATGTATAAATATTAATGAAACACAATTTCTCGATCCTATAAATGATATTGTCTTTTATACTATAGTCACAAAAAAAAATTCTTTCATATAGTAAATAAATTAAAAAAATTAATTCAAGTTACTTTTATTAAAGTAATTCAAATTTATTTTTATATTAAATATATTTAATAATATAATTATTTGAAAAAATTGAAAATATTTAACATATTTTTATTAAAGTAATTTAATATTATTTTTTAATATATTCAAATATATTTAAAAAAAATCAAATCTTTAAAACATAATTGTATTAAGTATAGAATTTATATTTTGATTAGCATCTATATGTTATATTTTTTTTTACCTTATATCAGAGACTAAAAATAATGTCCCCTAACTTATCGAGTTGTATATTAATTTACTTATGATACATGATTTTTTTTTGTCAAATAAAATTTGCACATAGATAGAAATCTATGAATATTAATAAAACACAATTTCTAAATCCCATGAATGATAATATATTTTACACTGTAAATAAATTTAAAAAATTAATTGAAGATTCTTTTTTTTCAAGTAATTAAAGTTTATTTTTATATTAAATATGCTTAATAAGATGAATTTTTTGAAAAAAACTAAAAAAAAACATTTAACATATATACGTTAAAGTAATTTAAAATATTTTTAAATATATTAAAATATACTTAAAAGTACTTTTATACATATACTAAAATTACTTTTTTCATGCAATAAAAAGTCAATTTTTGAGAAAGGGTAAATTTGTACTTTCACCTGCCTATTATTTTCTTATAGATATATTAGATTAGGTATCTCATAAAAAGATAAAAATAAACACTTGTAAAAAAGTTATTTTGTCACATAATCAAATATTTCACAATTAATTTTTAATATATTAAATATAAAATATAAAATAAGTATAAAATTTATATTTTATTAATTAACATCTATATGTTATACTTTTTTTTCTTGGACCAAAGACTAAAATTAATATCTCTCAACTTATTGAGCCACATATCAATTCCATTTACGACGCATGATTGTTTTTTTGTCAAATAAAATTTGAAAATAAATGAAAATCTATAAATATTAATTAAATACAATTTATAAATATATTTAATAAGATTATTTTTTAATAAAAAGTAAAATATTTAATAAGATTATTCTTTTGATAAACACAATTTATTTTTACATTAAATATATTTAATAAGATTATTTTTTTGAAAAAAGTAAAATATTTAACATATTTTTATTAAAGTAATTTAAAATTATTTTTTCATATAATCAAATATTTAATAATTAATTTTTAATATATTAAATATATAAATATAAAAGGAACAAAATAATAAAAAAGAACATAAAAATAAAATATCCTAACGAAAATAAATAATAAATGATAATAAATAAAATAACATAAATAATAAAAATAAAATATGATATAAAGAAAATAAAAAATAAAAAACTTTAAAAAATTTATGTAAAAGAATATGAAAATAATAAAGATATAATAAATTAAAAATAAAATAATCTAGGGAAAAAATTATACGAATGATAATAATTAAAAGTTTAATAATATAGAAAATTAAAACATAAACCAAAACAAATAAAAAACAAAGATAATTATAAAAGAAAATTAAAATGAAAAAATAAATAACAAACAAAAATAAATTAAAAAATAAAAGTCAAAAACTTAATAAAAATGGACTCTTTTATATTTAACATAAAAAGAATTAACATTTATATTACACTCATATTTAATTACAACTCATAGTTATGGCTCTCTGCGATCCCACCTCTCGATTGGCCTAAGTTGGATTTTGTTCAGTTTTTATATTTAACATAAAAAGAATTAACATTTATATTACACTCATATTTAATTACAACTCATAGTTTATATTACTTTTAAAATATTAATTGATAAAAATTATAAATTTGCTATATATAAATGATTTTGATTGACTATCAATGTAAAACTTTTTATACAGATAATATATAAATGTTTTTCTCATATAAAAAATTAAATCAAACTAATAAAATATACAATTTTAGAATTTTTTAAAATATTATTTTTGGTCTCACAATTTATAAATGGTTTGTTTCACTTTTTCACACCCTAAGTCCCACACTAAAGAAAAGAGAAAGTTAAAAATAATCTTTTAAAATCAACTAAAATTAAGTTTAAACCTTTATGTAATGTCTTTTTAAGAGTTTTTTTTTTTTTAAAGATATGGGCAAAACCCAACCCAAATTTATTAATCAGTGATCATCATATAACTCATAATCATTATGATAAACATTAAATAGGAAATCTGAGATAAAAATAAACAACATTTTTGAAACTCAAACCAAGTTTAACAAAGCTATTAACCAACATGCCCACCTCATGTGAAGCGGAAGTGACAATGCACTAAGTAGTTTTTTCACTTCTCCTGCAAATACAATACATTGTGGGAAAGTATTCATTGTGAATAACACAGCCTCATCCAATAAAGAGATCATATTTAAAGAGTTTGATTCAATAACTATATTTCAAAACTCGTGTTTGCATGACATAGTTAAAGTTTGGAGAATAACCAATAATTCAGTTTTGTCTACCTTATATAAAGGAATCCTTTTCCAGAAGTTAAGAATGAATTTACCTCTGTAATCACGCATGTCGCCTCTCACAACAATTTTCAAGTCAAAATAGTTGCATCACAATTAATCTTCAATGTATCGGGAATTGGGGGCCTCCACGAGGCTCTGTAGGCTAACTCACTGTATTGTGCACCCCTATATTTCATGATTGAGTGCAAGTTATAAATATTGTCAAGTTCACTAACAAAAGCCTTAACAGAATAAATAATTTGGTATGTGGTTTGATTCTTACCTTTGAAAACAAACTCATTCTGCTTCCACTAAACTCAATTAAGGACAATGCCAAAGTTTTGAGCCCATCCAATATTACTCTAAGAACTCCAACAATGTAGATTTGACAGAAGCAAGATTCAAAATTGTGTTGGAAGAAGAAATGTAGTATATAATTGACTCTCTTTGCCTCCAAACATTTATAGTATGCACAATGTCCCGTAAAGCATGCATAATAGATTTTGTATGTTATCTATATAGAGGACATATACGAGATGTAACCATGTGTATGTGATGCCTTAGTTCATTTGCAGAAAGGGTAACACAAACCAACTTCTAAAGCAATAAAGGAATGCATTTAGGGCAACTCCACTTCATAGAATATGGAAAATTTAAATAACTATTTTATGTTTTATTAAATATTTTATTTAATTTATAATAACATTACAAGAATTATAAATTATTAAGAAACTATTATATATACATCCGTGAAATATGATATGTTAGAAATTAAATATTTAAAAGATGTTTGAGGATAAATATTTTTATTAATGTAATATTACGAATTAAAATAGAAAACACATATGTATATGTATGTTTTAATTTTAATATTTTGATAATGATTTATAACTATTTTATTATAATTGATATTGTTTGAATCAATTTAAATATTAATTAAGGAGCTATAAGTTTGATGTAATGATAACTTGATCTGGTAGGAGAATGAAAAGTTGTAGGTTCATATCTTTCTACTAACAAATAATATTTGTTTATAAAAATTTAAATATTAATTAAAATAATTGATATCTTTTACACTTAGGTAAGTAATTATAGAAAAAATTATTTAAGATAAAACTATAAAAATACATATTATATAATAAGATTCATACGATTATATATAGTCAGGAAAAGAAAAAAATTCATTCTTAAATTAAAAATTAATTTACAAATAATAATTAAAAATATATTTTATTCAATTGAATTGAAACAATATTAGTCTTGATACCAGTTGTCTCTGGCAAATTTGGCGCTCATTTGCGAGCAAGAATGAATAAAATCGGGATATTGTCCCCAAAGGCCCAAGCATTGAATTAATAAATCCCAAATTCCATTACTAAAATCAAATTAATGAAAAATTAAAAACACTCTAATTCAACTCCAAAATAGGTTCTGTTAAATCAACATGTATCTATAAATCAAAGAGTAAAATACTATTTCCGTTTCTTAAATATTAAGGTGGTAGTGAATGGCCGAGCTTAAGAGATATATGGGAGCCATAGCAACCCAAAAAAATTATAATTTCTATTATATATATTTATAATTAAAAATCATTTCAGAAACGATTAATTTGATTGTAGGTGGGAATGCTATAGTCAATTAAGTTTCGAAGTTCTAATTTTCTAAGACTCAAAACCTATCACAAATTTTTTAAAGATTGATTATGCGAATAATAGGAAAAATAAATAAAAAAGTGTGACCATTTTTAGTTACTATTAAATGTATAACGTAAGTCATTTTTGTCATCACTGTTCATTTGTTCACTTAATTACTAACGGAATTATTAATTTATGTAACGGAAAAACATTAAGAACTAAAGTGCAATTTTTTAAAGCCAACATTCCAATCTTTTAAATGACCCAAAATTGTAGATCAATCATAAATCAAATATTATAGATACCAAATAAAAGCATTTTTATGGTTAGATCTTGAATACTAAATAAGAGTTTTTTAAATAAATTTACGTATATAATAAACAAGAATTTATTTATTATTAATTTAATTCAAAACACATAATGATTTTGCTCAGTAAAATTTAATGATATAATTTCCTGGACATTTTACAAACAAATTGACCTATGAGAAGTATTTTTTGTTGACACCGACTCATGTACAGGGCTGAACAAAGCTTTTATTTTTTGGGTTCCATATTCATTAGCACCCTAGTGTTTTTGTGTGCTCGTAACTCAACCTCGTATCTAAGTGGTGAAGATAGGGGGCAATATTTTAGATCTTTTGCCTTTCACTAGAGAATTGGTGTCAGGAAAATAAACTCCATCTGGGAGATCCTTCACATACCCTTCTTGTGTTACTCTCACAGGGTATGTCACAAGGTGCACACCTTCCATGTCCACAATTTCTTCACTGCTGTAGATTTCCCACATTTCATCTCCTATTGATCGCATTCTCTCCACACATGCCAATCTTTCTGGTTCTAAGAACAATTCATCAACACTAGCAGTGTGCTCATACCATACAGACATTCTATATGCTTGAATATTATCTAGGTTCTTTTGGTGGTTATCATCTCCTTCTTGAGACTGGTAGCATCCTATAGCAATTTCACTGTCCCTCTTCCCATCCATTGATCTTTGGTTTACATTAGCTGATCCTATCAATATGTATAGGTCGTCCACTAGTGCACATGCAAAGTAACAATATTTGTCAACCGAGAATGTTAATAAAACTTATACCAAAATTCAACAATTGCACACTTCAATTGCTTACATGTTTATCCTTTTATATATAGAATAAACTATTATGAAAACATCATTCCAAAATAAGCAGTTATGAAGATATGAAATAGATAAATAGTCTAACCAGCACATGACTAGACAAACGATTCAGAAGCATTTACTGAAAATGCTGTAGATGACTTAAAAGTCAATTAACAGCTCTTGTCACAACTCACAAATCTAGAAGAGAAAAAAGATTATGTAATGATTTACAATGCTTTATTTTACCGATTAATATTTTAAAAGTAATATAAATAAAAAGTTATGATTAAATACTAGTATAAAATTCTTTTACACTTATCTAATAATTAAACTCTATCTAAAATTACTATAATTGAAATTATTGGACCCTTTTAGGAACAAAAAGACCAAGAAGTGAAAAGGAAAATGATAACTGAAGAGCATTGCTGTAATATACCTATCATGAAATTGGAGTGAACATAAACCATGAATCTCCTACTTTTTTGGGCATTCCAGTATTGAGTTTCTGGCTGCGGAGAATCTGGTGGAAGATACTCCCCTTGTCCCTTCTGCTCCCTATTTGCAAGACTGAAGAAATTTAAGTAGTCTCGAGGGTGTCCTGGCTCCCCACTTTCTTGTATTGCTTCTCCAATCAACCTATACATCATTGCCATTGTTTCTCTAGTCCAATGCAATATATCCTGAACAGGTTCACTGTCTGGCTCACCTTCTGGCCACATGGGTATGATTATGTACACAGCAAATCTCTCCTTTGCCTTAATCTTACTTACTACCTTGAGTGCAATTTCAATTGGAATTAGATTTGTGCAGCCACAGTGCCTATCTTTTTTCCACCAATGGCACCCCCCAATGAAATATTGGTTTTCAATGTATATAAACCTTTCAGCACGCCTGATTGCTTCAACATAAGCCTCATGGATGCTCCTCTCCACAGTTAACTTTGTAGACAACTCACCAACTGAAACATGATCAATTGACCTGTATACTTGAACTTTCCAATTCCTATCTATAGCAGTGCCTGAGCTTGTCCTAGGCATAAGATTTGCCAAGGTGCTAGAAGGGACAAGAAAAGAAGGATCAGATTGCTTTGTCCATCTTTGCTCAAAATTGGTTAACACATCCCAAGCAGCTTCACCAGTAACACAAGCATGAGCGTCATGCCAAGGTGCTCTTGGCCCTCCTTTGTTGAGGCTAGCTCCTTCAATGCTTGTTTGGTAGAAGTCATAACAATGAGACTCCCTAATGAGTGTTTGAAACAAAGAATGTTGCTCTGTGTCATATCTGCCATCATACAAATCTAATCCACCCAAAAAGCTCATAAGTTCTCTGTCACCAATAGATTTGGGTGCTTTTGTGTCCACTGTTATAGTCTTCTGATGGTGAGCAAAGAGTGTGGGGAACATACGGTGTAATCTGGGACACTTTCTGCATATTACTTTTGTGTGGTTGAAATAAGCAAAAGCTTCCTCATCTTGGTTGCTCAATATACCTTTGTTCTTAACAAAGGGCAAAGATGTTTCATCATCCCAAAGCATCACCCTCACAGTCACTCCTTCCTCTGCCTTCTTCTTCAATAATTCACCTAACTTTATTCCTCTGGCATGTGGGATTTCTGTGTGAGGATCTCTAACCTGCCAAGCAGCATATTAGCTTCTCAAAATATGTGAAAGGGTAGCGGATCCTTCCATTATGTCTTGTTTAGATTTGTGTGTGTCTCTCTCATAAATACTAAATAATCCCTACCTAGTAGCTATCAGCTTAAAGAGATAAACACAAAATTTAAACATGATCTGCTCATGTTAAAATTTAACACGACAGAATCCATTTTAGTCTAAAAGAAATTATATGGTTTAGGATTATATGGTCTCACTCAATCCTTACATGACATGTTACTGATTGTTTTTATAAATTAAAAAATGTGGTTAAATGTCAAGCAGAGGCATGACACGACATGTTATTAATTTTTTTTTTATAAATTTAAAAATGTGTTTAAATGTCAAGCAGAGAAGCAGACTAGAATTATATGGTCACAGAGCATGTAATGATTTATTTTTTAAAAGGAAGGTATGAAATGACATTGCATTTACCAGAACCATCATGGGATTGAAGGACCAGCCTGCAATATAAACTAAATACTTTGCACCCTCAATGGCTTTATAGACATCCTCCCATAGCTTTTTTGGAGCTCCACATAAATCAAAGGGGGGTTGGAAAGTAGAAGAATGGTGAGCATCATGATAAAGTTTGACCTGACAATAGGACCTTAGTGGGAAGGTAGTCTCCCTCAGCCCTTGAAATTCCCAGTCATTGCTCAATATCTTTGCCCAACCTGGTTCCAATTGTGCTGGCTTGAACCATAACTGAAACTTCAATTTAAGTTTTGGGTTTGGTTTTCCATTATCCATGAGGAGAGGAAAGAAACCATTGATCAAACCTCCTTTTTTCAGTAGCTGCTGAGCCTGAATATGGAACTTCCCCAATACGGAAGAACGTGATGTTTTCAGTGTAATAGTGATGCATGAATCTGCTGGATGAGCACATTGAATCTGAAAGGTTTGATTCCACACACGGTTGCTTTCTTGGCTAGTTTTTGCAAACTTCTGGTTGTCTATTTTTACAGTCACATAAGCAGGGTTTCCATTTGTAAATATACACTGAAAACAAGGAAAACGCTGAAAAAACAAAGAAAAATTAATTCAGGGAAATGTTCAGGAAAGGACAAAACTTGGTGTTTTTGGTGATGATGTTCGATCAAAATTGAAGTCTTACCTCGGCAACCTATATAATAAAGATTAGCATAAGTACTGAAGTGAAGCTTCAATTTTGATTGAAGATCAACAATAAAAAGCACTTAAGAAAAACACAGCAGAATTTTCATTGTAGTTGTAGAAAGTATGCACACTCAACACTCATATATATGACATATACTCATAACTGACATAACATGTGTTAGTGGAGCTTACATTGAAGGGAAATAAAGGTGAGTAAGGTGAGGCATTGAAGATGGTAGCTTCAATAGTTCCATGGAGGAGCTTAGGAGTTTCCTCCATTGCTCTTATTGATAAAATGTTCATGGGAAAGAAACGGGGGAGAGAATGGAGATAGAGAACTATTGAGTTTGGTTTAGCATATGATAGATTTGGTGCCAATGTACAATAACTAATTATTGTATTACATTTATATAGGTGAAGCAGATGAAGAAGCAAAGGGAACCTTGGAAGTGAAAAACTTGCATTTATGTAGACACAATCCAACCTTCAAGTATTTGCCATCACAAGTTTTAGCTTGAAGCTAAGTTTCTTGAGCTGAAATTTCAGTTTACCGTAATCAGTAAGGACGAATAAAAATACAAGTCTCGTAACGTATGTGCTTAGTACATTGACTACATCA
This sequence comes from Psophocarpus tetragonolobus, assembly GCA_037954015.1. Lineage (NCBI taxonomy): Eukaryota > Viridiplantae > Streptophyta > Magnoliopsida > Fabales > Fabaceae > Psophocarpus > Psophocarpus tetragonolobus. The sequence goes on along the minus strand of CM075693.1, from coordinate 49,870,399 downwards.
TATACAGGTCAATAAACAAATAATGTAATTTACTAAGAGGATAACTATTTTATAATTAGGCCAATTTATTGGACGAGAGCCTTGAGGAATTGACAGTTTGTTAACGGAACGATACCTTCTGTCATGTCACCCAGCTTTCGCATATCTCTACCACACACCATTCTGTGGGTTGTTAGAAGGAAACATAACATGCCTCTGTTTAGCTTACCTAACGGATCAGTTGCAAGTTAAAAACCAAAACCTCGTATAACTTTCATTCATTAGATATGGTTTAATTAAGTTTTTACTTGTTTCCATTTTTTTCTCTTCAAATTTTCTTTTTTCTTGTTTTCCTTCTTACAATTTTATTTTTTAAACTTTTCTCTTTTTCTTTTTATATGTCAAATATTACTTGTTAATATGTTAGTAGATAAATTTGAACTTTACAACATCTTCCTCTCCTATCTCATCACTTTACACTAACCTTATAACTTCTTAAATTTTACTTTCTATCAAATTAAATTTTGATATAGGTTTTCCTTATATTAAAATATTTTATTTTAATTTGAGTTATTAAGTGGATGTTTGTTTCTCTATATTGCTAGAAATGATATTTCATATTTGTTATTTTTGGAATATTTATAAATTTGTTTTAATTTTAAAAATAAGATAATGGAATGAGAATGAAAAGTAACTTATATGATTCTTATGGGAATATAAATTCTATTATTTTGATGAAGATGTCTATGAGTAATACATATTTTATATTTTTAGGAATGAATTATATCTAAAAATATTTTTTTTATAACATGTGTCAAATGAGAGGGTGACGTCTTCAAATTCCCATAAATTATTTAAGATGACTTGAAATAAATAAACTCAAAGAAAACCCTAAGTATGTTTTTCAATTTCTGTTAATTACACTTCACTTAATGATGATAAGGGTCCAAATGAAAGAATTTTATCTCACTCCTGGCAGGCATCCTTTTCGCCCCCAACAACTTCTGTTTCATCCCTTTTTCTTCTCCAATACAGGATCACCTGAACTCCAATTTTTATTTTTATTTTTGTTTGATACATCTAATTTCGTTATGCAATTGTTACTTTCTTTGTGTACCCGGATGCAAATACTAATTAAATCACACAATTGTAAATTTTCAAATTACATAAAAGATATTGATTTTCATTTTTTTAAAAAATATTAATTATTAATATGTTAATAAAACAATTTTAACGGGTCACTCTTCTTTTCCCCGACCTTGCTACTTGATATATGTCCGGTCCTACTACAAAATAGATACAAGTTTATTTTCTAGTAAGGAGCAGGGTGTGCAACGATAATACACAACTTTTGTGATGCTATATATTTCGTTTAGATACACAATGAAAATATGTGCATGTACGGATGTACCTTATGATAAATCATGCAAAAGGTGTGAAATATAGTTGCTGACATACAATAGGGTAACAAACGAAATATTACCAGAGCCAAAGATTACAATAAATAATAATGAATAGCAATAATAGCAAGGCCCACCTACATATATAAAGCCTATGAGGTTTCCTTCCTTGTGCATGGTCACCTTTTTGAGTTTTTCACCCTTTACTTTTTAATTTTCTTTTTGCATTTCCATATATTTTCAAGACACAAAAATGTTATTAGGTTAAAATTTACATAATATTAAGAGACATATCTCTTCATCTCCATCTCATATGTTTTCATCTTCATCTTACATCTTTGTTACTGAATTTAGACTTTGAAAAGCTTCGTTGTTGATCAACGTGCTTATTCATATCTGTCGTGTTCATTGAAAATTATAATCTGGATTGGTAGAGATGTTAATCTGGATTCAATATTTCATGGTGGTGCTTCTTGCTCTAGATTAGGCATTTCTGATTTATGTAATTTAGTCTGAATAGGTGAAAATCCAGATGAACAAAAATTGTGTTAGGAACAAGTCTATATTAGGTAACCCAGACTCCTTTTTGAATCATTCTACATTGAGTTCGAAACAAGCAATCCAGACCCAGTTTGTAACAAGCAATTTGGACTAGTCCTGATTAGATAATCCAAATTAGGTAATCTGGAGTTTTTTTAACAAGTTCAAATTAGCTAATTTGGATTCATTAAGATTTTTTGTAAATCTGAATTAGGTAATCGAGAGTTTTTTTTTAACAAATCTGAATTTTCTAATCTGAATTTATCAGTAACTTATTTTTTACAAGTCCGAATTAAGTAATTTATATTTGTAAAAAAAAATTACCTAATCTAGATTCACAATTTATTTTTAAACTTCACCTCTAGATATCTACAGAAATAAAAATAATAATAAGGAGAACACTTACAAAATGAGAAGCCACTTGGATTGCAGGGAGAGAGAGTGAGACGTAGAGGGAGTCAAAATTAAACAATGGAAAAGAAGAAAAAATACAACAAAAAGCAAAAAATGGAAAAGAATAATACTTGAGCATGATTGTCGTCACAGAAAAGAAGGGTGCAATGGAAATATTGCAACAATATGGGAAATTTTTATTTAAGGATATTTTTGTCTTTTTGTAAAATAAATGGGATGCATGAAGAAAATTAGGAGGTGCATCCAGAAAACTCAACCTATTTTTTTTATATAAAAGAAGAAGATTTTGTAATAGCTCAAGGTCACAAGATTTCTAATTTAAAGAGGATACAATTCAGTTTTGGTGAGAATATAATCTTCAATTTTAATTGCCTATCACCAATTTGGCAAAATGCCCATAAGTATTTGCCCTTTATTTAGTTATTGCATTCAGAAGTAACTAGTACGACACCCGTTCTAGGGACACATGTCATTGGATTGTTTCTGGGTATTGTTAATGTATAAATATAATTAATTTTATTTAAAAATTATTTTATAAATCATTAGTTAAAAAGTGATTATAAAATTAATTTAGAATTCTTGAAATATCAGTTAAAAAATGATTTTTAATATAGGTTTAAATAAAAGATTATATATGATAAAAAATAATAGTAGTCATACATTACGTTCAAAGTTAAAATTATTTATATTAAAAACTATTATTTTCAAATCTTAAAAAAAAATAATTAACAATTTACAATTTAAAAATAAAACATAATTTAGAAAATGACGATTAATAGATGAAGATTCAAGTTGATTTCATGTAATATAATTATATAATAAAAACTTTATAATTTGAGCTTCTTTTTAAAATAACTCTGATAACTTATTTTTATATTGCCCACAACATTGTGATAAATCTTATAGTTCTATGTTCAACACACTAGATAAAAGTTAACAATGCACTACTATGGACACATTCAACAACATTGTATATTTTCAATAGTAAAAAGTTAACAATGTGCTACTCTGGACTCATTCAGCAACACTATATACTTTCAATAGTAGTAACTTAAACATATCACTCAAGTTTTATGTTCATAAAAAAAAAAAAAAGTTGAATAAGATATATAAAAATGGCAACCCCAATTTTAAAATGCTTAAATTTATGTAATTTAAAGCTTAAACATTATTTAGCTATATTAGATAATATTTTTAATGAAGTACATGACGTAATAAAAATTTCTCTAATTTGAGTTTTTTTAAAATAAATCTTATAGTTGGATTAGCTCTAAATTCTTATAGATAAATTTCAGCAATAAAAAAAATGAAAAATGATACATGTAAAACCCATATGCTATTATATACTTAGTGAGAAGAAGAAAAAAGAGAAAAATATATAGGTACGATAGGATTTATAATGTGATAGGATGATAAAAACAAATAAAATGTGTTGATAAAGTGTATAAATTAGAAAGATGAATGTGTATCATTACTCTAAAAAAATATAAGTGGATAACATCTCATCTTAGTTATCTTCCTTAGTGTTCAGTTTTGTGGACCATGGTTGGGGTTTAGATGCTTAAACATAAACATCTCATCTTAGTTATCACATATAAACATAACGGATCAAGTTTAGATGCTTAAAATGGTCATATGAGAGTACTCCCTGATGCCTTCAATAGATGGAGTTTGTTCTGCACTAGACTTACCTTTTAGAAATTTCTAAAGTGATCACATATAAACATAGACTAGTCAATATAAAAATCCCAAAATAAATTATCGAATAAATTAAAAAATTTTATTGATTGCACATCCAAATGCTGGATTTCGTCGCCCAGTTGTGATTTCAAAATCAATTTTAATAAGCTTATATTGTATTAGCATTCTCCATGAAGCAACCTTCATTTACTTTCCATCACTTTCTTATCATTGCCTAAATGAGACATGCTCTTTTGGATGTTATAAGTAAAGGCAACATGGTGAATATTGTTTCCTCATCAATTGTAGATAAATGGAGCAACACAAATGATACTTCACAATAGTAACGAAGGTAGTCTAGGGATGCAATATTATGATTCTACACATAAGTTATATTCAATAGGTGACCAAATTGTGGTGAAAAATAATTATCATAAAATATGTTATCTAACCTGGTTTTGTTGACAGATTTTGAAATTATGCAAAAATGGTAGTATTAAAAGTAGAAATAACTATGCTATTTGTGAATTTTAGAAAATAAAGGGACCAAAATTATGGATTTTAGGAAATAAATGAGGAGATATAAGGTTGGTCTAGTGGTAAAGTGAAGAGAAGGAAAAGGAGAGATCATGAGTTCGAATCCCTATACTAAAAAAAACTAACATATTAACAACTAGCATTTGAGCTATAAAAAAGAATAAAGGGACTAAATGTCTCTATTTTAAAATAGAGAGAAATTGTGGATTTAAAAAAATAAAGGGATCAAAATTACATTTAAGCCTATTTATTTTTAAGCTCAATTATTAAAAATTAGTATATTTGCATCCTTTATTTTGATGATTAAATTTTTTATCATTGTATATTTATTAGATCCTTTTAGGCATTCCTAATTGGGAAAGAAAGTAAAGAACATATTTAGGCTAATTGGTCAAGTTTAGATGCTTAAAATGACCATACGAGAGTACTCTTTAATGCCCTCAATAGATGGAGTTTGTTTTGTAGTAGACTTACCTTTTAGAAATATCTAAAGTGATCACATATAAACATAGGCTAGTCAATATGAAAATCCCATAAATGAATTATCGAATAAATTAAAAAATGTTGAATAATGAATTTACTTTGAAAATTTACAGAATTATAATAACACGTTATATGTATTATCATTATGACTCCTATTATCTAATCATGATATTCTGACGTATAATGTATAACTTAGTTTAGGGGATTATAATGCAATAAAAAAAGGTTCAACAAAATAAAATATTTAAGAACCTTTCCTAAAATATATTTTATCTAATTGACGCCAAAAGAGATAGCAAAGTTCATACTATAAGAAACTAAAACTTCACTAAACTATAAATGAATCAGTTTATAAAACTTTAAAAAAAAGAGTAGGAAAGTCTCTACTCTATGCAGGGCTAATTAAAGACCATTTTGTGTATAATGGAATTTGTTGTGCAATAGACTTAAAAAAAACAGGAATGCATTTAAAAAAAATAATGGCCATATGAGAGTACCCTTGATGCCCTGAATAGTTGGTGGAGTTTGTTTTACAGTAGACTTACCTTTTAAAGTTAGACTTCACATTATAAGAAGCTAAGACTTCACTAAACAATAAATGAATCAATTTGTGAATCTATGTAGTGTTGATTAAAGACCTTTTTCTAGATAATAGAGTTTGTTCTGTAACAGACTTTTAAAAAATAGGAAGGCATTTAAAAAAAACATAATGGTCATATGAGAGTACTTCCTGATGCCCTAAATAGATGTGGAGTTCGTTCTGCAAAAGATTTACCTTTTAAAGGTGAAGCTCACACTATAAAAAACTAAGACTTCATTAAACCATAAAATAAATTAGTTTGTTAAACTTAAAAATAAAAAAAGAATGTCTCTACTCTATGCAATATTGATTAAAGACTTTTTTTTGGATAATGAAGTTTGTTCTACAATAGACTTTAAAAAAACAAGAATGCATTTAAAAAATATAATGGCCATAAAGAGTACCCCCTGATGCCCTTAATAGATGGTGGAGTAATAGACTTACCTTTTTAAGGCAAATGCCACACTATAAGAAGTTAAGATTTCACTAAACCATAAATCAATCAGTTTGCGAAACTAAAAAAAAAACAAGAATACCTCTGCTCTATGCAGTGTTGATTAAAGACCTTTTTATGGATGATGATTTTTTTTTGCAATAGACGTTTAAAAAATAGGAATTCCTTTAAAAAAACATAATGGCATATGAAAGTACCCCTTGATGCCCTCCATAGATGGTGAGGCAGCAGATTTACCTTTTAAAGGCAGAGCAAAGAAAAAAAAAAGGCAAAGTTCACTCTGTAAGAAGCTAAGGTTTCACTAAACTATAAATGAATCAGCTTGTGAAACTTTTAAAAAATAGGAATGCCTTTAAAAAAACATAATGACCATATGAGAGTACCCCTAATACCCTCAATAGATGGTGGCAGAGCTCACACTATAAGAAGTTAGAACTTCACTAAACCATAAATAAATCATTTTGTGAAACTTAAAAAAGAAGAAGGAATGCCTCTACTTTATGTAGTGTTGATTAAAGATCTTTTGTGTTAGGATGATAATGTCAATCAAGATCTATAATATACCTACATACATCTTAGAACAAAATTTCAGATTAAACTTCAATACTACACTGTCGTACAATTTATTTTCCCTTTATTTATGTAGCTACAACAAATAGGAATTTGATGCATTCTAAATTAATGTTTAGAAGCTATATCCTTCAATGCTGAGTATCATTATAGTGATGCTATTTAACAAGGATACAATATTTCTCAATATTAAACAAATTATCAATTGGAATGGGTACAAGAGGTACAATTATTAATTTGATGATGTGAGAATGTTGAAGAAAAGATGCAATTTTCACTAGAATGCCCATTTTGACTATAGTGAACTTTCTTTTAACTTACCCAAGGTACATAGAATGTATCTATTTAGAGTTTTTTTTTTAATTTAATAGAGGTATTTATCTGTTGATAATAAACTGTTGAACCAAATTTGATGTTTTTTTCCTACTTAAAAGATGTGTCATAACTGCTAATAGATAGTAGCTAATAGAGTACCAAATTTTAAAACATATCATATTCAACACAATAGATTATGTCATTTTACTAATTACAAAGCATTCAAAAAACATATAAGTTTATATGCTACTAATCTAATAATTTATTTCATCCACTACTTATCCAAATTAAATATTGATAAAACACATCATTCAAGTCTAACAACACAAAAAACATAAGTGAATTGTAAACCCCCAAAAAATAAATTCTTGCCTCCAATGTCATCTATACATGTGCTTCATTAAATAGTAATTTTGCTCTTTTTTAATTTGCTTGCACGACTTTGAAGAAGAAAATTGCACTTGAGTCAAATCTTCCAATGTAAAATCATCCAACTCAGAATTAGGGGAAGTAGATAACAATCTTTTAGTAGGAGTGTGCATAAGTAGTAAGTCAGGGTCATAGATCCTAGGTTGATCTATGTAAACATTTAGGACATTAGACTAAGCATAGTATACTTGCACTTTCATTTATACCATCAAGTTTTTGTGCTAAAGATATTGATTTCTCTTTCTCATATGTGCCTAAATCCTTTGGAAAGAAGTCATTATTATTTGTGTTATATATGAATTTCTTTTCTGAACTACAAGTTTAGGTATACCTCAATAACAAGGTTTTTCTGCATAATTGCTTTAATAATGTCTTCATCTTCAATTACTTGATTGCATGAGAAGTATTTGTTACCTTGTGAAGCCTTAACTTTGAAAGTAAGCCTTTTGTTTAAAATACTACTTGAATATAGAAAAGCTTGAGATAGATTTACTCAGCTTAGAATCTCTTATTAAATAGAGATACAATACAATCTAGAAATTCAGAGTGGTGAATACAACTACCACAACCTCTGACATACAATAATAAATGAAACATAATATACCTCAACTAACAACTAATAACCAACATATAACATTAATTTAACACTCTCCCTCAAGCTGGAGCATATAAATCATATGTTCCAAGCTTGGAAATCAAGTATTCAATCCGAGGACCCTTTAAGGGTTTGGTTAATAGGTCTGCAAGCTGGTCATTGGTACCAACAAATTCGGTCCTAATTTCCTTGGACAACACTTTTCCCCTTACAAAGTGACAATCAATTTCAATTTGTTTAGTCCTTTCATGAAATACCGGATTGGAAGCAATGTGGATAGCTGCCTGATTATCACAATAAAGTTGCATTGGAGAAATTTCACAAAACTTCAATTCTTGTATGAGTTGTTTAACCCACACCAACTCACAAGCTGCAAGAGCCATAGATCTATATTCAACTTCTGCACTAGATCGAGTAATAGTCTTCTGTTTCTTACTCTTCCATGAGATAAGATTACCACCAAGGTACACACAATACCAAGCAGTAGAGCGTTTATCTGTATCGGATTCAGCCCAATCAGCATCACAGTATCCAACAATTTGGCTATTTCCTTTATCTTCGAACAACAGACCCTGACCTGGAGCCTTTTTTATGTACCTGAGAATACGCATTACTCTATTCCAATGATCAACACATGGTGAATTCATGAATCGACTTACAACTCCAACTGCAAAGGAAATATTTGGCCTCTATACCTTTCTGGATCTGAGTATAAGTCTCCCATATCAGCTACTAATTTCTTGTATGGGTCCATAGGACTATTGACTGGCTTACAATCAGATATTTTTGTTTCCTTCAGAAGATCCAAGGCATACTTCCTCTGGGAAACTACAATGCCTTCTTTGGATTGAGCTACCTCTATTCCTAGAAAATATTTCAGATGACCAAGATCTTTTGTTTGAAAGTGATTGGATAAGTGTTGCTTTAGTTGAGATATTGTGACTTCATCATTTCCTGTAATGACAATGTCATCGACATAAACAACTAACTAAACACATTTGCCAACAGATTTGTGATAGTAGAAGACAGAGTGATCTGCTTCACTCCTTTTCATTCCGAAACCTTGGACAACATTGCTGAACTTTCCAAACCAAGCCCTTGGCGACTGCTTAAGACCATAGAGAGATCGCCTGAGTTTACATACTAGACCAGACTCCCCCTGAGCAACAAAGCCTGGAGGTTGCTCCATGTAAATTTCCTCATCTAACTCACCATGTAGGAATGCATTTTTAACGTCCATCTGATACAGGGGCCAATGGCGAATAGCTGCCATGGCAAGAAGAAGACGAATGGTAGTGATCTTGGCCACTGGGGAGAAAGTGTCTCCATAATTAAGTCCATATATCTGAGTGTAACCTTTGGCTACCAAACGAGCTTTAAGGCGTTCAATTTCACTATTTGGACCAACTTTAATAGCATAGATCCATCTACAACCAACAGCTTTCTTCCCAGGAGGAAGATGAACCAATTCCCATGTTCCATTATGATCAAGGCCTGCATTTCATCAATCATGGCTTGTCGCCATCCAGGGTGATCAAGTGCTTCACAAACATTTTTGAGAATACTGATGAATGATAAGGAATTTATAAAGGAACAATAAGATGGAGACAGACGATAATAACTAAAAAAATTGTAAATAGGATGAAGGTTTCGAGAAGAGCGAATACCTTTTCGAAGGACAACAGGCCAACATAAGTTGTCATCGGCCATGGGAGGAGAATTAGGAGCCGTTGTACAAGAAGTAGACGGAGATGGACATGAGCCATGAGAGTCATCAGGAATACTGGGGTTAGCTTTAGGTGTCATGCCATAAGGAGGAGTCGAGGGAGAATGATCAATTTCAGATAAGATAGGCATTGGACTAATATTAGAGTGGTCAGGTTGATGAGACATGTCTGGAGAAATGACAATCTCTGGACTCGAAGAGGGAGAGGGCAAGGCCTCTTGGATGGAAATGGAGTCAGGTGTGGAGGATGAGTAGAAGGGAGAATCTTCAAAGAAGGTAACATTTGCAGACATGTAATACTTCTTGTTATGAGGAGAATAACATTTGTATCCTTTTTGAAGGCGAGAGTATCCCAGGAAAACACACTTGATCGACTTAGCTGACAATTTATCGAGGCCTGGAGACATATCATGAACAAAACAAGTACAACCAAATACACGAGGTGAAACATGATATAGAGGTTCAGCTGGAAATAGGATGAAATGAGGAATTTGATTATCAAGAGAGGAAGAGGGCATCCTATTGATAAGATAACAGGCAGAAAGAATCGCATCTCCCCAATGATGTAATGGAACTTTTGCATTAATCATTAAAGAGCGAGCGGTTTCAACAAGGTGACGATTCTTTCTTTCGGCTATCCCATTCTGTTGAGGAGTGTGGGGACAAGTGGACTGATGTAATATACCTTGAGAGGACAAAAATGACGAGAGTTCAGAAGAAAAATATTCTTCTGCATTATCACTTCTGAAACATTTGATTGATTTTCCAAACTGATTTTTTATTTCATGAAAGAAGGACACAATAGAAGTTTAGACCTTTCTTTCATTAAATAAAGCCACGTGCACCGAGAATATTCATCAATAAAGGTGACAAAATATTTAAATCCAAAAGAAGTAATTTGACTAGGACCCCAAATATCTGAATGAACAGTGGAGAAGACTGAATTACTTCTTGATTTATCTTTACTTGAAAAAGAAAACCTAACATGTTTGCCTAATTGACAAGCTTCACAGTCTAAAGTTTGGATTTTCTAAGTACTAGGAGCCATTATCTTTAATTTGGCAAGACTAGGATGTCCAAACCGATCATGCAATAATTTAGGAGAGATGGATGCAAGACAGGACACTGAAGAGCTAGATTCCAGGTAATAGAGGCCTCGTGATTCATGTCTGGCGCCAATCTGCCTGCCCGTACCACGGTCCTGAATGACAAAGGAGTCAGAGTTAAATGTAACTGAACAATTTAAGGACTTAGTTAATTGACTCAAGGAAAGTAAATTGGGACAAGAAGGAATGTACAAAACAGAAGATAAATTTAAGGAGGGAGAAATAGAAATTGAACTCACTCCTTGAGCTGAAACCTTTGACCCATTGGCTAATGTGATAGGATGTGGAAATTTGGGAGGTAATAAAGATGAAAACAAGGATTTATTACCAAAGATATGGTCTGAAGCACCAGAGTCAACAATCCATGAGTTTTGACCTTCCACAGATTGAGAAATGCAGGCCGTTGATACATTAGGTCCAGAAGAAGGTCCAGCAAGGCTGTTAGATTTCATCCTCATATACTCTTGGTATCCTTGATATTCTTCTTCAGACAGTTTCCTCTCTTTCGGCTTCTCAGACCTTGATACATGAGCAGAGTTGTCTGGAAAACCATGCAGAGAGTAACATGTCTCATGAGTATGACCCATCCTTATGCAATAAGTGCATTGTGGACGATTACCTCGTCCACCACGACCTCTGTTTCCATGTCCTCCTCTTCCTCTTGAAGATATCATAACAGAGGACTCCATATTACTTTCAAGGGAGGTACCCTCATTGCTCAAGGTAGGAACACGGAAGAGACGAGTAGTTAAGCTCTCCATGGAAGGAATATCTTGACCAGTCAGAACTTGATCACGAATGTGTTTAAATGTTGGGTTCATACCACGAAGAATCATAACCATATAGAGGTTATCAAGTCGTTTCCTTATTTCTTCTATAGAATCAGCTTCTAAGAAAAGCTTCAATTCTTCTGCAGCGGCTTGAGCTTCGGAAACATATGATACCATATCTGAATCATTTTGTTTTAAGGAGGCTAGCTTTTGAACACAATCAAACAAGCGTTGGATATCATTAGAGTAGATATCTTGAGCTTTCTTCCAAAATGAGTAACAGGTTTTGAAAGCTCTGAGGTTCCTCAATATCTTAGGCTCCACTAACTGCCATAGAAGAGCACAAAGCTAAAAGTCAAGTCTCTTCCACTGAGCTTGTTGTTCAGCTGATCCCTCGATATCTACCTTTTCTAGATGCTCATGGTGTCCTTGACCAAGGAACCAGAGTTCCACAGAATCAGCCCAAGCTAAATAATTTTTACCATTGAGCTTTTCAGTTATGAAGACGACAGATCCAGAAATAGGAAAAATGGAACCAGATTTGACTGTGGTAGAAGAAGACATTTTTTTTTTCAGATCTGAAAAAGAGGAAAAAACAAAGATCGAGAGAGAGATTTGATTTAAATCTACTAAATCTTGCTCAAAGTGAACCACACAGGTCAGCAATGGCTTCAGGAGGCTCCGACGAGTTAGACGGCACCAGAACGACGGTGAACGGAGACCGTTTCACCGGCGCGTGGAGCTCACGCGCTTTCTGTTTGGCGTGACTGAGGCGGCGCATGGAGCGACGTATGAGGAGAGATTTACAGGGGTAGAACTTGTACGTCGAGGCGCACCTGGATCTGTGCTCGCTGGAGAAAAAGTCACCGGAGACGACGGCGGCAACAGTGGCGGACAGCCTACTGTGCGACTCTAGACGATAAAGAGCAGAATCGAACTTGCTCTGATACCAACTTGAATATAGAAAAGCTTGAGATAGATTTACTCAGCTTAGAATCTCTTATTAAATAGAGATACAATACAATCTAGAAATTCAGAGTGGTGAATACAACTACCACCAACCTCTGACATACAATAATAAATGAAACATAATATACCTCAACTAACAACTAATAACCAACATCTAATATTAATTTAACAATACTATCAACTGGAATGCACTTAGGATCAAACTCACCCTCCTATAATATAAAATGGTAATTATAATACATATTTATCACATTCAAATATCTAAATAAATAATAAATAATGTGTACATCTAGTAAAAACCTCTTCAATCAATTGCTTTTAATATCAGTAGTGAATTTTTTAATCAAATGAAAACATTCTCAGTCCCATAATCAAGTTTGCATACTGTTTTCTGTATGAAACTCTCATTTTCTAATATAAACCTGCATAAAAGATCATGATAAGTAACACAAAAAGATAAATATTTGATTAAAAAGTTAAATATTTAATATTAAAACTTTACAAAATGTTGAATAAAGGATCAATACTTTGTAACAGTTGTACAATATTCATTTCCACATCCCAAACATGTAAATTTTCCTTCTACACCTTCATTTTTTCTATTGCAATTGCCACATCCTTCATATCTCCAACCATTGGCAACTAAGACTTTTTTAATCTCACCAACAACACAAAATGTCACAAGTTTGAAAATTTGTGAACATTTCTATATTGTTAACAAATTCCAATTTCAAGTGATAAATGTGTGTTAAGAATTCCTTCAGGTTAACATTTTCATTAAAAGATAGAAATAAGGATTGAAATGAGTGTAACAAATTTATACCTCTTCATGAACTCCTCAATCTCAAGAAGTTTTTCATTTATGAAAAGTTTGGATCCATATATTGGGTTCTATACAGACATCTTATACTATCCTAAAACCACATTACAATGTATTTGATAAAAAAAACAAATAAAAATATGGTAATCAGGCTAAATAAAAATAGAGATTATAATGTTTAAACCTAAGGGAATCTTTATCTTGCCAAAGTTAGCAATAAAACCACTAGACCATATTCATGTTTATCCAAGAAACTTTTCAATTGAAGTGTAAAGACTTCCCATAATGTACATGTTATTATATCACCCCTAACATCAAGATACAAACAAATAAAATTAGAAATCGATCATAAAATATGTTTTATTATATCACCCCTAAACCCTTAATCAGTATAAACTTTCCCCTTGATTATATCTCCAAACTTTGTAAAATGACATACATATTTGGGGATATCATATAGATTTTTTTCTCTGACTATAGTTCCCTTCACAAAAACCAACTTGTATGCATGATTTGTTGCTCTATATTCTCCACTATTCCGTTCAACTTCAAAGTTTTGGACAATTTAATAACTAACTTTTTTCAATTGATCTTTCAATTTTTGTATCTTTGCAGTTCTTACTTGAGCAACAATTTTGTCCCCTTAAGCATGAAAGGATCAAGCAGAAAAAATTATTAGTGAAGTAGATTTATATAAAGAAAATAGAAATTAGAAAACTTAAATTTTTATCCATAAATATCATTTCCATTGTTGGCCTTAATTATTTGTTCATACTCCAAATATTAATAATTCTAACTGCTATTTTTCTTGTGAGTCATTTATCTCCTTGATAGAGCTTAATTTTTAGGCCATTGTTGGTGATAACTACATTTACTAAAAAAACACTAAATGACATTCAAAGACCTATTAAATAGAAATGACAAGTATAAACCAAAATGAGAAGAAACTCACACAGAACTGAAAATGGAAAAAATGTTGGTAACCTCAATTCCAGAAAAAGAAAATGAACAAAAAGCTATGAATACTATAAATCACACCAAAACAAAATCGCATAACAAAAGTGCCTATAAACTCAAAGGTAGAAAAAATAGCAAAAAAAAAAAAATCAATACTCAAATACACACCAAACTAAAAACTCATAATAAAATATGAGTACACTCAAAACCAAAAGAAACAAAAAAAAAAAAGCAGAAAACGCACTGAAAATGTGAAGAAGAGAGAAGTAGAGATTTGAGTAAGGGGAGAGGTAAGATGAAACCTTTACGAAAAAATCCACAAAAAAATGGAGAGAGACGCAAACAACCCAAGAGAGTTATGGAAGCCTGAATCGGAAAAAAATTCCAATAATAAAAAGGTAAACAAAAAAATGTCAATAATTACAACCATAATAAAAAATGTACAAAAAGATTGAAACTTAAAAATAACATTAATATGGAAAAGAGAGAGCAAAAGATCTCTAGAGTGAAAGAACGGCAAAGTCTAAAGGTTTGTGTTGGAAAAAAGAGAGTGTAAGAGAAACATGAGAACGTCACACGGTAAAAACTTGTTTTATATATAAAGATTTGTTTCTCCTATTGAAATTTCATGATCTCGTATTGGTTGTTGCTGGGAAAAGCTAATTTTAAGTTATGCATCCTTTGTTATGATGAAAAATATGAATTTATCTTTTATAAGTGAACAAATGTGTTGTGCTTAAATTTTATCCTCGTTCTGGCTTGTTCCTTCACATTGGAAAAGGAATTAGAGATAATGGATTTTCTTAAGGCTTTGTTCTAATTCTCTCTTCTTTTTTTGCTTTTTGTGCATTTTAGGCCCATCATATATTTTTGTTTTAAGATAGCAGTTAGTGTAATTGGGTTGCTATTGATATTTGTTCATAAATAGATTATGCTAATTTCAATGGCCATAATTCAGATTTGTGTTAGCAATAAATGCTCGTGATTATTTGTATTTCAATGAAATAAGAGTTGAGTTATTGGTGTTGGGAGAACAAACAAGTAATTAGTTGGGTTATTTGTGTTCATACCTTCATATTTTTAATTCCACAAAATAGTATCCTAAAAATATGTTTCAGTCATCATCAACTTATCAAATTTTGACAGGCATTCATCTATAGTTGTTATAATATCAAATATGGGCGCTCATTTGGGTTGTTGTCAAAACTGGAATTGGCACATGTTACCTTCTACTTCTATTGACTTTTGATGCGGAAATCACATTTCTTTTAAGATTTTTATTTTATATTTATCTCTTTTTTATTTAACACCTACCAACTACCAACTTTAGTAATTTTTTAAAAACTCAAAAATACCTTTTAACTTAGTTATTTATCCTAACACCTATCATAATAAATTAGTCTTATATTTCATAACACCTATTCTAATAAATTAATCTCACCCACTCATATTTTAAAATAAAATAACTTATTTTATGAAATAAACTTTTAAATAAATAAAAAAATTCATTAAAATATTTATTTAACTATTTACATTATCTATATAAAATTTTATATTTAATAATATAATTTATTTATAACATAATTTTTTAAAATTTTACTCAAATTTCATTAAAATTTTATATTTTAACATATAAAATAAATAAATATAAAATTTTATTACAAAAAAGGTTCTCCTAATAAATTTTTATATTTTATTATTTTAATTAGAAAATTTATATATAATATTTATATTATATTTATAAAATTTTATATTTTAGTAATATAATTTATTTATAATATAATTTTTTAATATTTTATTAAAATTTTATATGATAAAACATAAAAATAAATAAAATATAAAATTTATTACGAAATCTTCTCTTAATTTATTTTTTTTGCAAATTACTCTAATTAATTTTATATATGACATTAATTACTATAATTACTGAGTCTAATTACATGACACGTTAATTAATTACTTTTATTCTAATTACTATAATTAACGTTAATTACTCTAATTGACACTAATTACTCTAATTATTATTATTATTACCATAATTATACTGATATTAATTACTCTAATTTTTTTTGTTATAATTAATTTGAGACTAAAAACACTTATGAGTAATTTAATTTTTTGTTATAATTAAATTAAAAATAATAACATTTAATTTCTGTTACTCTAATAATATTTATGAGTAATAAATATTTTTTTATTTTTTTCTTCTCCGGCAGTGTATCGCCGGAGAAGGAAAAAAAATTGCAAATTTTTTTCTTGCCGGAGAAGAAAAAATAAAGGACAAAATGGTATTTTTTTCACCGGTAGGTAGAAAATAAAAAAGTAGTAATGTTAAATAAAAAACTCTTTCTTTCTCATTTTGTTCTTTGTGTAAGCATAGATATAAGTAATTACTTATTGGCTTTTACAATTTATTATAGCAAAATTCCCTATCTTTGCTTGAACTGTCACACAGGAAGAACACATAAAAAGAAATAGAAAAATTATCTGTCTGTCTTTCTTCAAATAAAGTGCTAAAAATTATTACAGCAACTCAAGTTCCGTGTCTTTAGTACTGAAGGTTAAAATTTTTTCTTTTTGTGTACAGTGGTTGTATTGATGTTTTAACTTATGACGTTATGTATGTTACTTCAAACCTCCCACCATGAGACCAACTCTATTTTGTTGTATTTCAGAAATGAAAATGATATACAGGTTGAGTCTCTTAGAATTGTAAATTCTAAATACATTTACGTTACAAAACCAGCTTCTTAGATGATATGTTGTGAAAATCAAAAGTAAGAAAAGAGAAAAAGATGTAACTGAAAGTGGTCAAAGAATAAAAAAAACTGAAAAATAAATATTAGTTAAAAGAGTAACACAAAATTTTAAATAGTATAATATAATTTATATAAGAAAATCATTGTATCTCTAATATGTAATATAATTTAGTCATGTTATATCATATCAGGCCATCCTTGGCCCATATTGGGGGAAGAAATATAAATGAAATGTGATAATAATTAAGTATAGGCAATTAGGCATTATGCGTTAACTATAGTTGAGATTGACTTCACCTTTCAACAAAAGGTTGCTTTTTCCCATACACATGGGAGTAGCAAACGCTTTTTTATCCGTACCCTTAATCTGATCCTCAAGTGGCAAAGTCCCAACATGTAAAAGGCATTGTAGGGATGAACATAGAGACCAACAATGCGCACCCGTAGGGCATTAGAGCTAAGAAAAATGATATAGAAATACCTTATACCTAGTGTGTTTTTATATTTAGTGAGAAGAAAAAAAAATTGTAGATATAATAGAATTTATGATGTGATTAAATATAAAAGAAAATAAAATATAAGAGAAATGAAAAGAAATAAAAGTTATTGATAAAACTTATAAATCATATAAGTATAATGTGTATTATTATTCTAGAGTTAATTATCGCTTCACGCCTTCACCCTTCTTTTTGTTTGAGGAGAACCTTGCAATCTCTTTTGTTGAATAACCACGACAGAAAACATGATTGAGATACATGCATAAAACTCATTTTTATATTGAAGTTATATTTTTCATTGGAAAGTGTTAAAATTGATTTATTTATTTTTAACTTTAAAGTAAGAATGAGAAGAAAAGAAAGGAAGAAAGCAGCATGCAATAAATATCTTTAATTGAAAAGACCAAAATTAATAAAACACATAGAAGATTCCAACATGGAGAAACACTGGCCTAGCTGGGCTGGACCCATTTTTAAGTAGTTATTACGTTGTCGTGGCGCTATGATTTGGCGTCCCAGCTCCCTACAGGGTGTAGTGTGGTCTGAATTATTATCCACTTTAAAGTCCTACCCAACATTATCCTTTTACAAGGTTAGTTGGAGTTGTGGAATCCTTCAACTGATGAATGAAATAAAGCAGAGCGGGGTTTTTGTATCCAATCTCCTGCACACTTTTAGACTTTGGTCTCTGTCATACCCAACACTACAAATGCAAAACAACAACTCGGTTTGACATGAAACTTGGACTAAATAAATATTGTCCTCTAACAACATCTTCTTCTTTCTTTCTCACCTCCACTTAAATCATCCGTCCCCTCTCTTCTTTTACCTGTTTTTTCAACTCTGTTTAATTCAAAACTTCTTAATATTGTTTATCTTAGACAAATGAAAAATGTTTTTCATAGGACATTTTTTCTACGGAAATAAGACTGCAGATCTTTTGGCAAAAAAACTCTTTTCAAATTTCGTGAGAATTATTGGGTTAGGATGTTCCTAGCCAAACTCATGTTGACTTCTGATTCGATGCATTATCTGGTACCATTTCGCCATTCTCCATCTTTTATGGATAAGAAATTCATTCCACAATCATGAGAATTTACGATGTAAACAAGGAATTATAATCTACATTAACCAAGAAGAGACCAAAATAGTAATGATAAATTTCGGGTAGCTTTGCAGATTGTTGTTTTCAAATAAGAAATTGATACATATATTTTATAAGGAGATGGCAAATAAGAAATTTAAGGTAGATTTACAACAGTAGAGTATGTTGATGAGTTTTAAAAGGGAGGGTGAAGGATGGACATAAATGCATTATATATGCATGGCTCTCTTGGAGTGATGTGTTACTCAGTGAAGGATGGGCGATTCCTCTAGCAGTATGCGTTAAAATGTCATTTGCTTTGTGGTTGAGGAAGGAAGTGAGAATGAGAATGTGATATATTGGAGTCACGTCCATAGAAAGAAAGTAAATTTAAAAATGGGATATGAAAAGGGTATGTAGGTGAAGTGATTAGAAAGTAAGAAGTGTTGTTGATGAAGAGGAAGATTAGATGAGCGAGGTGGGATTAGAAGGAAACAAGGACCTCCATCCAAAAGCGTCGTGGCTTGGTTGGAAACGTCGATGAAAGAGGCAGAAAAGTAAAAGAAAATAAAGAAAGTGACAAATGAGTAGGTCCCAAATCGGCCTATAATTATGAAAAGCATTGGAATGTGTAGTGTGAAGAGTGTGAAGAGAGTGAAAAGGGAGATGAAGACGACATACGGAACGATAACAACATCGGCGCAACCGAACATGGAGTACATATCGAGGGCGAAGCAGCGGATCAAGGCGGGGCTGGGGACTCGGAGGCCGTGGAAGGCGATGTTGAACGTGCGGTCGCTGAAGGTCCCCGGCGGCGGAGTGGCGGAAGTAATGGCACGGGTGAGAGTGAACGTGTCGTATTTCAGGATGAACTACGCGATGGTGGGGCTGATGATACTGTTTCTGAGCCTGCTGTGGCACCCGATATCGCTGATAGTGTTCCTGATACTCATGGCGGCGTGGCTCTTCCTCTACTTCCTCCGCGACGACCCTCTCATCGTGCTCGGCCACCTCGTCGACGACCGCCTCGTGCTCCTCGCCATGGGCCTCCTAACCGTCACTCTGCTGCTCCTCACAGACGCCACCGTCAACATTGTGGCCGCTCTTGCGCTCGTGGTGGCGCTCGTGGTGGCGCACGCCTCGTTCAGGAGGACGGAGGATTTGTTCCTCGCAGAGGAGGACCAAGCTGCTGCTGCTTGATTATTCTTTTTCTTTTTTCTTTTTTCTTTTTTCTTTTTTTCTCAATTCCTGGACAAAAATGTGCTTAGATTTCCTTTCTTTTTTATTTTTGTCTTATATTTTTTTTAAGCTGACTTTCCTCGTCCATGGATCTATTTTGTATTCTAGTTAGTGATATCATTTTTCCTTCAAATTGAATTATCGATCAGGTACTCAAAGATTGAAGAACCCTCCCTTCATGAATCCTTGAAACGGTACTTGATTCATTTTACTAGTTGCATATTACTTTCTACATTTCAAAACATCAAAGTTGTCACAAGGTTTTTCAAAGATCTTTTGTAAACATTCAAATCTTAAAATATTTTTAGAAACCTCAGAGTTATCTAAATTTTTTAATTTTGCAAGCATTTGCACGTAGGTCCATAATTACTAATTTTAGCTAGCAATTTTCAAAAGTTACAAACCAAATTTAATCATATTAATTAGTAATAATTAATATAACTAATTTTTATTATCCTGTGGAGCATATTTGAAAATATTTTGGATGTGATAATTAATAAAAGTAACATTATTAATTATATTAGTTAGTTACTTTTTAATTATATAAATTTTTATATTATGATTACTATTTTTTATGTTGTGTTATATGTGTGATGTTATCTATTTTTATCATTTAAAATAAATTATAATTTAATTATATTTTATTTTTATTTTTTATTAACCAAAAAATAGTTTACACAATTATTGTTTAAAAAAATTTTAATTTTTAAACTTTAATTATTTATAAATAAGCTATTAATAAAATATAATAATTTAATATTTTTATTGGGATTCAGTGGAAGCAATTTTGAAGAACTGCCACCTTTATAGAAATTTTGTGCTTAAAATTACTTGTATTGGAAAAAGTGAACATAAATTATGTGTACATGCGGGTCCCATTGGAAACACCCAAATAGAGTTACTTAATTGCGGATGCTATAAAAATTTTGAACAATATTATTACAATATAATGAAGTTTTCGCTTTATATTAGTTTGAGATTTAATTTGATACTAACAAAATAACTTGCAAATTCACTTGGTATTGATTTTATTTTCTTTCCTCTTTTTAATGAGAAATAGAATATGAATGCGAGAGGCATAAATTGGGAGTTTTTTTTTTATTTTATTTTCTAGTGGTTAAAACCCTTCACAAATGTTTTTTAATTTAAAAAATAAATAAAAGAGGAAAAAAAGTATCATGTAAGCAGTTAGATTATTATGTATAACAGAGAATGACTGATAACATAAAAGTTAACGGTTGAATATATAGTTGTCTAATGTCGTTAGCAATTGAGGAACCTATGTGCAAACGCTAGAAAAATTCAATGACCTGTGTGCCTCTAAAAATCTTTCAAGGATCTGAATGTTTCGAAAAATCTTTTAAGAACCTGAATGCTAGTAAAAAATCTTTCAATGATCTATCGGCACGACACTTAATAATTGATTGAGTACTTACTAAACAATGTGTAGCGACTAATATGCAAACAACAAAATGACTCAAGGGGCCTAGATGTTTCTAAAATTCTTTTAGAAACCTAGATGTCTACATTTCAATCTTTGAAGGACTTGTATGAGATTTCATTTTTTTCTTCTTTTTCAGCCATTTTCGATGTCTTTTTTTTTTTTACAAAATTAAGGTAGTTTCACCAGGTATTTACAGAAACGGGTTGCTTTCATAAATATTTAAAGAACCATGATAATTTGACTATTTTTACTATGAAAGGTCCCAACTACAAAGAGTCAAAGACAACTCCAATTTTGGAGACATCAATCATGTGATCATATCTTATTTTTAAAAAGTAAGTACATTCTTTTATTTGCATATGTTAAAAAAACCAACAAAGAATTGATATGATATCAGAATTATTTACATATATTAATAGAGATGAGAATTGTTCATAAAAATAGTGTTTTGCATAATAATAATAATCAAATACGATACATATTACAAAGAATTCAACCTATTATTTTAGAACAAAGCACGTTAATCTTCGTTATTACTTTATGAAATTTTTACTTTAGAATGATGAGCTAACATAGACAAAACTTCTCTAGAGCAAGAACCAAGCAAATATGTTAACAAAGGGGAAATTTCTTTTAACACTAACTCCTTTACTACTTACACCTCATTACATTTAAAATAATTTGAAAACCCGCAACATATTCTTATCATGTTTTAACCTATCAAATCAACTTATCTAAAATATACATTTATGGTATTCTAGATCAGTTGATCTAGAATGTTATAAAATGTATATTTCATATCACTTGACTCAGAATATATTATGTTAGTTTTAGATTAGATGATCCCGAATGCAATAACAAAATATGACTAATTGTATTTCGGATCAACCAATCTAAAATACAAAATATTAATATTTCGCATTAGTTGATCCGGAACATAAATATGATATTACACTTATCAATTTGAAATACAATTAGTCGATGTTCTATTACTACATTTTAGATCAACTAATATGGAGTTAACATAATTTATTCACAATCAACCGATCCAAAATATAAATTTTAGGCATTCTGGATCAACTAATCCATAATACCTTAAAATTTATATTATGGACAATTGATAAGGAAAATACAGTAGGGTATATTGGGGTTTTTAGGTTATTTTAAATGTTATGGGGTGCGAATAGAATATGAGAAAGTGCTAAAAGAAACTACCTAACAAAGGTTATAACCAACCGACAAACAAATTAAAGCTGTGCTCAACTTCAGTTAGCCTGCTAAAGAAGATAAACTTGTTCACATTGACTAATGTGTGAAGAGAAATTAAAATTAATTTCAAGTGGAAGATTGTTGGAATTGGTCAAAAGAAAACTTAGGGACATACAATTGCTTGCTTTGTGGAGAAAAACAAAGAAAATCAATAAATTAAAGTGATGCATGAAAATAGGAAAAGAAAATATAATGATAAAAAACATTACATGTAGCAAATATAAACAGCCCGATGCTATAAGTACAAAATCATTCCCACTACAAGAGAAAGAAAAAAAAAAAGAAAAGAGGAAGAGAAAATATTAAAAAATAATAATTTTATTTTCTAGGTATATAATGAGTTAAGTGTTTGTAAATACTGATATTTTATCTTTTTTTATAATATACTTAAAACACAATTAGAGGAACTTTGTTACTATCGTTATTATTCCTTATTTATATTGTTTCTTGAAATTTTGATTATAAGAATTTTTGCATAATTTTTTACAAAAATTAAAAATCAGAAACACAAAATCATCCTGAAAAAGACCTATGTTGTTTTTTTATGATTTTGAGAGTAAAATGTAGATTTGTATTTTGTAATATATTTTGTCTTGCCCACGCTTAATATCTCTTTTGTTTTGGTTAGTCTCTAACTAACTCTATTATTAGTTAGATATTTGTTAGATTTTTGCATTTTATATAAGTAGAGCTGTTAAAATGTGTTTGGTCCACGAACTTACAAAATTGGTGTCTAAACTCTAAAAAAGAAGTCTAAATAGAAGTGAATCTTTTTTACCAGTTCATTTGCCTCGACTATGTAAATGAACTTGAATCGAGCTGACCTGAATACAAATATAAGTGCATAAATTTTAAAAATATATATTAATAATATATATAAAAAACATTATTAAAAATATATTAAATACAAAATATACACATAAAAGTATGTCTGATGTGAAATCAATTTATAAATATTGTTAATATACATATAAAAGTATGTTTTATGTTATTTTAATAATATATTTTTAACAAATGAATGTTATGTTATTTTGTTTTGGTTTTTATTTTTTATTTATTTTCAAAACATTTTTATTCAATTTCAAAAACAATAAAATTTAGTTTTTAGATTTTTGTTTCTATTGTTATTCAAACTCATCACTTGATATCACTTGCTACCATTGACCACCACCTTTGTCAACCGGACGAAGGTGGTGACCAGTGATTGTCGTTCAAAGGTAGTGATCAATGGTACAAAGTGATGAACTTGAATAAAAACAGAAAAAGAAATCTAAAAATTAAATTTTATTATTTTTAAATTGAGTAAAAATTATTTAAAAAATAAATAAAAAATCAAAACAAAATCATTTTTACTAAATACGTTTCTATTTTCCAAATACATTTCAAAACCATTTTAACCAAATATATTTTGGTTTATGATTTTTAATTTGAGTTAATTCGATGTAGAATACCCTTTTAGAAAACATCTCATCTATGGTTTGGCAAAACTTCTTATGCTAAGTTGGATGTCCCCAATATGTTGGATTTCGTGAAGAAAAAAAATGATTGAGCCTTAACAAAAAATCACCTCCCACTTATGAGATTTAGGAAGAATTTACATCCATGATTTGTGTTAGCCAACCCAAACGTAATAGGGGCAAGCCCATCTGAAGGAGGGACTACGTTTAGTCTTTTTTTCAAGCATCCTTGATATGGTTGCAATTTTTATTTTGTTGTTGTTCCCTTACAGGCTCGTTTTATTCCTTAGCTGGGCCATTAGGGTTATTGTTCTCTCCTTCAAAGGATCTATTTTTTCTCTTGAGAAGGCATGAATGAATACACAACCTCTCTTTTATCCTAGTCTTTCATAGTTTAGTGTCTTTTCTAGTTAAGGATACAATAATCTAGCAATAGTTTATAATTGGTGCTTTCATTCTCGTTCCCCATGCCTTAAAGAAAAGAAAACAAGGATATCAATGAGGCACTCCTTGCCCTCATTGACAAATTTATCGTGCTCCAATCACAGCTAGAGGAACAACAACACTAGCAAACGACACAAAACCTTCAATTCCAGAAGGCAATTGAAGCCTGCCAAGATGCTTTGCAATTGTTTCTCTACCTACTCCAAGATAAGTTCTCAGACTCCTCAGTTTTCCACCCACTGTTCTCTACCCTCCTTTCCCCTAATCTATCACACACAACATCCAACCCACAAATAAACCATACCATTCATATGTCTTCCCCTAACGTGCAACATATTTTCCAGCCCCCACCCACATTTTTCACCATCCATACTATTACCACCCCTTTTTACCCACCACCCCTTCCCCTTCTCTCTCCACCACCACTACCCCATCAACCACCACCCATTAAAACCCCTAATATTGAATCGAGCCACTCTGATGGTTTTTGCACCCCTCGACTGGTTATTCCAGACCCAACTTTTTTCTCCTATTACGATGTTCCATTCAAAAATCAGATTCATATGACAAGATTTTACATGAAAAGATATGCTCTTAGTTAGTACCAATGGATGGACCAGACTCACCAATTTTCTGATTGGCCCTCTTTTACTAGATCCTTGGAACTTCGTTTTCGTTTGTCTACCTTCATCAACCATGAAGTTGAGTTGTTTAATCTCAAACAAACAGAATCAGTTGTTGAGCACCAAACCCAATTTGAAAAGTTGTGCAACAAAGTAGTAGGCCTAAGCTAAACATCTATTCTCAATTGTTTCCTCTCGAGCCTTAACACAGAAATTAAGCGTGAGCTTACCATTTTACACTCTTACTCTATTCCATAAGCTATAGGTTTAACCAAGCTAATTGAGAAAAAAATTTGAGATTCTAAACCTCGACCATTCCAAACCACTAATGCACTATTCCACCCAGCCAACCGCACTCCACCAATTACACCCACCCAACCACCCACACAACCCACTTCATTACCTATAAAAAAATCTTTTTTGCTTATATGCAAGAAAAAAAGACCCAAGGTCTATGTTATTACTGTGATGAAAAATTCATGGTGGGCTACAAGTGTGCCAATGGTCGTTTCCTGCTTCTACTAGAAGGTGACCCTGACATGGAAACACCTACCTTAAACAATGATCCTGATGTTATTCATTTTCAGCTCTTCCCTCAGACTTTGTTGGGGAAACCATCACCTAAGGCTCTCAAATTTCACAGTCACATTGCTGGTTTACAAGTTCTAGTTCTCCTGGACAGTGGAAGCTCTCATAACATTCTACAACCTAGAATTGCCAATCATTTGGGTCTGTTGACTGACCCTACCCCTAATCTCAAAGTTATGGTAGGTAACGATGAACATCTATCTTTTGTTGGTTATTGTTCTAATGTTTTTCTCTCCTTACAAGGGCATCAATTCACTATCCCATCTTATCTATTCCCCATAGAGGGTGCTGACATTGTGTTGGGACTTGAATGGTTATCCGCCTTAAGTTTTGTCTCTACCGACTTTTCAATTCCCAGTTTTTCTTTTAATCACAACAATACCTAGATTACATTAAAAGGTTCACTTTCTCTTTCCCTAAGTCCATCTACCTATCACTAACTCTGGCAATCTCTCCACACAAATGTTATTGTCTCCTTCTATTTACTGACCCCAAACCTATTAGCCCTCCCGAACCAGTACCTGTTGACCCATCAACACTTGAATCCTTTACCGATCTACCCATGAATTTTCAAACCCTCCTTACCAAATATGCCAAACTTTTTACCCAACCTCATACATTACCCCCTTCTCACTTTCATGATCATAAAATACCCTTATTACCCAACTCAACCCCTATTAACATCAAATCTTACCGCTACCATTTCTCCTAAAAGGAAGCCATCACTACCATTATTAAGGACATGTTAGTAGATGGCATTATTATCCCAAGTCACAACCCTTTTCCCTTGTTTTACTGGTTCGAAAAAAAGATGGCACATAGAGGTTTTGTGTTGACTATAGAGCTTTAAACATAGTCAACATAAAGAACCGCTTCCTTATCACAATTGTGGATGAATTGCTGGATAAATTGGGCTCAACTAGAATTTTCACTAAACTAGACCTAAGATTAGGGTATCACTAAATTAGAGTTTCCTCACTCGACACTCACAAAATAGCCTTTAGAATTCTCGATGATCATTATGAGTTTTTTGTCATGCCCTTTGGACTAACCAATGCCCCAGATACATTCTAGGCGACCATGAACGATCTTCTCAGGCCTTACTTAAGACAGTTTGTCTTGGTGTTTTTTTATGACATATTAATGTATAACACTAATAACGACTCTCACTTAGTTCATTTAAGCATCATATTAGACTTACTCCTATCTAATTCATTCTTTGTTAAGTTATCTAAGTGCGGTTTTGCTATTAAGTATGTTCATTATTTAAGCCATGTTATTATTAACGACAATGTTAATCCTGATCATGAGAAGATTCAAGCTATCATAAGCTGGCCAGAGCCATGATCCCTCATGACTTTGTGCAGTTTTTTAGGCCTCACTGGATTCTATCGATGTTTCATAAAACAATATGCAACAGTCGCTACTCCCCTCACCGAATTGCTAAAGAAAAATAATTTTACATGGTTAGATATAACCACCCAAGCCTTTAAACAATTAAAAAAGGTAATTACTACAACCTTGATCTTGATTTTCCTAAACTTCTCTAAACTCTTTTGCATTGAAACAGATGCTTCAGCCACTGCAATCGGAGTCGTCCTCACTCAAGAAGGGAGACCTCTTGCCTTTTTCAGCAAGCGAATAAGTCAAAGAATGCAGGCTACATCCACCTACATAAGAGAAATGTATGCTGTCACATAATCAATCAAGAAATGGCACCAATATCTTACAGGGAGAAAGTTCAAAATTTATACTGATCAACAGAGTTTGAGAAATTTGGTCTCCCAAACCATCCAAACCCCAAAACAACAATGATGGATGTGTAAACTACAAAGCTATGAGTTTGAGATAATTTACAAACTTGGAAAAGACAATTAGGTTACTGATAGCCTTTCTAGATGAGACCATGATGAACACATAACTGAGCAGGATGACTCTGCTTCAATTCTTTTCTTCTTGACATCCGTCCTAATCCCAACCCTCCTCCAATCAATGAAATATTTTTTTAAAACTGAGCAAGGAAAAAAATTTATCGATTCCTTCATAACAGATTCACTTACAACCGAGTAGGTCATGGTCTAGGATGGTCTTTTTCTAATCAAAGGCCACATTTTTGTCCCAAACATACTCCATCTCCGCCACTCCTTGTTGACCAAATACTACAACACTCCCTTAGGTGGACATTCATCTTTGAAACTGACTTTAGCAAGGATTGTTGCCTCCTTTTTCTGGCCAAGAATGTATCATGATGTTGAACACTTCATCAAACATTGTGTGGTACACCAAAAAAACAAACATATGCTAATAAAAAAAGGGATTATTAAAACCTTTACAAATACCGAGAAGGTGTGGGAAGATTTAACAATGGATTTCATTACACACTTACCTCGCTCATATGGCCACATTGTGATTTGGGTAGTCTTTGATCATCTCACAAAATCAATGCACTTCATTGCTTTGCTGCCCCACTTTGCTGCGTCGGACTTGGCAACATGCTTCTCAGTAGAGATATGTCACCTTCATGGTATGCCCAAAACAATCACCTCTGATAGGGACCTCCTTTTCCTAAGCAAGTTTTGGAAGGAACTCTTTCGGGTCAAGGTACAACATTGCAATATAGTACAATATACCATCCAAAGACAAATGGTCAAACAGAGGTCGTAAATAGATGCTTAGAAGCTTACTTACGTTGTTTTTGCAGCGAATAACCCAGGCAGTGGTACAAGTTTCTTCACCTTGCCAAATATTGGTTCAACTCAACCCATCACTCAGCTATTGGGATGCCACCATTCCAGGCCTTATACAACAGATCGCTGCCAATAATTGTTGATTACGTCTAAGGGTCCTTACACACCAGACATCTAATTTGAAGAGGGTTAAAGATAAATCTTAAAAGAATGAGACAAAGCATAGTGACACAAGCAAACAAGCATAGGGCTGACCTTACCTTTAGTGTGGGTGACCTTGTTTGGCTTCCCCTCACACCATATAGACAGGTGACCGTGGCTCGTCGGCCATATCAGAAACTAGCAAAGAAATATTTCGACCCCTTCGAGATCATTAGCAAAATCGGGTCCATGACATATGAATTTCTTCTACCTAAAGGGGCTCACATTCACCCAGTGGTACATGTCTCTTTGCTAAGATGGTATCATAGACCCTCTCATCTGTCTTGTTTTAGGATATTTCCACCCCCCTCTAAAGCACAAGACTCTCTAGAAACACCTCTGGCTATCAAAGATGCATTCACTTCTCAGTTTGAAGATATAGAAAAAATATTTTAGTAGTTTAAGTGACTCAAAACATTTAACTAGCCCAAGTACAACTGAAGAGGTGCTTAATTCTCAGTCGTCTGATCTCCCAATGACCCATCCATCTCCACCGTTGAATAATGTCCCTTATGTTAATCAGTTGCCACGTGTCACGGAGAGCAGTACTCCTCTTTTTCCCTAGTAGTCCACACGTGAGGTTCTGATATCCTTACCCAACATGCAACCCGCTGATTCCCAAGGAAAAACGTGCCCATCTACACACCGTTTGATCACATGCTACCTTCATTTCCACCATTTGCAGGGGAAAATTAGTAGTTGTGCCCACCTGTATTCCATGCCCAGCCTGCTTCGGATCAACAACTGTTAGATGCTAGATGAATTCAATCTCAAACGCAAATAGAAAACACAATCTATGTGCCTAATGCTCCTCCAATCAGCTCATGCATAGCTGCCGCGCCAAGCCTCAATCTGCGATCACTCTTTTTCACCAATTGACACTGGACACGTGGTCGGAGACCTTGAGGACAAGGTTCATCTCCCAGGAGTGGGCAATGTTAGCCAACCCCAATGTAATAGGGACAAACCCATCTGGTTGAGGGACTACATTTAGTCCTTTTTTTAGGCATCCTTGTTATGGCTGCAATTTTTATTTTGGTGTTGGTTCCTTATGAGCTTGTTCTATTCCTTAGTTGTTCCATTAGGGTTATTGTTCTCTCCTTTAAAAGATCTATCTTCTCTCTTGACAAGGCATTAATGAATAAGCAACCTCTCTTCTACCCAAGTCTTGCATAGTTTAGTGCATTTTCTAGTTAAAAATAAAATATCTAACAATAGTATGTCAATTTAATATTGTCTTATGGAAAGGCACACCCCTAGTATTTAAAAATAATATTTATACATAAAAAGTTACACATAATATTTGGCAATTTTTTTATAGTAAAATAAAAAAAAAATTTACATATACTTAAACTTATTGTTATAAATAAAATTGATAAAATGTAAAAGATGATTGAATAAAGAAAGGTGGGAATTGGATGAGTGATAGTGTTATAGAGGTAGGGAAGAGGAAATTGGGGTGATGGATCCGTACTATCAAGATGATCGCAGCAACATCAACACTCTCTTCGTGTCCGGTCTCCCCGACGACGTGAAGCCTCGTGAGATTCACAACCTCTTCCGCCGCCGCCCTGGCTTCGACTCTTCCCAGCTCAAGTACACCGGCCGCGCCAACCAGGTTGTTGCCTTTGCCACCTTTTTCAACCACCATTCCGCTATGGCCGCCTTGCACGCCTTCAATGTCAGTCCCTTTCCCCTTTCCCCTTTTCATTTACCTATTCTTTCTCCCATTTTATTATCTTCCACTCTTTTTTTTTCTTGCATTCTTTCACCTCTTTGCAATTCCTTTTTCTTTCATCAGGGTGTGAAATTTGATCCACAAACTGGATCTGTTTTACACATTGAACTTGCCAGGTCAAACTCTCGGAGGAAGCGTAAACCAGGTATATATATATATTATATGTAGCCTTGACTATAAGCTTTAATATGACCGGATGCAAATATGAAAATATCTTCAAGTTACAAGACATATATAACATATACAAATCTTGTCGTTTTTTCACTTTTATTACATTCACTTTTTCCTTCAAGCAACTTTTCTTCCTCCCCCCAAATTTGTGAATTTTTATGTATCTCTTTTGATGGATTCTTGAAGAATTCAGTTTGTTTTACTTTTATGGCTTTACTGCCTTTTCAGTTTTCACTGGACTTGTATTTTGCACAGGTGGTGGAGCATACGTGGTTATAGATAAAAGGTCCAAAGGGGAACCTAATGTTCAGGGATCCTCAAGCGATGATGGTATTGTTACTTTGTTAAGTTCAAGGCAATGTGTGTGTATTCAGAAATGACTATGATCTAGCTTGCTGCTATTTTATTGTATAAAACCGTAGCTAATTGTCCTTTTCTGTCAATTTATATGGGTTGGGTGAGGAGATTAGAAAGGGAAAAGGGAGAGGAGTAGCACAAGGAACTTAGGTTTCATATTCTTGCCCCCCTCTTGTTTTTGTGTCTCACCTGCACATCTTTCACATTTAGGTGACAGTGACCCTGATGAACCTTCAGAAAGTGGCGGCAACCATGGTGATTTAGCAACCATGACAAGGTTGAGAGTACAATAAATTTTAGTAGCTGTTTTTACCACAAAAGTTCAAAATTTTGTAAATTGTTTACACACATACACACAAAAATTGATGCCAGTACTCTGAGTATCCTAGTTATTCACCAAGTCTAATATTCTCTTGTATGCAGTGATGAAACCGCTGTTGGTTCTGACAATGTTGTATCTGTGGTAAGTAAGTTCTAGTGAATATCAGAAATAAGCTTGAAACCTTGAACTCTTCAGCTTACTGCATTTGTAGAATCATCCAATGTTTTTTTCTTCTTTAAATGCAGCACATAGAAGTCATGTCATTTCCTTGTGTTTCAACAAGCAGATGAAATTTTGTTTAGTTTGTAAAAGGTGTTGCTTCATTTTCCCATTAAGAACTTCTGTCAACAATCCTTTCAAATTGGCTGCAGGTGCAACATGAAAAGGGTGGTGCCAGAGGACTATGCTCCACTCTCTTTATCGCAAATCTTGGTCCAAATTGCACTGAAGATGAATTGAAGCAGGCTTTTTCTGTGTGAGTTTTTCCTTCTCTTTTGTTGATGAATCTGCAAAGGTCCTCTATTATTCAGATTGGAGCTGTGTTGAACATGCTGATTCTTCTTATATCTAATCATCTAGTTCTTGCAATGCTCATCTTCTACTTGGTTTGATCATATAACTTAATGTTTTT
Source organism: Psophocarpus tetragonolobus (assembly GCA_037954015.1). Taxonomy (NCBI): domain Eukaryota; kingdom Viridiplantae; phylum Streptophyta; class Magnoliopsida; order Fabales; family Fabaceae; genus Psophocarpus; species Psophocarpus tetragonolobus. Next base: position 49,838,564 of record CM075693.1, on the reverse strand, counting down.
AATCCATTTTTCTAGATATACTGGATTCAACATGGTCAAAATGCGCTCTAGAGGAGGAATGCCAGTTGCATTTGCTGATTTTGAGGTAAGTCACCACTCTAGCAGGAAACTATAGGTGTCATTATTAAAATAGTAGGCATTCATAATATTCATATATCGTGTGTGGTTGTTGAAGGGAGAGAGAAAGGTGGGTGGAGGAACGGGAGGAGAGGAAATGATAGATTAAGCCTCTTAAGACATTAAATTTTTTGGTCCTACACTTTTCACAAGTACACTTGTTACTGGCATCAATTTCTTTTCTTTGGAGCAATGTGTCGAGTTCTCTGTATAGAAACTCTACCTTTTCTGTATATCACTGATTGTTCATTTTATCAATTTTAATTCTCACTCATTTATTGATTATATTACCTATTCTTTTAACAGGAAATTGATCAAGCTGCTAAAGTCTTGGAGGAGCTTCAGGGAAGCTTGCTGCCATCGTCAGATCGGGGTGGCATGCACATAGAGTACATTCTAGCCTAATGGATTCTATTAATTTTTATTCTGCTATGATTGGATACTTCATCGTTCTAACTTCTTTCTCTTACCCCTGCTTTCTAGATACGCAAGGTCTAAAATGAGGAAACATTAGTAGCAATTGGAAGTGGACAGTTTCCGATAATATGGTTTTCTGGCAGAGTAGTTGCAACATGGTAGGAAAAGATTGGGAAGGTGACCGATTTTGCAAAATGATTACAGTTGACTTTTTTTTGTCATGCCTATAACTATGTACTGTGTTGGAATTGAAGTGCTTGTAATTTGGTATATAGGAGCTTGCAAAACGTGGGCTCTCTAGAGGCTGTAAAACCACTGCATATATTTTTATGGCTTATGACAAATGATATCCACATCAGTAGTAAAGTGTTTTGAGGGAAAACTACACTTCTTTCTCTTAGATGGCTTTATTATACTGGCTTTTCCTCTTAAAAAAGATGCACTTTTTTCGTTTGAGACATTTGAACTTGAAACAGATTTTCTCTTCACAATTCACTAAGTTAGTTCTTAATATGTTGTTGACATTAAAACTTTAGAATATATATTATAAAGTTTCCTAGTTCATAAAGGAATAGTTTTCAAAATATCAACTCAATAACCAAAGTTCAGGGTTTGATCCGTGATTTGGGTCGAGTCACAACTAGAGGTTCATCCTTGTTACAATATGATTTGATTTGGCTGAACTGTTTTTATAGTTCAATTTCATAGCAATTTAATTGGTCCATCTATTGTATACTCCTAAATAAAACTTTTAATTCGTTCTAGTTAGCAAATCTATTTGTAACAAATTTCATATTTGAGAAAAAAGGGTAATTTACTAAAATTAGATAAAGGAACTTTAAATATGAAATATCTATTGATAGAGTATGTAACTTATCATATATTACAATGTTATGTTTTATAATATAAATAGTTCTGTTTTTTAATTTCTCGAAGCGCTCTTTAAGAATTCTGATATAGAAAAACAATAACGTTTATTTTTGTGTTCTGCTTTTTTATATTTTATTTTCGGAAAAACACTTTCATAAATTATACACACATGCACAATTTGAAGTATACAAAATAAGTGCATGTTTGAAAATATGTTAAAGAAATACTTTTAAAAAATAAGTAATTTTACAAAAATATTAAGACCGTCACTTTTACTTTTGTTATACTTTTATCCATTGATTTTGTATGAAAACTCGAATTTTAACGTTTCTAATTTAAATACCAACGTGACTAAGTTATAGTGGAACATGATCACATGAATCTTAGCAGATGAATTGCATTGGCCATCAAGGTTCTCTTCACTGGAATTTTCAATAACTGGAATCCTAATACTTAAAATATTATACGTTAAATTATATATAAATTAAAATGTGAGGTAAAAAAAAATCACCTTCATTGCAATTTCTATATCATTTGGACCATCAAGGTTATTTTCAATTCATTTTTCATCTGTGGGGAATCCTAACCATTAAGGAGAAAAAAATATACAATCCTGTCAGTAAATCAAATTCTACATTATTGAACTTGTACTGCAGGAGTGCACAACCTTAGAAGTTACAACATACATTTCTTAACAACATCTTCAATTAGCTCCATACACCAGAACTGAAAAGAAAAGTAAAGAGAGAAATAAACATTAGCAGCCTAGCAGGTATTTGATGAGCATCATCCAAATTGTAAACTCATCATAGTAGATCAATTTTGCCACTCTCTACAAGCGCTTTTATTGATTTATAACATATGAAGTGCAGAACACCTGGCTCCATCTCAAACAGCTTCGACCTGCAAGAATAATGAATTGAACTAATTTTAACCTTTTTCAAAAAGGAGCAGAATAGATTAATCCAAGAATAAGAGAATTGCCTGTCATCAACAGGTCCATCTTCGAGTTGAATGCCCGTGAGATACTCTTTACTTCTACACAAAACAAATGTGTCTAGCTGTGGTTCTGGGACTGAAATATACAAACAAAATAATTGTCATAACAGATGGTTCATTTATGTCTGATGACATCAGTCTCAAGGAAAGTAACGTGTAAAGGCAAATTATGATTTGAAACACACCGAATCCAAAGCAATGAAAGACTTCAGTTAGCAAAGATAAGACATAAGTGGGAAAATGAAGGAAAACCCCCTACTAACCCTACCACGTTCTCCACGAGAAAGGATCCACAATAACTGAGAATGAGGCACAAAAGAAACTAAAAATTAAAGTGCAACCCAACGTATCAAGCTCCTACCAGGTGTATTTGAAATTTTGACTTAGCAAGTCATCAACCTTCCCCCATCCAATAGGATATAAAATTATTATGATTATTAGTGATGTATATGTGTGCACGAGTGACCAGACAAAAAATACAATAGTTATCTATACTGTAATACCATTCAATGCTAATAAAATAGTTAATCAAAGTATCAAACAAAGTGATCAAAGTTTAACTGAAAGAATCATAAGTTGACGTGTGGAAAAAAAAATCCTCCATCCCTTCTCTATTCATCTTTGTAGGTCTCCATGTTATTGTCGAAGATAAACATAAACATGGTTAAGCTGCCTCCTGGTATTTGTTGTAAGAATATGTGAAAGCAAGGGCAGTTATCAGATTGTTAAGTGTGTACTGGGCTATAAAAAATATTATAAAAGCATACAGTGTTACTGCACAATTATTCAGTGTCATTAATTTAGCTGTTGAAATTATGGGTTTTGGATATAGAGGAAGAGAGAGAAAGAATGAAACGCTAATTCATATTAACAGAGATATGTTACAATGTGTTGATGTGTTTGACATGTAAACTGCAGAGTACTAATCCTTATTTATACCGATCATGATCCTAACTAATTATGTAAACGAATTGCTATGATAAGAAAATATAGTAATCAATCCTAGGAGACAATGAGGAATAACAGAAACTAATCCTAAAAGATAATCTAAAACACGATATGATATCTTTGGACATTCCATAAATTCTAAAATTAAAAACAGAAGGATGCACTATCCAAGGGGTTGATGAATTTCAAAAACAACTTCGGTCAAATATGTTAATATTAATAGTCAAAATCTTATTTAGAAAGCTGGAAAACTACAGGAAAAGCGACATGCATAAAGATCAAATTCATCAAAAACTAGTACAGGACTGATTGATCGTCAGAGTAGTCAGACTCTTCAATCCAAGAAATGTAAACTATTTCTTGCTACTAACCAAAATACTAACAAGGTAAGAAACATTATCTCAAAACAGACTGGTGATTTTCAGTTTTCAGGCAAAACAAATTTCATTACGCAGACAGACTGGTGATAAATTACCCATGTCATCCTCTTCACTTATCTCAGATTGCCTCAGAACAGAGCGGTAATTTGCAGGCAACTTTGATAGAACAGTATCCTCAAGATGTTGTTTGAGGTCATCTGTATACCTGCTACCAGAAAATCAGATTCAACAACCACAATAAGTATGCTTTAATGCTATCAGTTAAAACACATTGCTAGGCAGAAAACAAATTAAAAAAGTGTAAAGGATAGCCTTACATTGTGGCAAAATCTTTTTCATACTTAGATAGCCTGTTCCAAAGTTCTTCAGTTTTAAAGATGTGGAACATGTACTTCTCAATCTACAACAAAAACATGGTTGTAAAATAAAACAAAAAGCAATGGAATGACGGTCACAGTTGGCAATTTGGCGGTGTTTCATGACATTAGGAGAAACGGTGATAGAGTGTGGTGGAGAATTAAAAAAGCATAGTGGTAATTGAGGCGAAAGTGGAACTAGAATTTGGTAGCAAATGAGGGGGTTACCTTCTGGATGCGGATTCTGAAATAGGATCTTAACAGGAAGAGTGTTCTATCCAAGTCCATCTGATAGAGAGAGACCGAAAGAGGATCACTAGTACCGGCACTGGATTTCTCCTCAACAGTTTCTTCCTGCAGAAACAAAAACAAGTAATAAACGATCCAAGTAAAGTAAGGAGGTGAGGGGATTAGGGATTAGGGTTTAGCGTTTAGGGTTTAGGAAGTAACCATGAGTTGAATCTGTTGTTTGACGCGGGAAATCAAATGAGATTGGTAGCGGAGAATCTCAGGGGCGGCTTTCTCGTTGCGCCAGGCTCGCTTCAGAAGCTCCACGTCAGTGGTTGCAATCAACGACTCATAATCCTCCATTGATGATCCTCCTTCCACACCCCACTTCCCTTCCAATTTTTTATACTCCACTCTCTTGCTTCTTATGCTTTGCAGATTAAAGAAAACTCAAGTTGAACAACAACCAGAACGATAAACAAAATTGATTAAAGATGACAACATTAAAAATGTGCATTTATTTATGCCAACACAAGAATTCAATTACCGTGGACTGAATACTTGGCTTGACAATAGCTATAGCTACACCACTCACATTACTAAATTTTTGTATAACTTATATCTTATTACATACTTATGGAAAGAAAAAAATATGTAAATATAGGATGAGAGAAATAGAAAAAAATAAAAAATATTGACAAAGTGTATAAAATAAAAAAGTATATGTATATCATTTTTCAAAATAGATACCTGATGATATTGTGTGAGTTCAAGAAAAATGGACAATTTCTATATCAACCAATAAAAGGTATAAAAATTGTCAAACATGTTTTTTACATTAAAATCCTTATAAAATTGCAGAACAACTGAAATAACTTTTATGTCAAGTTTAAAATTTATGGAAAAGTTAGATTTTTCTTTATTTGATTTCAGAATTTTGAATAAGTTTTAGTTGAGATTTTGTTATTGTAAACCTACAATAACTGGGAGAAGATGTTGAATTGTGATTTTTAATTTTTTTAAAATCAAATACATATATGTCTAATAGATACTACGTCAATAATTTTAAAAGGTTTTTACTTTATTCATTTTATTTTATTAGTTGTTTTAGTTTTATTACAATTTTTTTAAAATTAATTAACATTTACTTCTTTCAATATAATAATTACAAATTTATTTCAATATTATTCTAAATAAATATTCACACTAATATAATTTTTTTTTAATATTTGTTTGTCAAATTCACAACGATTGCAATTGATGGATATAATGTATTGAACATTTTAGTAAATGTATTTTATTAACTAGTTTATTTATTATTTGTTAGTGGGAGAAAACATTAAACAACTAATAAAATGGAACGAAGGGAGTATAAAAGAACGATAACACACAAAGTTTAATAAAAATGATTTAGAAAGAAAAGATATAGTGTTTAGAATAAAAACATTTTTTCAAAGATTTTTTCATAAAACAAATATCATAGTTCAAAGTTAGTTAAAAGAGATAAAAATACCAAAATTTAATACTAGCTCACCTCAACTTTGAGGTTACATCCAGTTCATTAGCAATCGATAAGGTTCCATTATCTTTAACAAGATACAAGTAGTATTTCTCAAGCTTCTTCAAACTTATCCTAACTAGTTTTTCAATAGTCTCTTGATGCAAACCCAAGTTTGCCTCCCTTGATCTTCCTCCAAAAGCCTCAAAACTCCCAAGAAATGGATGGGTGGAAGGGGAAAGAAATGACTATGGGGCGTCACTTTCCTTGGAGAGATAAGCCAAGTGTTTAAGCTTGCCACAAAGGAAGGAACCCTTGATAAAAGCCAACTAGAAGAGGTTCCTCAAGAGAAAGGATTCTTAAGATTTTTTACTCATAAATGTGCTTACAAAGAGACAATTTTTATTCAACTTCAAAGGTGAGATTTACAATGAGTGAGAGGTCCTATTTATAGGGAATGAAAGGTTAGGATTAGTGGCCTAATCATGCACCTCCTAACAAGGCTCATCCCCTAAGTAGGATTAAACTAACTAGGGAACACAAGGCTAAAATATCGCCTAGAATCTAGGACGGTGGTCCCTATGTTGGTCATGTGTTCTGTGAGATAAAGAAGGGTGCAAAAATTACTTAAGAGGTGTGGAAATGAACCATACTCCCACATATGGGTTAGACCTCTTTCTATGCACACTCTACATAATTACTTAGGTACCACTTGTCTAATTACATGGAAAATGACAAAAATACAAGACCTTAATGGGAGATAAAGTTTGCCACAATTATCTAGGAATTTAAAAAATATTTACAAGTAGAACATCTTAAGATTATGGCTTCATGCCTTTATGTAAGATCCTATCCAAGCCTAGTCTCCTTCTCTTGAATCCTCCTAGCCGTGATTCTAGGTGGAATTGCATCATCTCCTCCCTTTTTGAGAGGATTTGACCTCAAATCATGAGACATTTCTTCCTCCTTTTCAACGTGCAAGAAAATAAGGAAAGCAGTAAAAGCATGCAGACGAGTGTGATGTTTAAGGGAGTGAGAGGTCTTTGAGAAGACCTCTTAGGAATGGGGTAGCGGAGGTGAGTTTTTAATTTTGAACAGTGTTGGTTGTTCCTCAACACAGTAGTTCCCCATCCTTCTCCTATTGCACTAAAGACTAGCCTCAAAGGTGTTGAAATAATAAGTGAGACTCGTTTAGGTACAATGAAGCACTCATCAAGTTGGATTTGAGGGTGTGGATCAAACTGCTCAAATGGTATAGACACATCCTTAAATTCAACTAGTTCTTTTTGTAAGGGTTGGCGAAAATATTTTTCTATGTAGAGAACCTCTTTTGAAGGCAAAGATGGATCGTCCTTAAGCTTGATCTTCCTACCAACAACCTTATTGTTATTGTTATCCTTCTTTCTCTTAAGGCGAAAATATTTTTCTATGTAGAGAACCTCTTATTGTCTTTATCCAGATGAATTTTGAGAAGCCTTTTTACTTTGAAGAGATCATCACATAAATAAGTACCCTTTTCATTTGATGTTCCCCTTAAAGTCCTTTTTCTTTTGGGGCAAAACAAAGCAATGTGTCTTCTTTTTAAACATTTAAAACATTTAGGACTTCTAGAATGAGTGTTTGAACTAGTGGAAGTGGTGTCACTTTCAGTCAAGGGTTTTTTATTGATTTTTATTTTGGATGACTCTTTTGTAATTTTAGAAGGGGTGATCTTATGCCTAATATGTCTCTTAGGTTCATAGATGTCACTAGAAAAGATTTGAAGGTTAAGGTTTGTGCTAGACTCTTCTAAGTTCTTAATGGAGGTAGACACTTCACTAAGGGCACTCTTGAAGTCATCATTCTCCTTTTTTTTCTCCTCTTCTTTCCTTTTTTTTTTCTCTCCAACTCTTTTTTTCTCTTTTTCTATCTTTTCACTTTCTTTTGCCTCTCTTTTTCTTTTTCCTCACTTTCTCTTTTCTCTTTGTTCTCTTCTCTCTTTTTCTTTTCTTTCCTCTCATTCTTTTGTCTCTCTATCTCTTTTTTTTTCCCATTCTGTTCTCTCCTTTTCTCTTCTTTCCTCCCATTTCTTTAGCTCTTTTCCTCTTCTTTCTTCTCTTTATTTTCTCTTCTTTATTTTATTTCTTGTCTCTTTTTTTCTTTTTGTTCCTTCTCTCTTCTCTCCTCCCTATCTAGTTCGTCTTGTTCTCTTTTTCCCCTCTTTTTTTGTTTTCTCTCATTTTCCCGAAATTCCCTATGTTGTTTTTCTATTATTTCCTATTCAAAAGAGTATGGATATGTGGGCAAGGATGGTTTATCAATCTTCTCACACTTTTCTTTTATTTTATTCTCACATTTTTCTCCTTTATTTTCCTTAGTTTTATTACTACTCCCAACACTCTTAGATGTGTGTGAAAATATTTCAAAGTGTAATACCTACGATCCTCTCCTTTTAAGTTTTCTCAACTAAAAGTGAGTTAAGCCTTTGGTACTTAAGCATTTTTCCTAAATGTGAAAGCAATAAAAGGAAAATTAAAGACAAGATTAAGGTTTTAAACGAGCTCCTAACTATGAATAAAGGGTACCAAGTTTTTATCCATACTAAACGAGAAACTAAACTATTAAAAACAAAGAAGTGACCCTTATGGGCATCCAACACCTCAATTAAAATGGCCTTTAAAGAAAATTACAACCAATGAAAGAAAAAAGTAAAAGAAACTTTGGATGATGATCCTTCTTCAAGTGTTTGCCTCACAAGTGTCTTACTCAAGCCTTGACCTCCTCTTCAAGTTTCCTCTTCCTTGACTTAGATCAACACTCTCTATGATGTTACCATTGTGGAATTTTTCAACAATGGACGCCTAAGCAAGCAAAAAAATGCCCAAGCAAAAGGACCAAGGGAAGCAAGAATTGAAAGCACAAAAAGCAAGAAAAACACTTAACAAAGAAAGGCAAACATCCAAGTGGAAAAAAGTTATTTAAACAAACACAAGGATAACCAAAGAAGACAAGCAAGTAAAAATTGGGTAGAAAGAAAGGAACGACATAAAATAGAACCTAGAATGAGTCTAGATTAGAGTGGACTAAAAGAATAAAAGACAAAAAATTTTCAATGACTTGCACTAATTTAAAAATTAAAATGGCTGAATCTTACTAAGATTATATCAAACAAATTTCAACAAGTTTTAACACTCCTTTGAATGATTTAATAGTGTTGATGTGCACTAAAAAATTTGTACTCTTTTTACTTCTTTTTTGTTTTTTACTAACTCTTTTTTTCTCTAGATTTGTTTTCCTTTTGATTATACTTATTTATTTTATTTATTTTGCTACACCCCTTAACAATTTTGAAGCCAGAAATGTCAAGGAGCAAGGAGGAAGAATTGCTTGAATAAAAGAAAAGAAAAAAGCCACCAAAATGAACCAAAAAGTGCAAATCAAAGAAGCAAAATAACTTAAAATGCACTTGTAAATTTATGTGAACAAAGAAGGTACTAAATGAGAGTTTTATTGAGCTTAGGCCAACTTAATTACTCAAGGATTAAAGCCAAAATAAATGTCCAAATGATCTCAAAACAGTCAGCAAAATATTTCACCAAAAGACTAGCACAAAACTTTAAGCTACTAAAATAAGAAAAAAAAGGACTTTAGGAAGAATTAAGCAAATTATGAGAAAATATTTTTGAAACATGCTATGATCTAAAGCATGTGAACTCTAGGAATTATGATATAGAGCATATGCTCAATTCCATGAGATTTATCACAAGATTTTTAGAAACACAACACACTTTTTTGGTAAAAATTAAAAGGCAACACAACATAGAATTGAAAGACAATTAAGGACTAAACAAGACCACACTAAGACACAACTTGTAAGAGTAAAAATGAAACAAAAATGACCTAAAAGCAGCCACGAAGTCACACCCAACAGAGAATTATAGGTGCAAGAAAAATAGAAATAAAGTACAAAGAACTCAAAATAAAAGAAGCAAAAGTGTATCCAAAGATCAAATCACAAAGTGTGGCTTCTTTCACAAATTTTGTGAAGTCATTATCATGACCTTCTTAGGGTTTGCACTAGAATAAAAAGAAAAAAAAAAGCTAGGCAGAATTTAAAGAGAATAAAGCCTAAAGAAACACATAAAGATTCAATATAAAGGAACTAAAGAAATTGAATCTAGAAAGCAATAAAGACTAGGAAATAAAATTGCAAGAAATTAAACTACTAAACCATAAACTTCAAGACATAAAAGGAAATTAAATGACATGAAATTAAAGGCTGGAAAAAATAGAAGAACAACAAGAACAATAAGGAGAGAAAATGCATAAAATGAAAAGAAATAAGACTAGAAAGGAACCTTCAAGGAGGTGGCTCTTGATACCATTTGATGCAAATCAAAGTTTTCCTCTCTTGATCTTCCTCCAAGAGGTTCCAAGCTCCCAAGAAATGGATGGATGGAGGGGGAAAGAAATGACTATGGGGCGCCACTCTCCTTAGAGAGACAAGCCAAGTGTTTAGGCTTGTCACAAGGGAAGGAACTCTTGATAAAAGTCAACTAGAAAAAGGTTCCTCAAGAGAGAGGATCTTCAAGACTTTTTACTTATGAATGTGCTCACAAAGAGACAATTTTCATTCAACTTCAAAGGTGAAATTTACAATAAGTAAGAGGTCTTATTTATAGGGAATGAGAGGTTAGGATTAGTGGCCTAATCATGGACCTCTTAACAAGACTCATTCCCTAAGTAGGATCGAGCTAACTAACTAGGGAATACAAGGCTAAAATAGCGCCTAGAATCTAGGAGGGGTGGGTCCCTATGTTGGTCATGTGTTGTGTGAGAGAAAGAGGGGTGCAAAAATGAGCTAACAGATGTGGAAATGACCCACACTTTCATATATGGGATACACCTCTTTTTATGCATACTTTACATAATTACTTAGGTACCCACTTACCTAATTACATGAAAAATGACCAAAATACAAGACTTTAATGGGAGATAAGGTGCGCACTAATTATCTAGGAATTTAAAAAATATTTACAAGTAAAACATCCTAAGACTATGGCTTCATGTAAGCTCCCATCCAAGCCTAGTCTTCTTCTCTTGAATCCTCCTAGCCATGATGCTAGGTGGGATTACATCATCTGTCCAAGCTATTTACCCAAGTAGTCTTTCACTAGCTTCTCCAAGCTACAAAATCCAAGTATTCTTTCAATAGTCTCTCCAAGCTATTTACCTAAGTATTCTTTCATGAAGCCTTTTCAGGTCTTTTACTAAAACAATGGTTTTATGGTTTACAAGCACATGGTTCCTAAACTATTTTACATCTTAAGGATTGATGTACAATAAAACTCTAGTCTAACTCTAAGAAAATACAAATTTGGAGAGAGTTTTGAAAACAAAAACTATATGGAAGGTCGCTCAAAGGATTCTAAGTATACAAAAAGTAGTCTCATTTTATTGTATTTTTTCTTCAACTGCTTCAATACTACTATTTATAGTCTTTTTCAAAATATGACTATTCGGACACATGAAACTTGTAGAGGTATGTTTTTCAACTACTAGTCTCTTTTAAAATGATATATAATACTGTTATAGGCTAGTTGACTTGTGAAATGACTTTGTTGTGGCAGATATTTAGGAAAGTTATTCAATCACTTTAGCCGACGTTGATACACACTTTTTTATGCATTGCTTCATCTCTCTTTTTTTTGTCACTTGCACTTTTCAAATTTTCCTGTTTAAAATTATCTTCTCGAAGATGAACGAGAAACTTTCGGAAGACAAAACATATATATTAAAATATAAATAGAGATAAATACATATCTAGATATCATCCCAAATGCTTTTCAACTGTGATGATATGTTCTGCTTCTACGTCTTCGTTTGAGATCTTTACATTTCTATGCTTGATTTTGTGTCTGTGACTTCCACAATTCTTACTTTTCATGTTCTACATTTTCTCTTCATAAGAGTTTTCCTCTTTTAGATATTTTGTGTCTTCTCTTCATATTATTGTGTTTGTGCCTTTGATAAGTTGAGAATTTGCATCTTCTATGTTGATGTGTTGTGTCTTCTTCTATATGTTTTGTATCTTCTCTTCATAGGATGCATGTGTCTTACTTGCATTTATGTCTCTCTTGACCACGTTGGCGTTTGTCTCAATTGCATTTGTGTCTAACTCTTGCATTCATGTCTGTTCAACTTTGTATCGACATCTACTCAAGTTGCATTTACATTTGCTTAACTTTCATTTGCATTTGTACACTTTAAATATATTATAATAAAATACAAGTAATTTTTATTTCTCGTTGCGCCAGGCTCGCTTCAGAAGCTCCACGTAAGTGGTTGCAATCAACGACTCATAATCCTCCATTGATGATCTTCCTTCCACACCCCACTTCCCTTCCAATTTTTTATACTTGCAATTCTCTCTAATTTAAAATTATTTTTTTAAGACTTAAATAAAATCTGTACTTTCAAGGTTTATCAGATTACCATATTTTATTCTTAAAATAAAATAAAAATTATGATATTCTTTTCTTAATAATTTTAAAATCTGATCCCTATATCAATTGAAATAGTCGACGAATAGAACACTAATCAATAAATTTTAAAATTATTGAAAAATAATGGTCATGATTTTTTACTTTTTTGAAAACAAAATAACGCGATATTGATAAAACTTGGATCACAAAGCTGTAATATTGTTAAATCAAAATCCATCTTTAAAAAAAGTGAAATGAAACTGTGATTATTATGAGAGATCATGTTACGGTCAACAAAATGCTTTGCAGATTAAAGAAAACTCAAGTTGAACAACAACCAGGACGATAAACAAAATTGATTAAATAACACAACATTAAAAACGTGCATTTATTTATGCCAACACAAGAATTCAATTACCATGGACTGAATACTTGGCTTGACAATAACTATAGCTACACTACTCACATTACTAAATTTTTGTATAACTTATATGGTATTACACACCTATTAAAAGAAAAAAAAGAGAATATATAAGTATAGGATAAGAGAATAGAAAAAAATGAAAAATATTGACAAAATATATAAAATAAAAAGGTATATGTGTATCATTTTTCAAAATAGACACATGGTGATATTGTGTGAGTCTAAGGAAAATAGACAATTTCTATATCAACCAATAAAAGGTATGATAATTGTCAAACATGTTTTTCACATTAAAATCTTTATAGAATTGCAGAACAACTGAAATAACTTTTATGTCAAGTTTAAAATTTATCGAAAAGTTAGATTTTTCCTTATTCGATTTTAGAATTTTGAATAAGTTTTAGTTGAGATTTTGTTATTGTTAGGATTAGTGGCCTAATCATGGACCTCCTAACAAGGTTCATCCCCTAAGTAGGATTGAACTAACTAGGGAACACAAGGCTAAAATATCGCCTAGAATCTAGGATGGTGGTCCTTATGTTGGTCATATGTTCTGTGAGAGAAAGAGGGGTGCAAAAATGACTTAAGAGGCGTGGAAATGAACCATACTCCCACATATGGGTTAGACCTCTTTCTATGCACACTCTACATAATTACTTAGGTACTCACTTGCCTAATTACATGGAAAATGACAAAAATACAAAACCTTAATGGGAGATAAAGTGTGCCACAATTATCTAGGAATTTAAAAAATATTTACAAGTAGAACATCTTAAGATTATGGCTTCATGCCTTTATGTAAGATCCTATCCAAGCCTAGTCTCCTTCTCTTGAATCCTCCTAGCCGTGATTCTAGGTGGAATTGCATCATCTCCTCCCTCTTTGAGAGGATTTGACCTCAAATCATGAGACATTTCTTCCTCATTTTCAACGTGCAAGAAAATAAGGAAAGCAGTAAAAGCATGCAGACGAGTGTGATGTTTAAGGGAGTGAGAGGTCTTTGAGAAGACCTCTTAGGAATGGGGTAGCGAAGGTGGGTTTTTAATTTTGAACAGTGTTGGTTGTTCCTCAACACAGTAGTTCCCCATCCTTCTCCTATTGCACTAAAGACTAGCCTCAAAGGTGTTGAAATAATAAGTGAGACTCGTTTAGGTACAATGAAGCACTCATCAAGTTGGATTTGAGGGTGTGGATCAAACTGCTCAAATGGTATAGACACATCCTTAAATTCAACTAGTTCTTTTTGTAAGGGTTGGCGAAAATATTTTTCTATGTAGAGAACCTCTTTTGAAGGCAAAGATGGATAGTCCTTAAGCTTGATCTTCCTACCAACAACCTTATTGTTATTGTTATCCTTCTTTCTCTTAAGCTTCATTATCCATCGATCCTCCACAACCTCAGTAGGGGTAAGATGGCATAAGGTAGTTTTTTTTCCCTTATGAGAAAGAGTGATTTCATTAGTGAGGCCATTGTGCAAAGCTACCCTATCATGTTGTCATGATCTTCCCAACAACATGTGACTAGCTTTTATAGGGACCACATCACATAAAACTTTATCTTGATATTTTCCTATGGAGAAGCTAAGCTCCACTTGCTCTCTTACTACTACACCTTCTTCATCATTAAGTCCATGCAAAGAATAAGGTGAAGGTGAGGGAGTAGTAGTAAGTGCTAACTTTTCAACCACCCTTGTGCTACAACAATTGCCATATGAACCACCATCCATAATGAGACAACAAGTTTTCCCTAAAATTTTGCATCTTGTTTGAAAAACATTCTTTCTTTGTGTTTGAGTGTCTTTATCCAGATGAATTCCGAGAAGCCTTTTTACTTTGAAGAGATCATCACATAAATAAGTACCCTTTTCATTTGATGTTCCCTTTAAATTCTTTTTTCTTTTGGGGCAAAACAAAACAATGTGTTTTCTTTCTAAACATTTAAAACAATTAGGACTTCTAGAACGAGTGTTTGAACTAGTGGAAGATTTAGGACTTCTTTCTAAACTTTCATTTGCATTTATACACTTTAAATATATTATAATAAAATACAAGTAATTTTTTTTTCAAACATCAAAATAAAATGTAATGATTCGTCTATTGACTTGACAATTATAAATAATATCTTTTAGTTTTGTTTTGATTAATTTAAATTAGGGGGTAAGTTTGTTTAGGAATTTTAAATTGATAGTAAGTCTATACATAGTTGTATCTTATTTCATGAATTTCAACGGCTATTTTCCTCTAATTTTATTTTTTTATTTTTTCTGTAATTTGTGTTATTTATTTTTCAAAATATTTTCAACCTAGTATCTTGAGCTTGCTTCTTATGGGCTGTGAGGAAATTTATTGCAAAAACACCGGTGAGGTTGAGTGCATACACTATTGAGTGATTTATTTTTTAAATAGTTGTGATAAAATTGTATCTACCTCCAATAATGTTTCATCTTTAATACCAATTTTCAATTGGACTGTAAAAATGAAGTTTGTTTTAAGGTTTAAAGTTTTATGGAACGTTGTAATCTCTGAAATTGATCAACCACTCGAGAGAAAATCCTACGGTTTCTTATATCGATCAAAGCGCATGAAGAGGAGAAGATAAAAAACGATAAAGTCATCACTTGTTTGCACATAACATTTTTACTAAAAGTCATTAACTTAGAAACACCTAAAACAGGCTTGGGACAGGATCCAAGATGAATTTGAGAGTAACATCAGAGTCATCTATGAGACCTTTCACATCATACAGAGCATTCAACTAACTAAATTCTTAAGAGTTGTGTTATTTATAAAATTTTTCATAACACTTTCATTTTAGGTTGAGTGAGTTATGAATCT
Source organism: Psophocarpus tetragonolobus (assembly GCA_037954015.1). NCBI lineage: Eukaryota > Viridiplantae > Streptophyta > Magnoliopsida > Fabales > Fabaceae > Psophocarpus > Psophocarpus tetragonolobus. Next base: position 49,823,029 of record CM075693.1, on the reverse strand, counting down.
GAGTTTTTACTTAAAATGGTATATTATTTTTGTTTTATTTTTATTGTTGAAGATATATCTTGAATTTTCTTTTCATTAATAATAATCTTTAACTTATAAAAAAAGAAGAAGAAAAGAAGTTGAACAATAACCGAACAACACACAAAATTTATCGAGGAAGACAATGTTAGAAGGCATGCATGTTTGGTTTGTGAACCTTAAAAATGAGAAGCATGATCATATTTTTTGGGAGGCAAACCGCACTGCTGATGTTCTTGCTAAACATGGAATGTCGATGGTTGCATGTGTTCCATCAAGCTCCTTCATGGATTCAAATTTCCTCGCTAGCTGTTAGTTTCTTTCGTGGCTTTTAGTTTCCTGTATAAAAAATATACTTTTTTTTCATACACTAATAAAATGTACTTTGAATACTTTAGTCATAGTCATAGACTCCTTTAAAACGTTAACCAAGTTCTCAACTTATTCATAAAATCATTTTAAAAAAATAGCAACATTATAATTATAAAGGTTTTGAAATATTTTTTAAAAACCTCTAAATGTAATAGTATTAGACAGCTTTAGAAAATAAAAAATAACAACATTATAATTATAGAGGTTTAAATGAAATATTTTAAATTATAAAATATCAATTACAAAAATATTGACAGCACTAAAGAATAAAAAAATAACTAAACAATATTTTATACTAGTACGAATGGTATACAAATATAATAAAACAAAGAAAAAGTGAAATTCCCCGTAAGACAGCATGTGCACTTTGATGTGTGTTTCAAATTTGAGTAGTTGCGGAAAAGAAAAAAAAAACTTATAAAGTTGATAATATTGATTTTAAGTGGAATTCATCTTGTATAATTAATTATGATAAAATTGATTTTGAGATGATTTGATTTATGTTTGGATATTTTTATTGTAAAAATTTAGAGTAAAATCTAGTATAAAATTTTGTATCCAATCCAAAAGCTACTCTAGATTGTTTCAATAATTTTAGAGTCATAGTCAATCCTGAATTCTTGTCTAATGTGAAAATAAACATATCAAAATTCATCTAAAATTAATTTTCCGTGCAAAATCAATTATTAAACATAAAATTAAACATACACTTTAGTCTAACAAATTATCATTAAAAAAAATAAATTCAACTAATTGTAAGATATAAGCTTGATGATGAATCAAATTTATCGAATTGGAAAGTTTACGTAGACTCGTAGAGTTTGAGAAATTCAATTTGAGAAGTGAACTTGACTCGTTTACTTTATATAAGATAATATATATATATATATATATATATATATATATATATATATATATATATATATATATATATAAAGAACATAATGCATTTAGATGATAAATTGCAAAGGTGATAATATTGGTAAAATATTTTTATCGATGTTTAATATGGATGGAAAATGAAGGTTTAAGGTTTTTAGAGGTGGTTGTTCTTTTATTTAAGAACAGTTTGTTGTGAAATTCGTTTTAATAAAATAAAATGTTTAAATTCAATAAATTATTACTTATGACTCTAAAAATGAAACAAAACAAAATTTATATTTATTTGAGGATCTTTTAGAATACAAGAGTGTACACGTCTGTGGATTATTTTTAGTCAAATTGTTGTAATTAATAAAACCCAAAAACATGAAATATTAACTTAAGAAACATAAAAGTTGATGAAAATATGATTTTGTTCAATTAAGTCCACATCTTAAAAGAAAAGTAATCCCAAATGGGATATACTCAATATTGTTCACAAAAGATTATTTTAAAAGCAATTAAATATGCAGTGAAAATAAAGGATATGTGGTGTAAATCATCAAAGAAAAACCTCAAAGTTCTACTTCTAATGAAAAATAGTAAATACAAAAACATAAACCTTGGAAAACCTCAAAGTTCTAATCCTAATGAAAATGATAAATGCATGAATGTAAAGGAAAAAAAATAAAAGAAATTTACAGAATGAACTGCTCTCAAAGTGATAAGAACATACCTTTGAATTTCTTCACTTGTTATAGTATACGAGGTGTCTTGAGTTTACTAGATTATTGTGTAAATTTTCCAACCCTCATTATGGTATGAGTGAAGAGTATTTATAAAGATTTTTACATTGGACACTTGTCCCTAAAATTTGCAAGAAAATAGTATTTTATTCCCAAACAGAAATAAACTACCAAAAACTTTCTAACTTCCAATAATTACTCTAACTGATAGTAACTTCCACATTGACTTTTGATCCTTTATCCTTTGACTCTAACTCTCGATCTCTTTGCAATTTCTAACCTCCACATGTCTTCGATCCTTGAAATGTCTGGAACTTCAAGTCTCAATCTCTCTTCCTTAATCATACTACTTGAACATATTGACTTTTAGTGCCTCTAACTTTACCAAAGTTTAACTCTAGATAGTTTCTTTTGGTTGCTGTGTTAAGCAAACAATTTGTTGTCCAATCCCTCGGGATTGAGCCTTCTCTTTGATAATCAGACTTACACCTTCTAAATCTAGAGATTTTTCCTCTATTGTCCCCCTTGAAATGCTATCTCCCTAGATCTTGACACACATTATTTCGTGTCATCATTAAACATTGTTTCCCTTAACCCAACATTGTAATATCTCGAGGCCCATCAAATATGGATAGAAAACCCCATATTTACTTAAATTATTTTCTTCACCCCAACAACACTAAATACAAGTATATTAAACTATAAATGTATACAAAGCAATCCATTTGTTGACTCGATAATTCGATAGTAAATTCTAGAGTTCACATAGAGTTTACCAAAAATTTACTAAAATGAGAGTTTAAGTATGAGAGAACTCATAAAGGGCAAGTAGATTTGTAAACTTATAAGAGTTAAAGAGTTAACTCAAAAGTTTGATAACCATAATGAGATATCATGAAAAAGTAATTTATTCATTTACATGTAAAATATATTTATGTCATTTTTAACATAAGTGAAAAAGAAAAAAACAAAAACAAAAATACATTACACATCTTTCATTCTTCTTAACATAAGAGAAAAGAAAAAATGCACATCATTATAATGGAATACATATTTTTCTTATCTACTACAATATTTTTTAGTCAAAACTCAAAAGATGATCACAAAAGTTATTAAATTTTTTTTAAAAAAAGTAAAAGATGGATACAGGTGCAAAATAAGAATAAAATTTAAAGATTATGGAGAACCATTAAAAAAATATAGCTTAAGAAATAATTTAATGGAAGTAAATAATTTGAGTTTAAAAATAATATAAAATAAATATAGGGTTTAGATTAGTTTTATAAAAAGAGTATTTTAGTAATAAAGATTATATAAAAAATAGAGATAAGCTTATTAATTCCAAAAAAAAAAATGTTTGGAAAGAATAATTATAAGTACATTTAAAAATAAATAAAATAAAAATATATCTAACATTTTCATTGCAAAGCATTTGAAATTCCAAAATTAAATGAATTACTCTTTTAAAATTCTCCATCCAAACATATAGTAGATGAGTTTGTAATTGAAATCTTTCCTTATTATTCATATTATTTTGTTACTATTATTTTTCACCTATCAATCTTTTTACAATTTAAAGGACTATTTAGTTAGAGTTTTTTTGTAGAAAAACTGAGGAAACTTATTTAGAGAGCAATCTTTTTCAAAAAAAATTATTGGAAATAAAAATTGGTTTCCTACAGAACTATTTAAAGTACTTTTTTAGTGTTGAAAAAATAGAAAATACAGTCTTATTTTCAACCACATCAAGTTTTCCTTTCTCCTTTGTCGCCTCTCATCCTCATTTCGTACTTTCCACCCCCCGCCATTGCTCTCACCTTTATCGCTCCTTCTATGTCTTTGACTCTAATCCTTGCCACCTCCCTGTTACCACTTTCACCATCTCTCTTACACTTATTTCATACCTCTTATTTTAACTTCCGTCACTTCTGTTGTTGTCGCCACCGTCTTTCATGTTTCTATTGTGCCTCCCACCCCAAGCTCTGTCACCTCTTCGCTGCCACTGTTGCCATATTTTATGTTCCTTTCACATCTTTCACCCTAACCTTCATCACCTCTCTTCCTCCTTCACGGTCGCCCTTCAATTGTTGGAAAATAGAAAATTTGGAAAACTAATAAAAAATTGGGAGTGCAACTAAACAATTCCTAAATCCCTCCAAAAGGTTAAGATTTCAACCTTTAGAATATGTTTAAATAAATATTTTAAAAATTATTTTTAAGAAAATAAAACATTTTTTTCATAAACTAAAATTAACAAAGTTGAAAACAAATTTTAAAAAATTTAATATGAAATTATTTTTACAAATGACTTTATAGATAAATTAATTTTAATTTATAATATTCATATTTTTAAAAATAATTTTGATACAAGTTTTTAAGGATTTTTTTTTTCTAAAGAAACCTTTAAAACATGGTCTCTTCTACAATCATTTTATCGACATTGAATAGAGGTGTTCATGGATCTGGATCGACGTGAATCCAAACTGATCCAATCATATATGTGAATTGATCCAAATGTAATCAGATCCAATCCGATTAAATCCAACCATAGACAGGTCAGATCATATATTTAAACTTTAAAAATTAGTAGATTTGATTAACATTTATATATATATATATATATATATATATAAAAGTGTGTAAATAGAAAATTGATAATAATATTATCCATAGATTGAAGATTTAAAGTTAGAAAATGAATGCATTAACTATTGCGATGATGAAAATTAAGAGTGCTTATATTTTAGAGTTTAATTAATATGTATTGACAGTGTAAAAGAATATTACGTTGACATTTAATCACATTTTTTCATTTATATAATTTTTAAAGCATTAATTGGTAAAATCAACAAACTTTCCAAAATTAAAAGTTATCCATGTAAAACTTTTTACATTGACAATGTATACTAATTAACTCTAAAATTTATTGTTTTTACCTTTTTAAAATTTATATTTTATGATTTATAATGAATTTTATATGTAATTTTACTTTTATACTATTTTGAGAAAACAATGTATATTTTAATAATTTGTTCACAAATTTGTATGTTTATTATTTTATTTCTTATGTTTTATATAGAAAAAAAAATAGAGTTTGTTTTTTTTGTAATTCATGGTTCCAATTTGATCTGATACATAATGAATTGGATTTTTTTCTATACAAATGTGATCGAATCCTGTTAAATTTGATTAGATCATTAAATCCTATCCACTCCCATTCATGGATACACCAAAACATTAAGCTTACCAACCCCGTTAATTATTTGGTTATCAAATTAGATCATGCTACATACTTAGCACCTTATCGCTGCTCTTAATTTTGGTATAATTCTATAGGCCTATTTACCAACGATTTCACTAATATTGTCAGCTCTGCAAACTTACAATATTGAAAATACTCTATTCGTTCTAAAATAAAAAATTATTTGTTATAAAATAATTATTGTATTTAACTTTTTAATATAATATTTATTATTTTTTCACCAATATTTTAATAATATTAAAATTAATTCTATAAAATCATTATTATGTTTATTTATTAACTTCTCTTAATGTTTGTAAAACAATAGAACTTGATATGTTTTGTGATTATTCATAATCTAACTGGCCCCTATAATAAAAAGTTTGCATGAAAACTTTTTGAAACTTACAGAACAACATTGGAAGAATCAAAGCTGTGGGTTCTGCAAAGTTTTTTGTTGATGTTGATTTTGGTAATATATGTGGACAAGAATGAGACAGTCACCCTCGGGATAAGGTGTAGAGTTTCTTTGTTTAGAACTTGTCAATACATAACCGGGAAACAAGACACTTGACTTGTCTCTTGATCGCATTATGTCTCAACCTCACAGCCCTGTCACCATCAGCCAACCAATAAATTTGTTTTACACGCCCCAAAAGTCAAGAATTCAAGAAACAAAAATAACATTGTCATAATCAGCCAACCTATGTGTTTTATTTTACATGTTTCAGAGTTAAAAAATAGAATAAAGATTGCAACTCCATTTTACCCTTCATTAAGGCTTAAAGCTAACTGATGCGGCGCTCTCACTGTCCTCATTGCAATTTCAGATGACAATGTTTGTTCACTACTCATTGCTCAATGCATACATGTCCTTGCACAAACAAACATTGGAACACGAGGAAAACAAAGAAAGAAGATAAATTATTAAATGGTTCATGTGTTTATTATCTTATACAAACAAAAGTTAATAAAATTTGTTTACATGTTATATGGAGATTGAACGGGATCATGATAGTCCTGAACCAAGTAATAGATGAGCCTGAGGGAGAGAAAGTTGAAGAGTGAAGATCAATAGACCATAGACAGCACTCGAGTCTGTGAAGGTCATTTTGGCATTAGCTTACATGATTTCTTGAAAATTTTTCAAAAGCTTCTTCTATATTTACCTATCCCTACTTTCACTCTGCTATACAGATGCAAAATTAGATCCCATTGCACAAAAAAAGGAATAAAAAGACGACAAAATAGGTAGGGAACAAAGATATTTTAGGATAACAAGAATGCAATTTTCAATTTTTCATCATCAATCACTTCAAATGTCATCTTCACATGAAGCCCTCCTAGGTTTGTCCCGATCTCCCCAATAGGAAGGCTTGTACTTGTCAAGGGATAGCTTCCCACTAAAGGACTCCAGAGACTCTTCCAGAAGTGGACCACTATAATGGTGCTGTCTTTGTAACGGCTCTGACCAAAGGCGACCACTCCGGTTTCCTGCATCATAACCTGGAGTTGAGATGTAATTTGCGTCCATCACCATGTCACCTTCTAGTATTCGGAGAACCTTCAATACAATAAATAATCACAAGTATGCCACAACAGTTAGGTTGTTTTACAATACATCAACATGTACACGCAACAAAAGCCCTTATTATTACTATTATACTATTCACAAAAATTACTGCCATTAAGAGTGTTTCCAACACAAGCAATTAAGCTTAGTTTTTAAATGGCAATTGCAACAAATTATTTAAATGTCACACATTATTGAAGTGAAAACTGGAGCAATTTTAGGAATTTAGGCAAGTTGAGAAGAAAGTGCATTGCATATACTATAGGTCCGGAAAACATGTTCTAATCCTTTTATGCAAGACATATGCAATTAGCCTTTTCCTACAGTCGACTCTGGAATATTTTTATCTATAACTAGTTTAATATGATCAAGTTCTAATTTCTCATCAATATGCAATTGTCAGTTCCTAGGATCAAGCAAAGTTTGCAAAAAATACAAAAAGGGTTCAAAATTTCCTTTACCTGTGACATGCGGGGTCTACATTGAGGATCTCGCTGTATGCATAATGATGCAGCATGAAGCATGCAATAGACCTCATGTTCTGAATAGTGGTTACCAAGCCTCGGATCAATCAGTTCCTCAATGGCATATTCTTCCAACAGTGGTCGGGCCTGTTTAACATCCAAAAGTATGCAGCATTAGGTAAAGCTACGCACAAACAAAAACAAAAAAAAATTCAACCTTTTCTGTTTTTCAATTGGAGAGTCATGTTTCTCATGAATGTTAATATACACTCTTCAAAATTCAAATGGTGCCATCATCCAACTATCCAATAACTTGGCAAGTTAGATATTCTCATACTCTTAACTTACCCACTCAGTAAGGCACTGCTGCCCCTTTGGCCGAGTGAGATCCACAGCTTTTCTACCTGTAACAAGCTCCACTAATACCACCCCAAAGGAATAAACATCAGCTTTTTCAGTGATTTGGCCACTTTGAGCATATTCGGGAGCCAAATACCTACACAGAAACGGCAAAGCTTAGTTGCAATCTCATATTGGATATTGCACATACAAATTTAAGGATGAAACTGTTTCAAGATCAATACAACACTTACCCAAATGTTCCAATCACTCTAGTTTCCACACCTGTGTCTCCATCGGGCTGCCACCTTGCTAGTCCAAAATCACCAACCTTACATAACACAATTCAGCACTATTACAATACTATCGGAAAAATGAAAGACAAGTAGTGCACCTCAAAACACACTTAACATTGTGGAGGAAACTGAAAAATCTTTTCCTTTTGATAAGTACTATTTTCAAAGCAGTCCACAATTATATTAATGAACTGAAAATTGGGGGCAAGAAGAACTGTAAAGAGATGAATATTCAATAATAAAGTAATGGCGTCTTTCAATATGTAACTCACAATATTGAACATTCTACGAAGGAAGCAAAGCACTACTACCCTACCAGAGGTTCAAAATCATGAGTAATGAGAATGTTGTTTGGCCTCATGTCACGGTGGATAATACAGCCCACTCTGCATTCTTCATGAAGATATCGTAAACCACGAGCAGCTCCAACAGCAATTTTTTGCCGTGCAGACCATTCCAATGGATCCCTTTGTCGCCCTGAAATACTTCAAAGTATTAAATCAATTTACAACCAAGCCACCAACTCACCATATTCATATCACTGAATGCAACATGAACATATCATGATGCTAACATACTACGCACGAATATATCCTTTAAAGACAAAAGATATCATGATAGTTGGCATTTACAACCAAAAGAACGATTTTAAATTATCTAATAATGTTTTCAATTGTTTGTTGACACTTACAAATATGACAACTACTTGAGAGCTCGACAGTTTATGTACTATATATCAACATTTGTCTTCACTTCATCACTAAATTCAAGCCAATTCAAAATATACTTCTATCATGAGATAATTTGGTATGGGAGCGAGAGAAATTACCATATAAATGTGAATCCAATGATCCATTGCATATATACTCATAAACCAGGAGCCTTCTCTTATCCTCTATACAGAACCCAATGAGCATAACAACATTCCGGTGCTGAGCACAGCTCAGGACTTCCACCTCCGAGCAAAATTCAAGATCACCTTGAGAACTAGCCAATTTATGCTGCTTGACAGCAATGACTTGTCCTTCTGGTAGAACCCCTCTGTGAACAGATCCAAACCCTCCTTCTGCCAAGAAGTTGGCCTGTGAAAATCCACCAGTAGCAAGTTCTAATTCAGCATAACTGAACCACCTTGGAGGCTTTCCAAAAACAGGTGCCTTGTGTTGACATATTGAACACAGTGGAGGGGGACCAGGTGGGGCATTTCCAGATAGTGCTATTGCTTCTCTTAAATTTCCACTGAAATCCAAGTCATTTCTATATGTGGAGATTTCAAATCCAGCTCCTCTATCAGGCCTAGAATACTTTTCTAGGAAAGCTTTGGTTGTAGATGCTTGGGGCATACCACGAGACCTTTCTGATCTCTCTTCATTGCTTTGTGATGATTGTTGATGTAAAAGCAATTCTGTGATCCATGGCTGGTATCTCATGCTTGCTGAAGATGTGGACAGACTTTCACTTTCTGTGTCTGAATTAGTATCACCAAGTTCTTGACTTTCCTTTATAGTTTCCTCTTTTTTGGACTCACCATTCATCTCTGAGATGAAGAATGGTGAAGTTCCTGGATCAGAGCTTGAAACTGATGAAGTACCACCTTCAGTTGCGGTGAACGGTGTCCCTAGCTCTGGGCTGCTAGTTGGAGTTACAGCAGGTCCTTTGATAGAATTTAAGGAATCAAGCTTTATTTTGGTTCGGTTTTCAGGCATGTCATCTTGCTCAGAAGGTGATGGACCTGCTTCTTCAACGTCCTTCTTTTGTGGTCCAATCAAATTTAAGCGCAGTACTTTCGGTTGAGAACGCTTCATAACCACAATGTTACACTGCAGTTCTTCCATGCATCGCTTTTCCTCATGTTTGAGCTGTCTGCAAAGAAGGCAACACCACAAACCAACACCGCAAACTCAATTGAAATCTCAGAACGTAACAATAAACCAAAAAGGTAGATATCATCAAGTTTCATGGTTATAATAGCATGCTTCTCAATGAGGAGAATATAAGAGAGACTATTACTTGTCTAATACAACCCAATTGGCTTGTGCTTTCTTGGCTTCTGCGGCCACTGCTCCACAAGGTGATCCGGAAACAATTTTAATCCTGACATTTATCTGTTGGGAGAAGAATGGCATTAAGATACAACTTCAACAATCAATTTGGAATTTGCACGAATTTTGCAAACACTAAGGGTCTAAGGCTACCAAGAACTAACCTTGTTTGGATCATAGACGTTATGAAGCTGTAGAATCATCTGAGAGCAAGAATCAGTGATATCACTCTTCTGCTCTGAGATTGTTCCTGGAGGGTACTTCTTAATACCGCTGGCACAGTCACCAGCAAATCTAGGAAAACCCCATAATCTTCTGCCTGCATACGAGTAGAACAACAGACAATTACAGATAATGGCAGGTGAGGGTTGAAACTCCCACAAAACAAACACTAACGAAGTCTACAGTCTAGAACAAAAAATGCACACATTGCTATTTCCTATCACACTGCCATGACATAATTTCAAAATGCAAAACCAAAAACAATCCCTATCCATATATATGATATATGATAAAAGAGGGGGATGACGTATATGAGAAACCAAACCACTGACCATGCCACATCTGAATCAGAGGAATCGAATCATCATATTTACAATTTGCCAGAAAAACAATATCTGGCAAGAAAAAGAGGCACAAAAGTAGATCAAATGCAGGGAACATAGAAATCACAATCACCTGAACTTTGTGAAGGCACAACCACTAACAGTGTAATGCAATCTCCAGGTTGAACAACATGAGTGAGGGACCAAACAAGAGCAGTCTTTGGAATTTCCTTTGATGCCTTAACGGCAACAATGACCTTCTCAGCACCATCAGAACCTTTCTCTTGCTTCCCCCGCTTCTGTTGTTCTCGTTCTCGACTCATCAGCACCAATAATAATGCCACAAAAAATACCTTGCTCAAAAGATTCAACTCTCAACAACCATCAAAAGCATATATGTTGCCAATTCCTATATAGGAGAAAGTGAAACACAAGAAGACATTTAGTATGATATCTATCAATCATTAGCCTGCCCCACCAGTACAATTATTATTTATCTTATCACCAACATGCCTGTACATTCCACTGGGCAATAAAAGAGACAAATTCTTATAACCAAATTCAAACCATTTGTATTTTGTATTTGTATTACAGACTCAAAAGTAAAACCTCCTCCAACGTTCACAGAATCTTGTTTTTTTTTATATAACCTACAAGTACATCCCCAAAGTAGTATGAAATCCGGGAAGAATCAGATACCCTTTTGTGGATCAGAAAGCAAGACGTTGTTGATGCAGCAGCCCCAAGTTCAAAATGCAAAATGCATTTCAAGCTTTCTGAAATTGAACAAGATTCAAAGCAGTGAAAGAACTGCTTTGCTTGCTGCTTGCAGCTTGCAGCTTGATGAGAGATTTGAAAGGAGGCCCTTCACTCCACTAGCTGTTGTGCCTTCAAATCACTTACCAAGTCAAAAGAGTCGAAAAGAAGCTGCTTCAAAAAGGTAAAGGGTTGTGTGATTTGGATCCAACTATTTGGCTCTACTATCGAAAACATTTAGAAGGAAGCCTCCACAAAAGATTCCTCAGCATAAATAGTATCTTGTCCTTCCTATTTCCACAGAAAGCAAACCAATCCAATCCAAACTCTCCTGAACCTCATAGGCACATAAATATGACCAGAGATACGTGGGTCATTTAGCTCTCTGCCTCCTCCAAAGTTCACCCTCAATTTTCACCCTGCATAGTCCCAGATTCAACTTACGTAAGAAAATTAATAATAATATTGCAGAGTTAGGTGTATGAAGAAATGCAAATAAATAAATAACTACATGTATGTACAAACATATGATATGATTTACTAATAACTCGCAACCGCCATTTTGTTGGTTTAGAAGGTCAAAAGCATCATTTGAGACGAGAAAAAAGGGAAGGCCAGAATAAGATCCAGTCCAAAACTTTTCATTTTTTTATCATATTTATTTATATTATATTATATAATTTGTCCATCAAGCAATCCCTGTGCACAAATGAACACCCAGCGAACAAACAAGAAAAAAGAATATTACACTTTTTTTAAAAATTGTTTTTTGCTTACAATTATTGTCTTCAGATTCTCTAAAAAAATTTATTTCCAGCGAAAACACGCCTGAGCAACCAACTTCAATCAAAACGTCTCTTGCCCATTAAAATATGAATATGAGGCAAGCAGAGAGAAACGCCATAATGAAACAAAGTTGGAAGCTTTAACAACAGATAAGCCAACCCTGAAAGAGAAATCAGTGTTGGTTGAGAGACAAATGAGCAATGAGTACAAAATGAAAATGGCTTAATAAAAGATATTAGTTTTGTTGCGACTAACCAATGGAATTGGAGACAGAGAAAAGGGAACAAAACTTCAAAAATTTAAATAAAAAGGAAAAAATATAATACTAATTAAGTAATTATAGAAAATAGATATGGATTATAGGAACTTGTACAAAATAATTTAGACATTTTTCCTATATAATCACTCTTAAAAGTAATGTAATAGTGTAAAATACTTTTATAACCATTAAACTCTATTAATTATATAATAAAGGTTAAACTAGTCACGTACACTTTACCAAAAAAAAAAAACAACTATTCATGTACTCCATGTAATTTTCCCCATTTAAGTTATAATGAAATATGTATAAGAGAATTAAAAGATTTAAAGTATGCCTAAAAAATATTATAATATGTTTTTTAAATTATAAATCATTTAAAAAATATGTTGGTTTTGGAATCAACTTAAATCTAAGAAAAATCTTTCAAAAAAATATTTTTTTTAAAAAAAGTTAAAAATTTATAACTTATAATTATTTTTCTTTTCATTATTTTTATATCCAAACAAAACTAATTATTTTGAAACTAATTTTTAACAAACTTATCCAAATAAAATTTAATTTCGATTATAATTAATTATACATATAATTAATTATTAAAATAATTTAATTTTTTAATTTTTCCAAACCACTCTCCCAAACAACTATTCTTACAGATTGTAGCCTTTAGAATTTTTTTGTGGCAATTTTACACCTTCAAACATTCTATATTAATAATATAAGGACCAACTTTTATTTTTAATTACTAAACAAGCAGTGGTTTATTGTATTTTAATATCAATTTATATTATATAAAGTGAATTTTTAACTCTTATAATAATTTCTTTATAAGTTAGTGATATTAAGTATATTTTTTATTTTTTTTCAATTTAAAATTTTTTAATTCTATGTATTGTAAAAGGGTTTTATAATATTAATTAATTAAAAGTATAATAAATATTAATTTTAAAATAATTATTAGGAATAAATTTATTATATATGAAAATTTATATTTATAATAATATAAAAAATAAATTTAATTAGTATAAATGATCAACGTGACAAGATTCTTTTACAACATTTAATTATATATTTTTTTATTTTTAAAATATTAATTAATAAAATTAATAAATTTATCATAAATTAAAAAATACTTTATTATAATATACTACCTAAAACTCATAAAAATTTATAGGATAGATTTCTTTTAAAATATTATGTTAAGATGCATGCCTATTAACTTATATTTTTGTTATTAAAAAAATATAAATTTTAGGAGAAAATGCAATCGTGTTGTTGGTCTCTGATGTACGTTTGATTGTACAACTTTAAGGTGAAATGCAGAGACCTGGCAACCCATCTTGCATCAGTCTTGATTTTTGCAGTAAAATAGTTTGTGGGTTTTGGATAAAAAAATGCAAATGCGCCCCCTTTTCTTACGTTAATTTCGGATATGCCACTCAGTTTTGTATGTAGTATGAAACGGCACCGTTTTAGACTCCGAATGTGTATCTAGGAATTTTAAACGTATACATGCGCGGGATTTTATAGAAAACGGTATAAAAATCTATAAGGGGTTGCTCTTCCCTGAGCTGCTGCATTAATGTTTTTATGACTTATATGTCATTAATAAAGGGACAGTGTCGTGTTATGGCTGTGGTTATTATGACAAAAACTCACTGACTTTGGGTCACTGACAAATCAAGCAATTTGTTACTTGGAGCAATGGTAAGATGGCTTAGATAAGAGTGTGTGGAGGGACCTACGTGTTCTTTTAGTATTTGTTTTTTCTCTTCTTAAATTTTAAATTAAAGGGTGTTTTGTTTTGTGCTGATTCGAATGCGCTAAAGTTTGCTTCTTCCTGAAGTTGTGTGCTTGTTGAAACCAAAACATTTTGGGAGGGAAACAAATTTTGGTCACATCACCTCAACTAAAATAGAGAGCTGTAATTGGAAATTTGGGATTCATTGCTCTCATCATTGTCTAAATTAAAAAGGCATCCTTCATTTAGTGTTCAACATTGTTATTTTTCCTTTATTCTCATGATTTAGCTTATGATTGGTTTTACTGCTACGTCAATATTTTGAGTGCTGTTTAATACAAATTTTAATTGTTGGTGCATATAGGATTAAGAAATGGGCACCATATCCTAAGTTTCATAACATCAAGTGATAACTAACTTAGTAGTAGTTGAACGTAAAAAATTCTATATAAATATACATTTGTACACATGTATCTTATACTCGAAAAAACCTCAAAACAATATGGCTATGCACAGAAGACATGATAATAAAAAAACACATATCCGAGTCTTGACAATAGACAAAATTAAAAGTGTTGTGGGACGTTGCAAAGCAGACGTTAGATTTGAAAGAAAGTTCACGCATTTTGATACGATAATGATAAATAAAAGTGCATTAAGTGTGAATGTGGGAGTGAGAGAAGAAAATGAGGAAAATTCGATGATAGTAAATAGCTATGCGGGGTGGTTGTTGTCACCTTCTGAACCCATTCAATGTTTTTGGATTTGGGCATTTTAAAATGCATCGTCACGTCACCATTAACATTCAATCCTTCTCTTATCGCTTCCAAACCCGATGCCCCACTCATCTTCTCATCAATTCAACATCTTCCCCAATGTTGTATTTTTAACACCAAACACGATGCTTTTAATAAGTTTCAAATATATATTTTATGTCATTGTTTTTAAAATTAGTGACGTTTTAAGATATGACCATTGATAATTCAACCATTCTACTCAATCTTTTTTTTATACACATGGTGATTTAATGGAGGGATATCCTATTTATATTCACGACTTTGTTCAAATTACTTTTAACCCAATCTTTTTTTCATTCACGTGAAGTTCAGTTCAATATTAAACTCATTTTATTGTTTCAATTCAAATTTTAAATGTTACTATTAAAACTGAAAGTCATTAATAAGTGTCTCAAGGATTAAGAAATTTAAACTATAAAGACAAACAGAAGCATTTTTAATTCTTCAGCTATTGTGATCCTATTATTTTGTCTAAAAAAAAGTTATTTATATTTTTTTTCTCTTTTTAGATTCCGGTGTACAAATTGAATATTTCATATTACAATTGTGCAATTTTGAGCATTTCATTAATTTTTTAAAATATTAAAAAGATCTTGTTAACATTGCATTGGATGATGATATGATGCTAACGTATTTTTAACACATATACATACTTCAATGACATGACTAAATTGTATTTTCAGTCCTCATAAATAGTAATATTCAAAGGAACTAAAAGTATAATTGAGTCACATTACACACGTATATATAAACAATGCATTAGTTATCATATTGTAAACATCTCATCTTCTAGATCAATATCAATAAAACAAGCAAACCTGAAACAAGTTTGTGTCTGCATTGTGTCCCTTGAATTTTGCACAATTGAGCATTCAACTAATAAAGTTACATAATTTTTTTATTGTTCTCCTGCTTTTTATAGGGAATTTACATAAGTGAGCAGACACCAAAATACTTTTCTTAAAAATAGTGGAATGACACTAAAATGATTTCCTTAAAAACATAAATAACATCGAGGATTTTAAATATATTATTGCTAAAGTTCAAAAAAAAATTTCGGATTTTAGCTTTGTTGAAATTTGAATAACTATGAAGCATTATAAGTAAAGAGAACAAAACATGAAAAATATATTAGAGTTCGGTATTCCCAAAACCTCAAAACTATAATGGTAAATTGATTAACCCTAATAGAAAATTAACATTAAAAGATTCATAGCATATCTGTGTTTAATAAAGCTGAAACTAACAAATAATATATCTACTGGACAAAGACAATATATATAAGACAAAAGTAATATTATTTTCAACACAGGTAATACCCGTCAAGTAAAACCTATATATTTACTATAAATAGTTGGTACTGAGATATGTGTCAATGATCTTTGACTGTATTTTCTCTTTACTATTAAAACAATTTGAACATTTTCTTACTTGTCAAAGTCCTTTTTCCAAACTCTCCCCCATTTTAGATAAGAAAGTTAAGATCATCTTCATTATCTTAATTTAGAACAATGATTGAACTCATTTTGATAAGAGCACTTTTTTTTTTCTAAATTGATAGTAAGTTATTTTTTTTATAAATTAAATATTAGTGATTAAAATATTATTTTATTAACTCCTTACTCACACATGTTTTGATTTTTTGTTTCTTAAAATCTTGTGTATCTCACCCTCATTCTCTGTTAAAAAATTTGAGTCAACTCCTTAGGAGTATATTCTACGTGGGGAACAAGGTTCAAATTTGAGCTCAATTCTAAATAATAACAACACTTATTTGATAGGTGATATTATATAAGTTATTTGGTAGGTAGTAACAGAAATTCAGACCTAAATATGCTTGATAAAATAGGGAAAAGGATAAGAGAAAAAACTTCGGTAGAGGTAAAAAGTTGAAAATAAATGCTAACTTCAAACACGTGTGAAATTGAAATCAAGAAACGATTTATGGATTCTAAAAAATAATGTATTTTAAATAATCACAAATGTGAAATTTGTTTATGATTATAACTTTGTTCTAAAGAAAAAAATCCAAAGATTTATTAAAGTTGGAAAATCAGATTCATTAAAATAAAAATATATGGATTTTGATCACATTTGCTTGAGAGTATAAAAATTTAAATAATAATATTATTATTAATCTACTATTAATACAACCTAAAATAGTTGTGTTAATAATTTAATTTATTTTAGAAAAATTTATACTGAAAAAAATAATATAATACCAAACCGTTATTATGTATGTAATAATTATCTTAAGTGGCTATAAATCACATATATATATATATATATATATATATATATATATATATTTATAATAAATAAGTTTAATATTAGAGATAGTGATGAGTTTCACGTGTTTTAAGCCCGACCCGTGCGCGGTTAGAAAGATTGGCCGCAATATGAGGGACACCATTTTACATTGTTTGTTAATTATAATTTTTCTTTCATTAATTATAATCTTTTATTAAATGACTTCTTAAATATTAATAGTAAAATTAATAAAGTTTTCATATATAAATAGTTGAGATTAATTTTTAGTGTAAAAATTTTTATGATTACAGTGTAAATATTTTTCTCATAGTAAATAAAGGGTATAGAAAGTGACTCAACGACGTCGTCTTAGTATATTCTTCGATTTTGATGCCACATATCCCGGATCGCGTCCCGTAAATTTCGAACCTACCAAACGTTTTTTATTTGCAAATTCTGATTAAAAACATAATTTAAAGTCTAAACAACAAATAAGGGAGAAAATAATTTAAAAAGCTATCAATCTCTTCGGTTTTAACGGGGCCAGCAGACACTAGCTAGACTCATTTAAAAATTCAATAACTATTTTTTATTGTTATGATAAATAAAATTACGCAAACGATTAATTAAGTATTACTCCTTATCAATTCATATATACAGGGTTTTCTTTCTTATATTCTCATGCAGAGTTTTAATATTAATTCTTTTTGTAATTAAAGATATATAATAAAAGTGAGTGAAATACTAGTTTTTAAAAGTTTAGAGCACTTATAATTAGGTCTTTAAAATAATTTTTTAGACATTTGGGTAATTGATATTTAAAAATATATATATCTAAGTCTTTCATTCAATAACACTGTATAATTCATACCCAATGGACAGTTAAGGACTCACGTGACAAGATCATTCATATTAAACATCTCTAAAAAAAAAAAGAAACATTTGCAGTGATCTTTAGCCACTAGCAAATGTTTATTTCTCTTTTCAAAAATATTTCTTCTTTCTCCTTCTTTTCGCACCCTCTTAGAAATTGACACTGTCCATGTCATTTTCTTCATTGATCATGACCCTTCCCTCCATGGCCTCCTCTCTTGCCTCAACCTCACCGATAACTTCCACCCTCCTGCAACGACCTCCCCTCCACCACCCACAACTTGGAATCCAACCAATAATGTTCCAACGTCAACACAATTTTCCATTTCTAGTGAACCAGTTATAGTAACGTCCACAAATAAAAGAAGTAGCTGCTTTAACATGTGGGGAAACATCTAATATAAGAATCATCAAGGGAGATAGAATTATACAAAAGATAATAAGGCACCTTCAGAAAAGTAGAGCTATTCAAAATTGCTCTTTCAAACAAACTAAACTACTCTATATCCCTTTGCTTATTCTGCATTTAGAAAGATTTCTCTAATTTCCTTCTCTTTCAATAAACAAACGAATACAAAATAAACCTTATCCCACAAAAAGCTCACACACAAACTCATCCATCGAATTTTCATGTTTTGTAGAGAAAGAGACACCTTGGAAGAAGGAAGAGGAATTGGAGTTAGTTGAGAAGGAGAAACCGGAGAAGAATAAGCATATGAGATACCATAGAGAGAGGACAATGAAGAGTCGCGATGTGTCGAAGAAGACGCTGATAGCTTTTGCAGCAAGCAAAGACCAAGAAGAACCCTCAATTCGTCTTTCTGGGGCGAAAAGGTTAAGGTTTCGAATTGTGTCTCCCACCAGAAACAAAACGCGCCGCTGTTGACAGTTTCATTGCTTGGAGAATGTTGCTTCAATCTAGATTCAAATTTGATCGCGACCCACCGTCGAATGTGTGTGACAACGTTTATTATCTAATTAAATTTACTTTTTAATGTAATAAATTTTTGGATGAGTGTTAATGTGTGGAAATTGTTTGTGTTTGGATTTTTAAGCTTTGGAAGAGGTTTTGAAATTGGGTATTATTTTTTTAGTGTGTAAATGCAAGATTGTTTTTTGTTTTTTGGGTTTTTGGTGGTAGGGAAAGAGAAAAGGGTACAGTCACTATTCATTCTTCCAGAGATTATTTTTAATTTTATTATTTTTAGCAATTAAAAAGTACCACAAATATTTTTTCACCTTACATGTTTAGTATGAATGAGTGAGGTGAACTGTCATGTAATGCGAGATAGACTTAGTAGTGTGACACTTGAAAATAATTCAAATGCATGTTTTTTTAAACATCAAGACCTAGTTGTACGAAAAATTCGTTCAAGAACCCAGTTGCAAGCATCCCAAACATTCAAGTAACATTTGGTATTTCACTCTAATAAAAATGCTACAAACATGTTAGGAATATAGTGATTGAGTTTGTTTAAACTTCTTTTTTTATGAAAAAACTTATTTAAATATAATAAATATTTATTCTAATTTTTAAATGTTCAATGAACTTAAAGAAAAGCTAAAAACACTAACTTTTCAAAATAAATTCTTACAAAAGCTGAAATTTTAAAAAATATTTAGGTAACTTTAATTAAAATAATACAATTATATTCAAATATAAGCTTTTATTAAAAGCAATTAGTAAATTATTTCTTTTAAATAACTTTTTTTTCAGGTTAACCAAACTTACCGAATAATATTTTATATTTAAGGTAATTTTTAAGTCGTTCTGATAATGTAAAATGTTATTTATAATTTGATATTGACACTATATTAAAATTAGATTTAAGAATATTGTTAAATTAAAAAAAGACTATCTATATTAATGAGAGTTTCATAAACTCAACCTGTAAACTATTATAGCCTCATAAGAATTTATTTTGTATAAAAATAAAAAAATATAAATATTATACAATTAAACATTTCAATTAACAAGATAATATATATCAAAATAGTAAATCATAAATTTCACAATACTTAAATAACTAAGTTTACCTACCAATTAATGCATTACTATAAAATTAATAACAAATTGCAAAGGTGATAAATATATGATTGAGATTATCATTGTTAAGTGATGTTTTAGAAAAACAATAGTCTAATGTTTTTAGTGGCAAACGTTAATTATTTTATTTAAAAACACACATTAAATAAAAACATGTAAAACTCTAACCAAAAGAATCGAATTTGTTGACTGACTAGTAAATTCAAAACTCTACAGATTGAGGTTTTTCAAAATCTACCTAATTTATTCATAATTTACTAAAAAACGTACACAAATTAACTCACAGAATATAAGTAGATTAAATTTGTAACGATTATTACATTTCTTAAATATATGGAGACTGATCACTTAATAAAGTGAGTTTCTTTTGCAACTACAAGTTCGATTCTTGAAGTAAAATAAAAATGTGAGCTTTTAAAAAATTAAGCCTAAATATCTTGAGATGATATGATAAGCAATACAAAAGTTATTTCATATTCTAAAATATATTAAAATATCTTAAACTTTTACAGTTGGATATATGCTAAAAGTTAAAATATAAATATATTAATTATAGTTTTAATAAAAAAAGATATTAACTAGCTAGTACGTTATTTAATTACTATAAGTTTGGGAAATCGTGTTTAATTTTACTAGTTTCAAATATGCGATAGCCAAACAATAGTGCGTGGAAACTAACATATTTACTAATAGTATAAGCGAGCGGTACGAGTTTATAGGCCTTTCCATAAAAAAACAGTATAAGTTTATAGGCGTGTCTTGTCGTTTAGAACAATAATTTTAAATTCTCTAAATAATATTTTCAGATATTAAATATATTTTTATTTTATTCAATTTTTATTTTAAAAAATTAGAAAAAATAGTAAAATTCTGAAACATGAGAATAGCTAAAATTTATCATAAGCTTAAAAAAATAACATTAAAAAACTGTCGAGTTGAATGACTTTCCAAACACAAAATGAGGCATTGAGGTTATGACAAGCTAGATGCACGCTTCCACTGTTGGATAAAAATGAAATTAAAGAAGTTGTTTTATTTCATTTTTATTAAGATCGATCTTTTTGTTTTGTCAAAAAAATTAAGATCTATTTGAAAATTGAGTTTCATTTTAATTTGGTCTTAAAAGTTAAAACTCAGCTTGAAATGAAACGAAGAATTTAAATAATTTTTAATCTAAACATTAACGTAATAAGCACCAATTTATCATCACCTATAAATGTCATTGATAATTTTTCTGTATATATAACTCATAGTTTAATAGATTTTTTTAAGAAAGTTTAATAGATTATTTAACGAAACCTTCACATTTTCATCCAATAATAAAAGTTAATGCATTAAAATTAATGTGTATGTGAAATAATATGTTATTTATCTAAAAAATAGTTATGAACATTTTGTTAATTAATACCAGTACATTTGATGTATAAAGAGAAACTACAATAATAACCTCAGGATACATTTTATGTAGCTTAAAAATAAATAAATAATTATTTATTTATTTTTTTGCCTAATTTTGAGACTACTAAATTGAAACTGTACGGATCAATGAAAATAAATTTAATGATTATTGAATAGATTATTCAAAGCAAAGCCCTCAGTTTTTATGCTAACTCTACAAGTCCAGGAATATATATATACAAGAATGATGCCTGTAGGGAAGATTGTTTAATATTATGATTTTATTTATATTTATATTTTGTCTTTTGCTTTAGTAGGGGGAAAATGATGTAAATGTATGATTATTTGTAAATTGTAATAGAAGGGTAGTGACAAAGCACGTTCCAGACTGAATGCGAAAAACAAAATGCAAATATACTGAGGTTTAGTGAAGTGGAGGCTGGAGCACCCCACCATGCAATTCAAATAAAATAATTTGCACACAACTCTAAAGTGATATTAGAGCTCCTAACATCTAGGCTCTACCTAGATTTTAAACATGGCATTACTATTCAAAAGAGACAAAATTATCTCAATTTCTCATCTACACTGCACCTTCCATTCTATTTCTCACGCTGGCCCTCTCATCTGTTGGTATCATTCTAAACTGTACGTGTTAACTTCGTTCTTTTCATACAAATCTCATTTGCAATTTATTTTTTTATGTACACACCATAGCTACCCCTTCAAATTGGACAGTGGCTTCTATTATCACAAACATTCTTTTCATAATAATGTTTCACCACTCCATTAATAAATGGAATCTTTCGGAAAAATCTCATAAAATGCATTTTGTGATCGGTAAACACACATCTAGGATACCTTTTGAATATATTCATGCACACTTGTATGGTATGTCAAAAACGTAGATTAAGGAACGTCTTATTTTCTAACTATTATCAATAATTTTTCAAGGTGGATATGGATTTAAATTATGAGGATAGAAAAATTTTAGAAGTTTAAGAAGTGGTTTATTCATGTGAAGCATCAATTGGAGACTAAACTAAAGGTACTAAGAATAGATAATGGGTTGAAGTTTGTATCAAATGAATTCTGTATAGAACATGAGTAAAGAGATATAAGACTTTTTTATAGACTATCAACAAAATGAACTTTTAAGAGGATGAATATGACCATTTTGGAGAAGTGAGATGCATGCTCTTGAGAGTGAGTTTCCCTAAGGCCTTTTGAATAGATACCATAATCCTAATAAGGATTATTAAGAAACACTTGTTAAAATCATGAGGTATTTAAGAGGTAGCATGAACTATGGTATTTAATACATTGAATTTCCCTCTATACTAAAAGGTTATAGTGATGCTAACTGAATATCTACTTCAGATAAGGAAAAATCCACTAATGGTTATGTGTTTATGCCTGGAGGTGATGTTGTTGCATAGAGATTAATCAGACAAACATTTTAGCTATATCAATAATAGGGGTGAATGTCTAACCCATATAAGCTTGACTCGTGAAATTTACATTTTAAATGAGCCCGAAAAGTTCGACCCATTAAAATAAATGGACACTTTTTAAGAGTTCGTATTCGACCGTGAAGTCCGCTAGCCCACACACACATATATATTTTTTAAATAATTCAAAAATTGTCGATTATTTTTTAAACTAACTAAATTATAATATATCAAGAGCTAACAATCTAGGCGGGTCAGGTCAACCCGGCCTAGCCCGTCGACTTTTCAAACAAAATGGGTTGGGCTGGACGATCAATATTTTATTCGGGTTACATATTTCTAAGCCCAAACTAGCCCTCTATTGAGCCATCGGGCCAAAACAGGCATTTTTTAAAAAAATAAAAATTCAAATTTTTATGAAAATTAAAACTTATTTTATAATACAAGTCCAAACCAATTCAAAACAATACACTAAATCAATAAAAAACACATCATAAATAAGTTTAAAATAACATAAAAAATATTTATATGTATATTTTAATTTATATACATTTTTGAACAACATAATTTTTATTTGTTGAAAATATATTATTAAATAAACATCAAACTACTTTTATATGTACTTTTATTTATATATATATATATATATATATATATATATATTAAAAATATGTATAAATTGACTTCACATCAAACATGGTTTTATATGTATATTTTTTATTTAATATATTTTTAATAATATTATATATATATATATATATATATATATATATTCAAAAGTTTATATAAGTCCCTTTACATAGTCAGGTCAAATAAACCGGACAAAAAGGATTGCTTATATTTAGGCCTCTTTTTTTAGATTCTAGTTTGACCCATTTTTGTACGCTTGCAGGTCAGCCCAATGGGTCAGACCCATTTTGACATGTCTGAATATATCATACTAAAACTTATATCATTATTTATAATAATATAAAACATTAAATATTTTCAATATTAAAAGTGTAAAATATCAAAATTTACAAAAAAAAAAAATCACAACAGTAACACAAACTAATAGTTTAAATAACAAATTTGTTCCTTTAAACAAGTTACGAGCCAAGCTTGTGAGCCCATGGATTTAGCTCCCAAAGTCCGTGGGTTTCACGGAATAGGATCAAATTTTCCTTACAGTCATGGTTCTTTAAAGAAAAAGAGCTCAAAAATGGTACAGGCTTAGAGGTCTGCGGACCCAATCCGTATATCCACCCTTATCAATAATGAAGTCAAAGTTTGTTGATCTAAAAATGATTGATAATGAGACCGAGTGGTTAAGAAACTTCTCTGCTAACATTTCTCTAGGAATGAAACTGACATCTTTAGTTTCTATGCATTGTGATTTGAAATTAACAATAGCTATATTGGAAAATAAAACTTTTAATGAAAGAAAAAACATATACAACTGATAAATGTGATAAAGCAATTGCTAAAGGATGGAACAATTTCTATAGATGATAAGAAGTCAATAATGGATTTAGTCAATCATGTGACTTAAACCCTTAGGGAAGAAAGATTTTTTAGAAACATCAAGGGAATGAGACTTAAGTTACTTAAAAATAGAGAATGATGATAATCCAACCTGCTTTGTCATTGGAGATCCCATAAAGAAAGTTCGTATAGTAAGAATAAGTCATCTGTCAGTTCTGCTAACAATAAAAATTAATATGTTGCTTTATGAGAAAGTTCAACACTTTATAAAGTTTTTAATGATTTTCATATCCATCATGGTGACGTATGATTTGTAGAATATACTTGATAAAATTATTTATATGAGTGTCAAGTGGAGCTGATTGCATGAGATTTTGGCAAATTTCTAAAGTACTCATGAATATCAAGTACACACTTGGGCAAAAGCACAATACAAGGAAACAAAATATTTGGGAATGTAATGTGATTGGTAGACCAATGTTGTATGTCAAGTGTTTTTTGTTCATATAGCTTGTTATATCAACTACACTTTGTGTTAAGTCCTATCAGTTTAGGTATGCTTCATATAGTTTGTTATGCCAATTTTGTCAAAATTGTTTCTTTGTTTTTTGTAATATGGGTGAGATTGTTGTAAAAAAATGCTTTATAATATTACAAGGAAACAAAGTTCCAATCTTTAATTGAATGTTCATAATTAAATGTAATTAATACATAATCTTAATTATTAATTTCATTTAATTATTATGTTAAATATGATTTAATTCTCCAACAGATACATCGCGTATTTATGGAGGTTTGGGTGTGTCTCACTACTAGACACATCAAGCTCCTTCACTCTCACTCTCTTCTCTTTGGATGAGTTCTCTATTTTTTTTTGTTTGCTAGTACTTGTGATATACCTTATGTAAGTTCATTATTTAGAACAATGTCAAGCATGTTGTAGGAAGCGGGTTCTGTTTTTTATCCTTAATTAGCACAATTCAACATCTGTGGACCATCTCAGCATTCTTAGCAACAAGACCAACATGGTTGATTAGTGTATAGAGGCTCAAGGAGCTCGTATATAATTTAAGTGAGTCAATTATAACACTTTGTGATGTATTACGTGTTCTTTCTTGTTACCATTTTTTTTGTCTACTTTTTGCTAGATGTGATTTTATGACACTTTTTGTGAGTTATCTTGTTGATTTATTTTCGAGTTTCAACATTTTTTTATTAGATTAACAATTATTATTTATTAATTTGTTGATTGAGAATCGGTAATTTATTCTTTCATCTTTCATGTAACTTTTTTTTTTATTAGAACATACATGTCTTAAATTTTGCTATAGTATAGATTAATATTTAAAAGTTTGGATTAATTTTCCTCGAACAATACTATGATATGATTCTTGATTGGATTCAGTCAGCTGTTGAAACAGTATATGTCGATATATTAATATGGTAAATATTTTGAAAGGGACATGGAAGAGAAGGTGGAGAATGGAGGGGATGGACCATGAGCATCTTAATTCTTCAATATATTCCCTAATCCGTTATATATATTGTGTATATGAAGCAGATGGTACAACTACGTCGCAAGAATTTTCCAACGACCATCACCCTTCATTCACAAACCTACCTCTTCAACAAATTAAATCCATTGGAAGGAATATATATATATATATATATATATATATATATATATATATATATATATATATACGAAATTAAAATATCATCATAGAGAAAGAAAGAGGAGCCCGCCACCAAAGTGCATCACAAACATTCAATAATTGAAGTCCTCATGGGTGGGCCACTTATGCCACATGAAGTTTCTTCAACGTAGGGTGGACATGTTACATCTATCCCCATATGTTTCACCTAGTGTCTTTGAAATTATATGACACTTCCCCCACACTGGACTACCTTTATTATTGCTACCTACATTGCATATAACCGCTTTATGTCTTCTCAATTCTGAGCTTAATGATTCCATGGAAATTCCAAGTGAGATACTAGAAACATGTAATAATTAGCCGTGGCCATCCAACATTTTTAGCTCATTCAGGAGTGCTAACCCAATAAACACATCAAACCTTGTCTGCTTATATAAATGTTCTCAATTCCAATCCTTTATGATATCCACTAACCATTTTCTTTTCTTTTTTTGATTTTTCACTATTATATATATACATACATACTGTGCTATAGGCTGCACACTCTACAGTAAGACAAATTAAATTCAGCTGGATCAGTATAGTGACAAATCAAATATGACCATTAATTGTCCCTTAACCAAATTATTGTTTTTCTCGCCCCAGTTTTTGGTGACATTTTTAATTTTTTCCCTTATATTTGTATCTTCTGCTTGTTTGGTCGAGAGACATGCATTCTTGTGCATAAAACACTTAGATTTGTGGTTTCAACTTTTAACAGACTTCAGTACATGCAAAAGAATACATGAATGAAGGAATAAATATAAATATTATCTAAATTGGCAAGCAGTTTTGACTAAATATCTGATGGTATAGCATTTTATTGGAAGCAAAGGGCACAACAAACATGTACGAGGTAAGTTTTTCTTTCATGCCTTTGAGGTTGGCCAAAGGAAAATCATTGAATTCACCGTTTGTGTAAAAAAAAAAACGGAATTATTGAGAAATTTTCAATATCATCCTGCTGCATGTTGGGCCCGTGTCAGTAGGATGGTGGATACAATGTTATGAAATAGTTATTTTAGTCAGAGAAAAATGATCCATTATCACTTTCAAGTTATACAGCTAAACAGGACCTGAACAGCGAATACAATGTTTAACAATGGCAATGCACCTTGTCTTGCTTGTGGCATCCTTACCTTCGTATTCAAAAAATGTTAAAACTACAGGACCTTATGTTTACTTATTTCGACAGCACTATTATAGATGTATGTCTCATCTTATTTACACTTTATTTATACTTCTATTCACTGATTAATATACTTAATTTTTAATATATGTAAATCCTTTTTATATTTATTCTAAATATTTTTTTAAATATTCTTATATTTATATTTTTAACATGTTTTTTTTCAAAATTAATCAATGTATTTCTCTTTCTCTTTTATATAACCTTTTTTCCAAAATATCATTTTTATAAAACTAATATAAGCTCTAATTTTATTTTATATTTGTTATTTTTAAACCTAATTTTATATTTCGCTAATTATTTTTAAGTTATATTTTTGCAACTCTTCTCTGTCATTCTTTACTTATTTTTTATTTACACTTCTATGAATTCTTTTTTATTTTGATATCCTTAGTAATTAGCTTTTAGTTTTGTATCAAACAATTTCATTTACAGTGAATAAGAGAAACTATTGATACATTTTCTTCTTTCCTATTACAAGGAAGTGTGTTTTATTCTTTCATTTATATCTTCTTCTCTTTTTTTTTTCTGGGTTAAGAAAGTAAGATCAGAAATTACAACTTCACTCATAAGATATGGGTAAAACACTTTTGAGGAAAGTTGTTCTCAAAAAAATTATAAATGCACATTTCAAAAAGTACATTCTAAACTTATTTTTCAAACATAGTTATGGAAATGAATTTTTCATGAGACATACCCTTCCAAAAAGTTATTTTCAAAAGTACAAATGCATAGTCTAAGAAATACTTTTTAGAATCTTAAATTTTCGAACATAATTACATGGTTATGTATTATGAGATTTTGGGAGTATGTAAATAGTTAGGTATGGGAAGTGTGGAGAAAATGAAAAAGAAAGTATGTTAATCACTATATTGTAGGGTATATTGAATAGGAAATATATTTTTAAGATATTTTAAAAATATTTAAAATAAAAAAATGTATATTAATTACTATATAAAAGGTATAAATAACATTATACTATACATATTTGTCTAACATTTGAGACCCAATATCAAATAAAGACTTATCAAGTTAATTTTTTTTTTCTTGCACCTCCATAACTTTATGAAATGTCTAAAATAGCCTTAGATAAAAAAAAGGTAAAACTTCTTCTATTCCCCACGTCTCTCTTCACTCATTCGAGTTTGATTTCTTTAGTTCGAATACACTCATCCGCGTCAACCCACACCTACTTTGCGACCCACCCTTGTTCGTTCGTTCGTCTCCCAACTTCGCCTAGTGTTAATGATAAAGAGAACAGTTCTAGCACATAGCGGCGAGTTCCTCCTTCGTCTCCCTCCATTCGCGTCCTGATTGATACAATTTCACTCCTGATTGCATTGTCCAGTATGGAAGTAAAACTATGGACACGAGATGCTCCAAAATTTGATCCAGTCTCACTTATTATCACATAGTCCACTCTCAAAGCAAAATTTGGTACATCAAGTATGATATCGACCATGTCAATGCTCCCATTTTCACTTTCCATTTCAATTTGATATGCATGTATGGATTTTCCATTTTTTGTATGTGGTTTGATGAAGATGTAGTTCTCTCTCATGACACAAATAAACACGTATCTTTGTTGGATAGTAAAACATGTGTGTTATTTTGCAACAATTCCTGGAAACTTTCAAGAACCTACTCTATGACTCACCCACCACTCACCACCATTGCTATATAGATTTTGTGAATAAAAAAGGTTGTACTTACAAGTCTGGATGAACTTGTCTAAATTTGTAAATATTTTGCAATAAGTTTATCTAGACTTATATTAGTCTGGATCTTGACTTGAAAAAAGTTTGTTGAAAGGTAACAAAAATTTTAACTTTTTTTTTTAAAACTATTTTTAAAATTTTAAAAAAATATGAAGATGCAGTGAAAAATATAAAGCTACACGGAGAAAAACTTATGCAGCTAGCAAAGTATTGACCCAACTTTAGTTTATATGAGCTCTAAGGAACTTCTACTTTACCATTCGGAAAATTTTATCCTGGACCGTCGAATATTATTCCTGCTGCCAATTTGGATATATTTCACACTAGAGTAGCCATTTAGATGGTTTTGAAAATGGAGTGCAAGAAGAAATTACAGAGGTCCATAAAGAAATTGCCAACTTTCTATTTATTGGTACTTACAAATGACTGTGTACATGTTGGATTTAATAATGAACAGCTCTAAACAATAGTTAGAATAAAAAGTTATTAATTATTCTTTCATAATATGCGTGAAAAATTTGTGTCACATTATACCAAACAAATCTTGTATATTTCTTGGATTTTTGTTAAATATGAACATAATAACTTATTTCTCATTAATCTAAACAACTCTCTTGTTAAAGTAATTCTACATGATAATTAATTATTTAAAAAGGTAAATTAGTTGTTTTACTAAGCAATTGTTACTTATGATTAAAAAAAAATCAAATTTGTACAAATTAATAACAATATACAACTGAAAAAAATTAAAAAAATCATGATTTTTTTGAAATTGCTTATAATTTCTTTCATTGGAATAAAATTTGAGTATAACTTACTTAACAATTATGTAACACTGTAGAGACTACCAAATACTTCTTTTAATGTAATAAATAATTCATAAAAATTGCTCCTATCATATATGTGCTATCTTATTTTAATTTAAAACTTTACAATGGATTGTCATTTATTTTCAAATTTGATATCTTCCTTTTAAAGGAACTAATTACCTTGTTTTTATTATATTTTCTACTTTTAGAGATATCTATAAGAAACAATAAAATTGTTTATTATTTTTATACAAAATAACTTTTTAATAACTAAACGTGATAATAGATAAATTTTCTCTGAGTAAAATAAGACCTAACTTTTTTTTTAAAAAAAAAAATGTTCTTTTTTAAATAAAGCAATAACATTTAAGATAAATTTGTGGTGCTAATGGGATAGAAAAAGAATTAAATTTATCACATTCTCAAACAATTTTTCTTGCCTATATATTTTCACGGTTGAGGTAATCACATTCAAAATAATAACATAATTTTTACACATTTCATGCATTTTTTTTAGTAAATATTGTTTAATTGTTAAATTTCATTAAATAAAAGTAAATTCATTCAAGATAAAATTATGATATCAAATTGATTAAAAAAAGCCAAGTAAAACTTATAATAATCTTTGACAAAAGTCAATACCCATTTTCATAATGAAATGAAAATAAAATTTAAATAAATACAATCAAATTCTCTTTAATGCATGGGTAAAAAACTTAGTGTATTTTAATTATAAAAATTACAGTTTATGATACTTTAATATAAAAATAAAGTAATAATAATTTTTAAATTAATATAATAAAAGATATTTTGATTATCTAATTAAGGAAATAGATCAATAATAGAATTTTATTTTGTTTAATTATTATAGGTATCTACACTAAAGTCATACTCAAGATTCAAACTTGAGACCTTTCTTTTAAGTTGAACAATCTTACTAGTTAATTCATATCCCGATGCCTGTAAAATTGCTTAAAAAATTAATGAGTTGCTTGGAGCAACTCTTCCATTGGAGCAATCCTACATAACAATTTAAATTGCTTAAAAATTAAATGAGTTGTTTCACAAACAATTATTCTTTATGTTAAAAAAGATAATTTTTCACCGAATCTGTACAAGTTAATAACAATATACAACTTAAAAAAATTAAAAAATTATGATTTTCTTAAAGTTACTTATAATTTTTTTCAATTGACTAAAATTTAGTATAAGTTGCTTAAAAATTATGTGACAATGTATGGACTATCAAACATTTCTTTTAATATAATAAACAACTCTTGAGAGTTGCTCCTATTCAAGATGCCATAAGTGAACCATGTCTTTATTTATTGCACAATAATGTTATTATTAACCATAGGAACCTCTGTTCATGAGAATTACAATTGCCCAATAATGTGATGCTTAACAATAAGGACAATATTTTCCACAACAAAAAAACCATTCTTTATCTAAAATGTGGGTCCCATTATGAGATAATATAACATAAGCTAATAACTTAAATGAACTTTACAATTGAAATAAAAATTTATAAGAAATTTTGAATTTTCCGTGTCATTAGAATATTCATAAAAAAAAACTCCAAGAACCCATGGTTGAGTTTTACACTATGATGGTCTCACAAACATGGTTATCAAAATTGCAAGTTAACTTGTAAAATCGTATGAGTTTACAAGTTTCAGATGAGTTAAATCGCAGTAAAATCGGAAAAGTAGTAAACTCGGTAAAATCGGAATAAACTCGTAAAATCGGAGTAAACTCGGTAAAATCGGAGTAAACTTGTGAACAAACTTCTTAGGTGATATTTTTTTATATTGCCTCTAATTTTGAGTGTTTTGAATATAATTTGTTCTTATGTCTAAAAACGTTTTGACATTTTAAGTGTTTTAACTTTAATTTCTACTTATTTGGAGTAATTTAAATTTATTATGTGGATTTGAAATTATTATGTATTGAAAACTTTCAATTTTTATGTGATTTATAGTCATATTTTTTTATAAAGTAAACTCTTACGATTTTACGAGTCGGGTTTACGAGTCGAGTTTACTGCACTCTCATAAGTTTACGTAAATTTTCGATTTTGATAACCTTGTTCACAAATACTCATATTTTAAGAGAGTATTTGTTTTATAGATTAAAATATCATTCCTTAGAATGTAGACAAATGTAATATTCTCATATTTGTTAGAAAATTTGAAGTTTCATTTCTTAATATCTTTTATTTTTGGAAATGTTTTAACTTCTTATTTTTCTATATTTTATTTTCATAATAAAGGGAGAGAAAGTTAGATTCTCGTATTAATATTAAATATTACTTATGAATTCTATTTTTTATTTAAATTATTTTAAAATTAAAAAATATTTCAAAAAATATTAAATATAACTAAACACAATTTCAATTTACCCAAATATAATATTTTTAGTTTTATTATTCTTAGAAATAAAATTTCTAGAATATAACATCAGAACTTAAAACAAACATACCTAAGGCAAGAAAAACTGAAGTATATTATACATTAATTACACGTGTAACCAATTATGTAGTAACATAATTTTTTAATATATATATATATATATATATATATATATATATATATATATATATATATATATATATATATCACCTCAAGAAGTATTTTAAAAACGAGATAAAAACTAATAAATATTATAACTGCTTTAGAGCATTTAAAATACCAAACCCATTCATAAATTTTAGAGCACTTTTATGGTTTTGGTGCTATGTAGAATTAAAAAATTTTTATATTTTTTTATTCTTGATAAAATTATATTTTATTTTTAATTATTTTATAATAAATTTACATTTTAAAAGAAGAGTCAATTTTTTAGAAAAAATAATTTTTTACTGTGGAAAGTAAGTCTCGGTCTGCAATAGCTTAATATTAGAATTAAATAATAGTATATTATATTTGAAAACAACAATAATAATATTCCGTAATTATGATTCACAAAAAAAATAAAAATACGGTAATTACGAATGATAGTATTTTTGGTGTTTTGTCTGTCTTGATTAAAAGCCTGCAAATAAAAATATAGTTTTATAGGTTGACAACATCTACTGAGTACTCACATGCGAAAAGAGTGCATTCATGCTGCATTAAAGTTGCAGAAGTTGAAAAATTAATTAACGTGAAAAAGACAATACCGTAATTGGCATTGACAGTATTTTTTTTTTGGAAGGCCAGTCAAAGGGAGAAGTACAAGAAGGCACAAGAATCAAGAGTCAAGGCAACAGAACACAAAATCCAACCACAGTACAAGAAGCACTTAATTTTCTCCTCATGCAAAAGAAAATCTGAAGATTATGTCTGCATGAACAAATTCAAATTTTCAAACGAGTTTAATTAGATTTCAATCTAACATCTTGGATATACTATTTTAACTCTTCATCAGATGACCTGCATGGATGACAAAAATATTTTTTTTTTTTTAGATTCTTTAAATTTCTGTATTTTTAAAGTCATTTTGTGAATAGATTAATTAATTTAGATCTAATTAATTTTTTATCCTAAATTTTAAGGTAATTCTTCCTTGATTCCTCAAATTTAAAAATAATTATTTTGTTTCCTTAAATTTGAATATTAATTTTTTTAGTCTAGAAACTTACTAATATTTAATTTTTTTTAGTAAAATTGATATTCAAATTTGAGAAACCAAAATATTTCTTTTTTAATTTCAATGACAATAGAATAGTTCAAATTTCAAAAACTAAAAATTTAATAAAAAAATTAATTTATGATCAAAATAAGACAAAGTCTGCTATGCTTTTTTAATTTTAGGAGGTTGATATTGTGATGTTTTTTTGCTCCAATAAAATTTTAAATTTTGTACATATTATTATTTTTATAAATTTAAATAATTTTTTTGTTTATTTCAAAACAATTCTACACTCATTGATATTTCCATTCTATACCTGTCTTTCTAATCTAATTTTGTCTTTCTAAATTCTAGACTAAAAAAATGGAAACGCTATGAAGGGTCACAAAGAAAAAACAAATTTACAAAAAATTATAAGAATGATGACATGTATAAAATTTTTAATTTTATTCATAGTTTTAAAAATCAATCTGATTATTGATTTGATCATATCAATAGATTATTAGTTGAACCATTAGGTTACTAATTGACCTACATACTCGATCTATGTTAAAAAATATATAAATTTTTTTTGACTTGTGTTGAAATAAAAAAAAATCACTAGTTATAAAAAAATCACAAATATATAAAATAATTAAGCATATTCACTCTTAAAACACAAGTTGTTATTTAAACCAAATCAGCAATTACATAGTAACAACAAAGCAAAATTTGCAGCATGAAAAAAACATAGATTAATGAAAAAAACATAGTTGATATCATATTAATCGAAAAACATCATAATTAATAAAATTAGCATATTTTTTATTAATTTAGAAAAAGGAGAAATTAGTTTTTAATTAACTATATTTGTCATATATAAGCTATCAATGGTAGATAATGCAATTATGATTTTATATCCAAATAAGTTATGTTATATAATATTTTTATTTAAATTAATAATAATAGATAATGTATTTATCTTTATTCATTTAAGTTATTTGTATTAGATAATAAATTTATATTTTTATATTTAAATTAATGAGGATAAGGGTGAAACCTAATAATTTATAGGTGAAAATATTGAAATCCAAGTATAAGGGTGCATATGGGGTGTGAGAGGAGAAAGTTAGTCAGTGCTCTTAGTAATGGTAAAATTTAGATTCTATTGAGGTGACAGATGGGGAGTAGATGGGGTGGCATTCGGTCAAGTTAGTCATTGAACTGGGGATGAGTGGGAGATTACTTTCTAGAAGGATAGATAGTGAGGAAATCAGAGCCTTCAACATTAATATAGAATATTGTTTAGGCTGACATTAAATAGGAATGTATTTGTAAGGATATGTGGGATAAAGGTGGAAATAGAATGTATTTGTAAGGATATGTGGGATGAAGGTGGAAATAGGCATGACAGAGAGAGTTATTTACATAGGAGGCAGAGCTACTAGAGGAATTGAGGACTAGAATGGGAGATGTATTATGGTAGATAATACAACTTTAATAAAATAGGAATAGAGTAAAATTACAAAGTTAACCTCACATAGTTTTCCAGAATATATAATGAATCCATTTTTATGTGTATGAGAGGTGAGTGTGTTTACATTCTTTATTTTATGTGTGCCCCAAAGTGCCCTTTATTGGTAAGTAGTATGTTTTTCAAATAATCGTAATTTGTTTATTAATACAATTTTACTTGGCTTTTAAAAAAAAAATTATCTTTATTTATTTAAGTTATTCATAAATAGTATATTTATCTTATTATATTTTAAATAGTGATAGTTGGTAATGTATTTTCTGCAACTATATATACTAACTAGTTACATGTGTACATAGAGTAAATAGAAAAGGAATTAAAAAACAAAGAAAAAAAAAGGTGTTTGTCAAGAGAATATAAAAAAAGTGAGTAGAACAACTTTTTTTCTAAACTCCCATGGTACTCTAAAACATAAACCACATAGTACAAGGAAGAAAACAATTTTTCCTTAATAGAAATCGTACATAGAGCAAATAGTAGAGGAATGAGAAAACAAAGAGAAAAAGAAAAGAATGTTTGACAAGAGAATACAATAAAAATGAGTATAACAATTTTTTTTCTAAATTCCCATGGTATAGATTTTTTATGTTTTACTTGGGTTCTATGTTAGCAGGTCAGCAATGAATATAAGAAGCCCAAAATGGATGAAGAATTACTATGTGAATTTTTACTAAATGTAGTGTTTTTTTTTATTTGGTTTTCCTAGGGGAGTTGGTTATGAGACTCATTAGGTCATTGTATGACTCTTTTATTAGTCTCTTCCCAGTTAGAAGAGACTTGGAATGAAATTATCCTTGTCTTTATCGTTCCTTCATCTTTCTAGCTTAGCATTGTTCTAGTAGCTTAATTCTTTCATACTAATTCATCCTATCATTTGGTGCTTTCATTGACATTCTTCATGCCTTCATGGACCGAAAACAAGGATGTCAGTGAGGAAATTCTTGCGCTCACAGAAAAGCTGGCTATGTTGCAAGCTCAATTGGATGAACAACAATGCCAACAAATTGTTCAAACCCTCCAATTTCAACAAGCAATTGAATCCCGCCTGGATGCATTGTAATCATCTATCTTCATACTGCAAGATAAGTTTTCAGAACCACATTTTTCAATCCTCTTATAACAAACCCTCTTTCCCAAATTTCATCAAATGCCTCATCTACAATCCATACAACCAACCTTAACATCTTTATTTCTTCCTCGCACGTTCACCAAATACACAACCCTAACATCACTATTTCTTCACCCCACATTCACCAAACTAACCGGCCACCCCCAACATACGTTACAACACCCATGTTTACCATAACTTTTCACCCCTCACCACCTCATCCACCCAACCTACAAAACACCGTAAAAACGTGGCTGTTTCAGGCCCTTTGATGGTTCTAGCCCTTTAGAATGGTTGTTTCAGGCACAACATTTTTTTTCCTACTATCATATTCCATTTGAAGACCGCATTCACATGGCTGGATTCTATATGAGAGGTGATGCTTTTATTTGGTATTAATGAATGGCTCATACATACCAATTTTCTAATTTGCATTCCTTCTCACGAGCTTTGGAACTTAGGTTTTGACCCTCCACCTTTGTTAACCATGAGGCTGAATTATTTAAACTCAAACAAACTAGTTTTGTTGCAGAGTATTAGACCCAATTCAGACAATTATGCAATAGATTTGTTGGATTAAGCTAGGAATTTATTCTTAATTGTTTTGTTTTAGGGTTCAATCCTGAAATTAAGCATGAGCTTACAATTCTCCATCCCCCAAGCCATAGGTTTGGCAAAACTTGTTGAAGAAAAACTCCATGGTTCTAGACCTAGATCATTTTGCCCCACTCTTAACCTTTCATCACCTGCTACTCGCCTTATTACTAATACAGCCACACAATCACCTTCCCAACCAAATGCCTTACCCATAAAGAAGATATCCTAAGTGTACATGCAAGAAAGAAGAGCTCAGGGTCTATGTTATTACTATGATGAAAAGTTCATGGTAGGTCACAAATATGCTAGGGGATGTTTCCTTCTTTTATTAGAGGATGATAATGAACAGGACGATCCGTTCTTGGCTAATGCCACTGAGCTAGAGACAATACACTTTCAACTTTACCCCTAAGGTTTATTAGGCCAACATATTCCAAAGACACTCAAATTTCATGACCATATTGTTGGTTCACAAGTTTTAGTCCTTCTTGACACATGCAATTCTCACAAGATCTTGCAACCTTGAATTGCCACTCATTGAGGTCTTTTGGTTGACCTTACCCCTAATCTAAAAGTTATGGTAGGTAATGTGAACACCTAACATGTGCAAGGCATTGTTCGAAGGTTTTCCTTTCATTGCAGGGGCATCAATTTAACAATCCCTCTTACCTATTTCCCATTGAAGATGTTGATATTGTCTTGAGACTAGAATGGTTGCCTACCTTGGGACCTATTTCATCAGATTTCTTGATTCCTAACTTCTCATTTACCCACTACAACACTTGGATAACCCTCAAAGGCTCCCCACTTTCCTTCCTAACACCATCTTCCTACTAACAGCTTTGTTACTCCCTACATACCAAATATGTTGTCTCTTATTGTCTCCTTATCTCTAAACTATTCCACCCCCAACATTCCTAGACACTACATCTCAAATCAAACAACCCTTTGAACCCTTACCACAGAGTTTCAAAACTACTTAAAAAATACACTAACCTCTTCACCAAACCCCACACATTACTGCCCCCCGTTTTCATGATCACCAAATTCCCTTGATCCCTAACTCCCCAATAGTAAATGTTAAGCCCCCAAAGAGAACCTATAACTAACATTATCAAGGAAATGCTAAAAGATGGCATAGTTGTCTCAAGTCATACTGCATTCTTCTCATCTGTTTTATCAGTTCGAAAGAAAGATGGGACTTTGAGGTTTTATGTGGATTATAGAACATTAAATGTAGTCACCATTATAAACCACTTTCCTATTCCAACCATAGATGAATTGCTAGATCAATTGGGCTTAGCTAGAATCTTTACTAAGCTTGACCTAAGATCAGGGTACCACCAAATTCGTGTTTCCCCACTTGATACTCACAAAACAGCTTTAGAACATGTGATGGCCATTAAAAGTTTTGGTTATGCCCTTTAGGCTAACCAATGCTCCCTCCACTTTCCAGACAGCCATGAATGATCTTCTCAAGCCTAAGACAATTTATTTTAGTATTTGTTATGATATCTTGATTTAGAGCAAAACCTTAGAATCTCATTTGGTTTACTTAGGCATTATTTTGGAAGTATTGCTATCTAATTCATTTTATGCTAAGTTAACTAAATGTGTATTTGTTGTTAAGTTAGTTCATTACCTAGGCCACATTATTTCACACGATTGTGTTAATCTTAATCCCAAGAAGATTACAACTATTCTAAGTTGGCCATAGCCACAGTCTCTCACGTCTTTACAAGGTTTCTCAGGCCTCACAGTTTTTACCGTTGGTTCATTCAGCATTATGTCTCTTTCGCCACTCCCTTCACCGAATTATTAAAATATAATAATTTTACATGGAGTCACACAGCCATATGGGCCTTTACAACATTAAAGAACAAAGTAACTTCTTCACCTATTTTGAGGCTACCAAACTTCTCCAAGCCATTCTCTATTGAAATTGATGTGTCTACAAGTGCAATTGGGGTAGTACTCATTAGGAATCGCAACAGGTCGAGGCGGGCACAGGTAGTGTTTAACCACCACCTAATCTCCTACAAAAACCAACCATCCGTTACCTGCTAAAAACCCGTCAATTACCCACTATAGAAATACCCACGGGTTTTTTTATTACTCGCAGGTATCTACGGTACCTATGGACATTTTTATTTTTTTTTAAATTATATATTTTTTATAAGAAGTTTTATCAAATAAATAATTTATTTTTTGAAAAATCTAGAAATAAAATTATACTAGTTTCTACAAGATTAATAATTTATTTTACATTATCGGTATTTTATAATAAATAATTTTATCAACTATGAAGTTTTCATAAAAAATAAGATTGATATCAATGAATTTTGATAATTAATATTTTAATTTGATGTATTTTCCAAAAATATTATCTTTTTTAACTTATATATATATACAGTAGGCCTCCAGATCATAATCTTCCTCGACGAAGTACTAATCATCCTCAAAAGGATACCAATCTTTCTAGAGAAACTAGAACCTGCTATATATATACATATATATATTATTTTAGTTTAGCGGGTAGCGGGTACACGCGGGTATGCATACTATGATACTCGTACCTGTGTCCGTTAAGAAAAAAACCCATACCCGTAGGTGGTGGGTACCCATTTATACTATCCATGCGGATATTTTGCAGGTTTTATCCACGAGTATCCGCGAGCGTGATTTTTTTTGCCATCCCTAATACTCATATAGGAGGGTCGATCGATTTTGGCTAGACTCGCTACATCCTTTTTCTAGCCTAAGATGTACACGAACATCCAACAACTCTTGTTGTAATGTTTGGTAGAGATGAAAAAAAAACTCACGCCCACAGGTACTTGTAGATTAAACCCATGAAAATACTCACATGAGTAATTTAAAATGGTGTCCATCACCCACGAGGTATGAGTTTTGTTCTACCCGCTTCTTTACGGGCATGGGGAGGGGTATCATAATACTCGTATCGGCGGGTACCCGCTATCCGCTAAATTAAAATACTACACATATTTAATTTAAAGAAGATAATATTTTTGTTAAATAAATCAACTTAAAATATTATTTGTCAAATTTTATTGTTATCAATGTTACTTTCTTTTTTTATAAAAAATGAATAATTCATAGAATTATTTTTCATAAAAATATTGATAATGTAAAATAGATATTCTATTTATATTAAATATTTTCTATACATATTATATTAATAGATTTTTAAATCCAATTAATCTTGTAGAAACTTACTAGTATAATTTTATTTTTAGATTTTTAACAAATAAATTATTTGTTTGATTAAAAAAATATCTTTTTAAAAAATATATGTGGGTACTCGTGGATACCCACAAATATAGAAAAAATCTAGGGGTATTTTTTATAACGGGTACGTAACAGGTTTTAAGCAGGTAGCGAGTTCAGGTATTTTATAGCGGGTGCGTACGGGTACCCGCCCTAATCCATTGCCACTCCTAGTGCTTGGTGTGCCAACAAAATAAACACATGCCAACAAAAAAGGTATTGTTACAACCTCTCGCAGTACCAAAAAGAGTATTAGAAGACTTAACCTTGAATTTTATTACCCATTTACCTAGCTTTTTTGGCCACAAGGTGATATGGGTTGTCTGTGACTAGCTTAGCAAATTAGTCCACTTAATTGCTCTCCCAAGTCATTTTTTAGCTACTGATTTGGCAGCAAGATTCTCCACGAAGATATGTCGCCTACATGGCATGCCAAAGTCCATTTCTTTCGATAGAGACTCGTTGTACTTGAGCTCTTTTTGGAAGGATTTGTTTAAATACCAAGACACAACATTACAATGTAGTATAACTTATCACCCCAAAACTAACGGACAAACGAACGTTGTAAATAGAAGTCTGGAAACTTACCTCTGATGTTTCTATAGTAAACACCCTAAGTTGTGGTTCAAGTTCCTTCATTTAGCCGAATGCTGGTTAAACTCAACCTTCCATTCGGCCATTAGAATGACTTTGTTTCAAGTTGTGTATGGTCGCCCTCCACCCTCAATCGTTGACTACATGCAAGGTTCCTTAACGAACTCGACCTTGGATTCCCCTGGAAAACAGAAGTAGAATTTTAAGAGGTCTAAAGCTTAATCTTAAGAGAACAAGATAGAGCATGGTGGTTCAAGTAAATAAACATCGTTCAAATCTTACGTTTAATGTTGGTTGCGTCTCACTCCTTACAGACAAAGTGGCTTAAAGACCATTCTGTAAACTCGCAAAAAAATATTTTGGCCCCTTTGAAATAGTCCGGCGCACAAGCAAGGTTGCATATGAACTCCAGCTACGACCAGACTCTCGAGTTCACCTAGTATTCCATGTTTCATTGTTGAGACCTTATCATGGACCTTTCCCTCCTCGTCCCATTAATCAGTTCCCAAAGGTTGCCACGATAAAAAGGTCCGAAAAACAAGTGAGGGGTCTAGACGTGCAGTTAGAAATAGATGGGAGTGAGAAAAACTCTTTTGTTGAATGTGAAGCATCCACTTTAACTTCGCCTTGGCTTTCAAAAAGCTCTCTTGAATTTGGGATATCCATTTGGCCAAGGGATCCTAGATCAGGACCGTTCACGCATCAACAAGGAAAGAGAACGTCCAAGCTACTACGTAGCTCCATTTTGTTGGACCTCATTGCTGTCAACTCACCTACCAAAATTAATGTTCACGCGCCTCCTGCAGTGCCTAACAGTCCAGTGTTAATATCACCTCCAACTTTATCCAATGATTCATTCCTCGCATTGATAACCGAAGGTCAACAACTAGCTTCTCCATTTCCCACATGTTTTTAATCTTCACTAAAGAGTGTTGTCCATCGTTGGATGTGCATCAAAATGGCTTCTCATTCTTCACCAAAGAACATGCATACAACTGTTTGATGAGATCGAAGTTGCATCCCGACTGTCTGTTAAAAGCATGATCCACACCTCACCTAATCCACCAATTATAGAGGGACATGTCGCTGCCATCCTTGAGGACAAGGTTGCTCCTCCAGCAGTAGGCCATGTTAGTAGGCCAATAAGGAATAAAAGAAGCTCAACCTGGATGAAGGATTACTATGTGGATTTTTACTAAATGCAGTGTTGTTTTTTTTTTTGTTGATTTGCTTTTCCTAGAAGAGCTGGTTATAAGGCCCATTAGGTCATTCTATGACTTTGTTATTAGTCTCTTCCTAGTTAGAAGAGACTCATAATGAAATTACCCTTGTTTTTATTATTCCCTCATCTTCCTAGCTTAGCATTGTTCTAGTAGCTTAATTCTTCCTGATAATTCATCCTATCATTCTAGATAATTGAAATTCTTTTATGTAATTTAATTATTGTGACTTATGTTAGTGTGCAATATTTTATTTGTGATTTCTAATTATATTTAATTGTATCCTTATATGACATATTATTTATTAATATTTATGAAATTATAGTATTTGCATTATGTGATTCTAATGCTTGTAGTTGTTTAAAAAATTGATGTGATAATTTGTTTTGATATCTCTATCTATAATAGGATGAAACTTGAGATACCTCTGTATATATGGGATGAGAATGAGATTTGAGAACCTCCATTTGATATCAAATAAAATTTTAGATACTTTTATCTAGGATGGAAAAGAATTTCAAGATACCTCCATCAATGGATGAGAAAAATAATAGAACACCAATATATGCTCATAAATATTTTACTACTTTGTAAAATATCAAATATTGGTTTTGTGAATTGAAAATCAAATTATATTGTATTGTGCTTGTAAATTTGTTTGCATGAATTTGGGTGTTAAATTAGGAAAATATATATTTTTTTTATATATGACTTACGTATGATGATTGATTATATTTCTATTTTATGAGTATAAATAAATAATATTTTTTAAAATTGTGGTACTATAATTATTTTTTCGATTACTAAGCCAAATTTAAACAAACACTATTTATGAATTTTTTTAATTTGTTTTGTTCATTTCGATTATATATCATTAAATAAGAAGATATAAAAACTTAATAAAAATTATATATTTATTTATCTTATTTGACAATTAATTATGTAAATATTTATTTCAGATAACACAATTGTTTATTATTTAAATTTATTTTAGTATTCAATTTTTTTTACATATATTAATATGTTGATTTACAAAATTACAAAATTTTATTTCAACGTATATAAATAAGATACTATCAAAAACTTTTTCTATTTCTAAAATTTTAGTTTTGAAGAAAACATCTATTTACAACATTTTACGATATTATTATATAACAAATAACTAATACTGTTATATTATATTACCCTCCAACTTATCAAATAACTCAATCAATCTAGATTTTTAAAATGTAATTTTATTGATAAAAAAATTACCGAGCCACAATAAGAATGGCAAGTTAAAGTATATGCACGTTCCAAGTCTCATCATAGTCATCATCTACTTTATTTATATTAGAACAAAATTGCATGAAAACAATGATTGATTCAGCTGATGCTTCTGACGAAATCAGTGTCACGTCATGATCTTTTGTTTCATGGTGTTAACATAACAGCGACAAAACCTCATCAATCTACGTGTCAGGAGGAGATTGTAAAAACATCAAATGGAATCGAAGATGAGATTGTGACTAGCGACTTATTGCACATACACACAGATAGAGGAGTATTAATTTGAACCAAAACAAGATTGAATTTAGAATTCGTACTTTTGACGTGTTTTTTTTTTTTATTTATAACTATTATAACTTGAATATTCTATTTTGATGTTTAAATAATTACTAAATTTTATGTAATTTTTTTCTGTTTTTATGTTTATTTTTTTCTTTTATTTTTTTTATTTAATATAAATACTATAGTCCATTTTCATTTTTATATTTATTTGAACTTTTTGTCCTTAAATAATTACTAAATTTTAAGTAATTTCTCTTATTTTATGTAATTTATTTATTTTTTCTTTTTTCAGTTTTCATTTTTTATTTTTTATTTAATAATATAAAAGAAACACAATATTTCTTTCCCACTAATTGTTATTTCAACACACGTTAACCAGATTTACAATGATAATTCGTACATAATTTATACACTTTGAATCGATTAAACTAGATTTTTTAAGGGTTTTTTTTTATCTGTTATTTTACTTATTTCAACTTTTTATTTTTAATTATAGAAAAGCTTTATATAATTATTCTTTAATCTTTTTACATATTTACTATCCAATATAAATCAAAGCATTTAATGTCAATGCATTGCAATTACTCTTAAAATACATTACCTTCTTAAATTATAATAGACTAAATATATGTGTCAACCATAGAAATTCAATACAATAATTACCTTTTGACACTTATTAATTAATTTGTAAGAAAAAAAATTCTACAACTTTCTCTTACATATTCATCTGAGTGCTAATTAATAATACACTAAGAGAAAGAATATGAAAAAGAAAGATATACATAATTTATCGTTTTTTATACATTTCAATTAATCATATACCGTGTTTAAAAGACTGTTTTATTAGCTTTTCTCTCTCTATATATATTTAGTTAAGTAATATTTTTGTTACTATATGTAAGATACAATTTTTTTTTATTTTTTATAAATATTATATTGTATAGTAATCATTTTGTTACCAAAAATATCTTTAATTACTTTACAATGATGCTTTATATTAATTACATAATTAATTATAAAAAAGTAATTAAGCGGAAAAAGAAAACAATGTATTACAATAAAGTTAAAGATAATTTTAAAAATTAACCTTAAATGTAATGTTGTCAGTTGAGTTAACCAATTTTCTTAAGAACATAAATATGTTTTTGATTTAGGAACAAATGTAGTATTAAGTTTACTTCTTGACAAATATTTTATTTTTAGTTTATATGTTTTTTAACTTTTGGTCAAAATTTTTTTATGAATTTCTTATATCATTTAATATTTCTCTCTCCTGATAATTTTTAATAAGGAAATTAATATTTAGGATGAAAATAAAATTATTGTAAGTTTATGATGAATTCAATTAGTTGAATTAATAAAAATGGGGGCATTAATTTTATAAAATCATCTTTATGTATGGCCATTAATTTCCAACTTTATTAATTTCGCAACATATTTACCTCTATTAAATAGCATTTTTTTAATAAATTTCAATCTTTATATA
The DNA here is from genome assembly GCA_037954015.1 of Psophocarpus tetragonolobus. Taxonomy (NCBI): domain Eukaryota; kingdom Viridiplantae; phylum Streptophyta; class Magnoliopsida; order Fabales; family Fabaceae; genus Psophocarpus; species Psophocarpus tetragonolobus. Next base: position 49,778,328 of record CM075693.1, on the reverse strand, counting down.
TAATAATTTTTTTAAAAAGAAATGTTAAATGTTAAATGTTAATTATTAATTTTGTGTCACGGACGACAATACACGACTTCCAACTCGCTATACAAGATATCTTATGACGTTTGTAACACTCTTCCTATACAACATTGTCTTTAGTTGAGGATAAATGTGATTTAGAAACATAAATAAATTATTTGCTTGTTGATAATAAAGGGTGAGTGGCACTGGAGTTTCTTCTTCAAATATTTCAACTGAAAGGGAGCAGATACCATTCAAATTCAAATTCAAGCTTCAAAAATGGCTTACTCTGGGAATACAATAGGTATGCTTATGTTATGCAACACTATGGTTTGTGTTTTCTTTGTGAGCCGGTGCAAGTAGGGGTTATCTTTATGTAAGCTATGCAACCAACTACAATCTGCTTTTGCTCTAATATGTAACCATTTCTTGCTTTCTGCACCGTTTATGTCACACAACACGCGTTTTCACATCTTATATTTCATCAAAGAGATTTTGAAAGCTCCTTTTTCGTGTAGATCATTCCTTGTCTAGTTTTTTAAGACGGTTTACTTTGTTGATTTTCATGGACAGTTTCTTATAACTTTTCCAACTTTCATCGCATTGTGAGTGTTGATCAAACTTATTTTGACGATTTCTCTCTAATAAACATGCAGACGATTTCTCTTGGATTTGTCTGAAGAATTTTGATTTCACTTATTTCTGTTCTCAAAGGACACTAATAGACACTATAAATATAGTTTTTGTCTGTGTCTTGTACACATTCATGATCATCAGTTTAATCAGAAGAAATACCCTAAGTGGTGCTCCTAGCAAAAGCAGGTTCTTCCTTCTTGTCTCTATTTGCTGTGCTACTATTAGCATTGTGTTTTACAGTATTGGCTTGAGGAATCTCATAGCCAAAACTGATAACACTAAGCAGCTGAGCTGGTTAGCTTGCATTGTCAGAGGAATCGTTTGGACTTCTTTGGCTGTTTCTTTGTTGGTTCAGAAACATAAATGGATCAAAATTATAAACTCTGTCTGGTGGACATGTTCCTGCGTACTGGTTTCAGCTCTCAACATTGAAATTCTTGTTAGAAAGCAAGGAATAGAAATTTTTTATGTCCTTCAATGGGTGTTACACTTCCTTCTTCTCTCCTGTGCCTTCAAAAATCTTGGTTTCTTTGTCTCTCCAAGTGTGCCAGAAAGCTTATCTGAGCCACTGTTAACTCAGGGAGTTCACAATAAACAAACAGGGTTAGGCCGTGCTACCTTTCTCTGCAAGTTGACTTTCTCTTGGGCTAACTCCTTACTCAGTCTGGGTTACTCAAAGCCACTAGTTCTCGAAGATATCCCTCCCCTTCTTTCTGATGATGAGGCAGACTTGGCCTACCAAAACTTTATGCATGCATGGGAATCTCTTATAGGGGAGAGGAGCAAGAACAATACCAAAAACCTGGTTCTTTGGTCTGTTGTTAGAACTCACTTAAAAGAGAATATATTAATAGCATTTTACGCATTGCTCAGAACCATTGTTGTTACCGTCTCTCCTTTGATACTCTATGCTTTTGTAAACTACTCAAATAGCAGGGAGACAAATTCCAAAGTAGGTCTCTCCATAGTGGGTTTTCTTATTCTCTCCAAAATGGTGGAATCTGTGTCCCAGAGGCATTGGTTTTTTAATGCGAGGAGGTCAGGCCTGAAGATGAGATCAGCTCTGATGGTGGCAGTGTATAGAAAACAACTAAAGCTTTCTAGCTCAGCAAGGACAAGACACTCAACAGGTGAAATAGTGAATTACATAGCGGTTGATGCGTATCGCATGGGAGAATTTCCATGGTGGCTTCATATAACATGGACTTCTACATTGCAAGTTGTTCTATCTATTGGTGTCCTTTTTGGTGTTGTGGGTGTTGGTGCTCTTCCTGGTTTAGTCCCACTTTTTATATGTGGACTTCTCAATGTACCATTTGCCAAGATCCTACAAAGTTGTCAATCACAGTTCATGATTTCACAGGATGAGCGTCTTAGATCAACTTCAGAAATTCTAAATAGCATAAAAATCATTAAGTTACAGTCCTGGGAGGACAAATTCAAGAATTTGGTGGAGAGCCTCCGTGCTAAAGAGTTCATTTGGCTGTCTAAGGCGCAGATCATGAAAGCTTACGGGTCATTTCTTTATTGGATGTCTCCTACCGTTGTTTCTGCTGTTGTTTTCATCGGATGCGTCATTTTCAATAGTGCCCCATTGAATGCTGGGACCATTTTCACAGTTCTTGCAGCGCTGAGGAGCATGGGAGAACCTGTTCGGATGATTCCAGAGGCTCTATCTATTATGATCCAGGTTAAGGTCTCCTTTGACCGCATCAATACCATATTGCTTGATGAAGAACTAGATATTAGTGATGATAAAAGAAAAACTATAAACCCAAGTTCAATAAATGCAGTAGAAATCCAGGCTGGTAATTTCGTTTGGGATCATGAATCACTGTCCCCAACTTTAAGAGATGTCAATGTAGAAATCAAATGGAGACAGAAAGTTGCAGTTTGTGGGCCAGTTGGAGCTGGAAAATCATCTCTTTTGTATGCGGTACTAGGAGAGATTCCCAAGATTTCAGGAACTGTAAGATATTAACCAAATGAGTACAGTTTCATAATACCAAATTCCTATTTATAATCTTGTTATCTAACACGTTTTTCTCTCTGAAATGTCACAATAATGGAAAAGCAGGTAAATGTGTCTGGCAGCATAGCCTATGTCTCTCAAACTTCTTGGATACAAAGTGGGACAGTTCGAGATAATATACTCTTTGGCAAGGCAATGGACAAAACAAGATATGAGAATGCCATTAAAGTTTGTGCTTTGGATAAAGATATTAATGATTTTAGCCATGGTGATCTTACAGAAATAGGTCAGCGAGGGATTAACATGAGTGGAGGACAAAAGCAAAGGATTCAACTAGCTCGTGCAGTCTACAATGATGCTGACATTTATCTCCTTGATGACCCTTTCAGCGCAGTTGATGCTCACACTGCTGCTATTCTGTTCAATGTAAGAAGCTATCACTTTCAGATTCTTAACTTTAGTGAAACTATTATCACCACATCAGTGAATCAAACCGCTTGCATTTATATGCTTACAGGACTGTGTAATGATGGCTCTAAGAGAGAAAACAGTCATTCTAGTGACTCATCAAGTGGAGTTTCTCTCAAAAGTTGATACAATCCTGGTAAAGTATCTCAGTTGGATGCTTATTATATTACATTCGTACAAAATTAACATGATATGTTATGACTCATGTTATAGGTAATGGAAGGAGGAAAGGTTACCCAATCAGGTGATTATGAGAATCTCCTTACAGCTGGGACAGCCTTTCAACAACTTGTGAGCGCTCATAAGGAAGCCATTACAGATTTGGAACAAAAAAATGATAACAAAACTCATATAGAAGAGTCTCAAGGTTTTTATGTCACTGAAAAACAAGGTGAGGGAGAGGTTTCCACCGAGAGTCAACTTGGGGTACAGCTTACTCAAGAAGAAGAAAAACAGATTGGTGATGTTGGCTGGAAGACATTCTGGGATTATATTACATTTTCCAAGGGTTCTCTCATGCTGTGTTGGATCATGTTGGCACAATCTGCTTTTATTGGTTTACAGACTGCGTCAATGTTTTGGCTTGCTCTAGCCATTGAAATTCCAACATTAACTGGTGCTACCTTGATTGGAGTGTACTCATTAATTTCATTTGCTAGCGCTGCGTTTATATATCTAAGATCTCTTTTTACCTCTTACCTTGGATTAAAAGCTTCTACAGCCTTCTTCACAAGTTTCACTTCTGCTATCTTCAATGCTCCTATGCTGTTCTTCGACTCAACCCCTGCAGGAAGGATTTTAACCCGAGTATGATATCATTTCCAATGAGAAAAACTCTAAATATTCTCCTTCTGTTTGCTCATTACTATTTCCTTTTCTCTTGCAGGCTTCGTCAGATTTAAGTATTTTGGACTTTGATATACCTTATTCCATCACTTTTGTAGCATCTGTAGTAGTTGAAATTGTGGTTACCATTGGTATAATGGTTTCAGTAACGTGGCCAGTTGTCATTGTTGTCATTCCTGCAATGGTTGCATCAAAATATGTTCAGGTTTACCCATTTTCGAATTTTTCTTAGTTTTCTATTTCTCGTCCCTGCTTATATCAAAGAAGTAGAATATTTTCTAAATTCTTTTTTCCCCTAAAAGGGATATTATCAAGCCTCAGCAAGGGAATTAATGAGGATCAATGGAACCACAAAAGCTCCTGTCATGAATTTTGCAGCTGAGACATCACTTGGCGTGGTTACTGTAAGAACATTTAACATGGCAGGCAGATTTTCTAAAAGTTACTTAAAACTTGTGGACACAGATGCAACACTGTTCTTTCATTCTAATGTGGCCATGGAATGGTTGCTTATAAGGATTGAAGCACTTCAAAATTTGACAGTCATCACTTCAGCTTTGTTACTTGTTGTAGTTCCTCAGAGATTTGTGTCTCCAGGTAATATTACTTGAAAGGTTAATTACCAAGATAAGGCTTTAGGCGTGCTCTAAACACGCTAATAATTGTTGACAGTTCTCTTGGATTGAGCAGGTCTTGTGGGACTTTCTCTCTCTTATGCCTTCAACTTGACAGGAGCACAAATATTTTGGACTCGATGGTATTGCAACTTATTGAACTATATTATATCTGTTGAAAGAATCAAGCAATTCATTCACCTACCAGCTGAGCCTCCTGCCATTGTGGAGGATCACCGGCCTCCATCTTCATGGCCTTCCAAAGGTAGGATTGATCTCCAATCCTTAGAGGTAAAGTTGCATCCTTCTCCTTCAATCTTTTCTCTTTATTTTACTACTTTCAATTGGATAGACCAATTTGTTACTTATGGACATTTTTTTATACATTGTTTTCAGATTAGATATCGTCCTAATGCTTCATTAGTGCTTAAGGGTATTACTTGTACCTTTAAAGAAGGGAGTAGAGTGGGAGTTGTAGGAAGGACTGGAAGTGGAAAAAGTACACTCATAAGTGCTTTGTTTCGCTTAGTTGAGCCGGAAAGAGGTGATATTGTTATAGATGGGATTAGCATATGCACAATGGGGTTGAAGGATTTGAGAATAAAACTAAGCATCATCCCTCAAGAACCAACTCTTTTCAAGGGCAGCATTAGAACCAACTTGGACCCTCTAGGCCTGTACTCTGATGATGAGATATGGAAGGTGAATGAACTGGCTCAGCAGTTGAAAAACATGTTCATTTGAATTCAAATACTTTTATCTTCTATCTGACCTTTTGAATAAGCACTCGTTTGGTTATAGGCTTTAGAGAAATGTCAGCTTAAGGAAACTATCCGCGGTTTACCAAAACTCTTAGATTCTTCCGGTGAGTAAACTTCATTTTCTTGAAGCTGCAAAGCTTATATGAGTAATTTCTAGCCAATTCTCTCAGTAGCCTTAGGCAACAACCTATGGCAGCTTTGCTCTTTCCAGTTTTAACATGAGGAGAAATGGCAAAATAATGTTTGAACTTATAAGTTGTACATTTAAAGTATTCAATTCGCAAATTTAAAATTTTGGAACAATTTGCTATTGAAGTCTAACTCTGGCAAGTGATACAGTGAGTGATGAAGGAGGAAATTGGAGTTTGGGGCAGCGCCAACTGTTTTGTCTTGGAAGAGTACTACTTAAGAGGAACAGAATTCTTGTTCTAGATGAAGCTACCGCCTCCATTGACTCTGCCACTGATGCCATTTTACAACAAATAATTAGAGAAGAATTTGTAGAATGCACAGTTATAACCGTGGCTCACAGGGTTCCAACTGTAATAGACAGTGACATGGTCATGGTCCTCTCGTATGGTAGGTTCATCACTTGTTCTTTCAACTTTTAATCTCTTCTCTAGTTCACACAGTTAACTCGGGTTTTGCTGGTTATTAAAGGGAAAGTGGTGGAATATGATGAGCCTTTAAGACTAATGGACACCAACTCTTCATCATTCTCAAAGCTGGTAGCTGAATATTGGTCCAGCTCCTCCTCAAATATCAACCGCCAGCAACACTAAATTATTAGAGTAGGCATGTCAGAAATTCTATTCTCGTTGCCGCCATTATATCAAAATAAAAAACAACATTGTCAAATTTATATTTAAAAACAAACACGTTTAATGATATTTTATTATTTATTAAGTTAAAAACGTAAAATAAATTATATCAATGGAGTAAAAATTCATATGAATTCTTAAGTCTTATATTACACTTAAAACTCGCAAAAGTTACACTAAGAATCCAAAATGAGTTGTAGCATTGGAGATGATCTTAGCCAGTTATGGTTGACATTGTTTATCCTGACATGATCAAAAATCATTTTTGTTTTCTTTAAGATAAAAAATACTTACTTGAAAAATATTATAATCATAATTATTATACATATTTAAATTATAAGTTATTGAAAAATAACCTGCATGTGAGGCATAGAGTTCTTGAAAATAATTAAAAGAAAAAATAAAAAGTTGTTGAAAATAATTATATGTTATACATTTTTTAGTTTTTTCCAAACAACTTATTTTTATAAAGAAAATTTTCTTTTAAATTTAGCTCAGTGCCTAAAACTTATAATCTAAAAAATAGGTTATATTCAAAATTATAATTTTGTAGGGTGTTTGTGGTATGAGTTAGTTCGGTTTTAAAAGAAAATAAAAACCGAACCAATTAATTTTAATTGGTTGGATCTTTTTGGTTTTCTGAAATTTTTTTCTTTAACCTAAATCAAATCAAACCAATAATAATTGAATTGATTCGGTTCGGTTTAGGGAGAACTAATAAAAAAAATTAGAAAATAATTTTTTATTAAATTGTAAAAAATATGTTTACTTTTAAAACTAGTCAAATCTATTAATCTACTACATTAATATTTTATAATAAAATATCAAATTTTTTATATATACTATATTAGTCAAATTAAACTATTAAAACAACACAGTAAAAAAACTGTGTAAAAGATCTTTACACTATGTTTAATCATATTCCCTTAATTTATATGATTTTTAAAGTGTTGATTGATAAAGTCAATAGACTTACCGTAGATCAAGGGATATGATTGGATGTTAGTATAAAATTCTTTACACTTATACCAATTAAACTTTACTAAATTTACTAACTTAAATATATATATATATATATATATATATATATATATATATATATATATATATATATATATATATATATATATATATATATATATATATATATATACTTGGATATGGTTGATTTTGATCGGATCTGGATTAGATCAAGTAAAAAAACTTAACCAAACTATTAATTCCATTCGGTTTACCAGATTCAAGTCCACAACTTAAACAAATAATTGAGTCGGGTTCATACCCTATAATTTTGAAACAGTCTGTAAGTTGATTTTTAAGTTGAAACTTACTAGTTTTTTTTAAAGTATTTTTACTGTATACAAGTTAATTTTTTATTATATCTAAACATGGTTAATTAATTTTAAAGTAATTTTAAATAAATTTAATCAAACCTAAATTAATTGAATCGATTGTAAAAATCAATCATACGTAAGGACCGGTGCATCCTCCAGGATTCACTTTGACAACTACCAGTCGCACATCACCTATATATCCGTCGCATGTGGCCATAGAATGATTTTTTTTTTTTTTTACGTAACACATTTTAGAGTGTATTTAATTAGTCGGTGGGAAGAGAAAAAACAATGGCAGTAATCTTGATTAGAACTTTGAAGGAAAAATATTAATGGGTCATGAAGCAAAAATAGTTTTATATGAAAATCATGGTAAATTTATTAATTTTATAATAATTATAATTTAAAAATAATACTTGTAATTAATTATTGTTGTAAAATACTATTTTACATACTCGATGGATCATCATTGAACTCTTGGTAGAAATTATCAATTTATGTAAGTTAATTTTTATGTGATGAACTTTATTTATGAATTTAGTTTTAAAAGTTTTAACTAATCATACAAAAAACGTGTTAAAAATGTTAGAAAACGTATTATTAGTATTTTAAAAAATTGAAAATAAAAATAATAAATTGGATGAGAAAAGAAATAAAGTTATATAAAAAGGGAAGTTGGTGATTATTTATAATAAACCAACATCAATAGAAAATGTAAATAATAAAGTACCGTTTAATCCAACTTTTTTGTTAGCAAGAGAAATTGAGTCAAAATAAACTTAGTTAAATTTTTAAGAAACATTTATACTGATAATAAAGAGAATAATACCCTTTTGATGTCTAATTTTTAAAATATTTATTTTACCCTTACACCCTATTTTAATGTTAAAAAGGAAATTACTTTGTCATAAGAAAGAAACTCGAATCCAAAACCTCACACTCCTGAACATAAACTTTACTACTACATTAATCTTATAACTTTAAACTAAATATTATTCTAAAATATTGATATCTAACATACATAATTGTCCAACTATATCTACAATTTATAATATAATGCAAATATTATGTAGATTAATTTTATGAATTTTTTTATAAATTTAACTTTATTATATAATAAAAAACTTAAGTACGTTAAATGTACACTTGTACATGTAATTTATTCTTTTTTTAAGTTTTGATATCTAGACTTTCAATTTTTTTTAAAATTTTTTAATGCCTACATTTAAAACATGTCAAATTAGTACTTAATGTTAACACATATTTGTTAACTAATTATGTGGTTTACAAATGTCACCTTGACATGTCATTTTAGTCAAAGTAATCATATTATTTAATTTTAAAAATATGATTTAGAGTTGGTTTGACCAATTTTATCATCTAATATATGAAATTAATATTAAAGAATAAGAAAGACAACTTATGGGGAAGAAGAGAAGGAAGGGTAGCAGAGAGGGTGTTTGTAGAGACAAATGCACATGTAGCAATGGAGTAATTGTCCCCATTAGCTTTATGAACTTATTTTGTAATAATATGTTGCTATTGTATCTGTCTAATATTTTGTAATAAGCTTTAAATGTTGTTCTTATTCTTACAATTTTTATTTTTTTTTGTAGTAGTGGTAGTTCCATATTTATATATTTATTATTTTAAAAAATTAACAAAATAAATTTTAATAATTATAATTTTGGTAATTATAATTTTTAGGCTTAAATGCCCCCCTAATTATTTTTAATTTTAGATATCATATTTCTAAAGTTTAAAATCGTGACATTATGCTCCCAAATTTTAAAAATATGTGAATTGATATCCTCCATGAATTGTTAACATTGATTGTTAATTATGAATGTCTTGATCACCATGGGTAAGAAATTAGGTTATGTTATAGAGAATCATTGCTTAGGTGATGTTAATATCTCTATCTATCTATATCTATACATATATATATATATATATATATATATATATATATTCTTATATATGTGTGTATGTATAAAGAACATATCTAGTGAGGAAGCTAAATTTATATGAGAGTGAGAAACAAATTTCAGCCATTGAGATAAGAAAGAGAAAAATACCCGAAAGATCTCAGCTATTACGAGAAGAGATAGAAGAAAGAGTAATAGATAATAAATGTTAGAGAGAATGATGAAGATTTGTTCTGACAATAACCTCTCACCCTGATATAAATTTGGCATTTTCATTATATATGTCTTATACATATAAATTTGTTCCTCACTCCTTCCCATCGCTTTCTCTCTCTGTCTCTTTCTCATCACTATTGAAACCAAATCTATAAAGCAATCATTTCCACAATACCAGCAGAATTAAAGACAAAATATAAGATACCACCGTTCGATTATTAAAAGCAATAAAGTTTTTAGATGTCCAGATACACCACATATTCACATGCAAAAAAAGAGCCTATATTCCCTTTTATATTTATTACCACCTAAAAACTAACCAAATGACATAGTTGGGGTAATTCAACAGGTAGAGGTGACTCGATACCACTGCATAACAAAACCTTATACCACAATATGTAAGAAAAAAGACATGAAAGGAAAAGGACTCAACACAAAATTGACTAATATAGTAGAAACAAAAACATATTTAAATCTTAAATGTGATGCAATGATAAAGATACATTTTTTGTACTTATAAAATAAAATTGGTTTTGTATGTGACCTTTATTTATATTTTGAATTTGGTATTTAAAAAAATTTTTTTTTAAAAAAGATACATGTCATGAAAATGAGGTGGATATTGATTCAGTAATTTTAAATAGTGTAATATTTTCATCGATTAGTATCAACTCAAAACTTAAAAAAATTGTCAGACTCTAAAATAAAAATGATAAGTTTAGTTACTAAAATCAAAATATGCATTTTTAAAAGTATTAAAAAATATTTAAAAACAAATTATTGGGAGGGAAAAACATATTTAAGCTAATTTTTATTTAAATTTAGAAGATCTTAATCTCCTATTTGATAATAATGATTTCTAGTTTTATTTAACAATGATGAAAAAAGCCGGTAGTTAAAAGATAATATTTGTAAATGTGTAGTGTGCAAAGTGCAATCACAAAAAAGAAGTGATGGCACAGTAAAATTGTCTTCCCTCACAACGTGAAGCATTTCCATTTTCATTAGTGAAGTCTGTACCATAGAAGATTAATAGAAATCCTGAATCATAATCAATTCAAAACGTTGTTATGGATACAAAAATGAGTTGACTTATGGATAAGTTGAAGACAAGTGGAGTCCCTAGTTGTACTTGTACCAAAAATGAGTTAAATAATATAATATTACACTCCTGTCCCCCCACTACATGCAGGTGTATTTCCCAATTCCCATTCACTTTCCCCTAACCCTAACTAATTCATGCCTTCTACATATCTACCATTCAATCACTTCTTTTTTCAATGTAGCTCATTGCTTGTAAATAATGCTTCTTCAATTACCATTGCTTTTTTCTTTTGATTGTTCCCACCTTAACTGCATGTTTATATATATATAAACAAAAAACAACTTACACGTCAAGTATACCGAGGTTTACTACCATCATTTAATTATTATTTTTTATATATGATAAATTTTGATGATTATATTAATTGACATTTTAAAAATTATATTTAAATGTAAATATAAAACTTTTTATGATCTATATATATATATATCTCAAATTTCAAAACATGATTCAACCAACCGACTTCTCACATTAGATTGTGATTCAAGTTATCAAAACGTAAATTCAAACCTAACATAAATTATATTCCTCCAAACTTGTAAATACCAAGGCTGTTTTGGAATATTTTTAAAAAAATTATTATTTTAATTAATTTTTATAATAAAATATTAGTCGTTAATGTGTTAGTTTTTATTAGTTAAAAGATTTGAATCAGAACATCTCCTTCTCTCTCACATGTGACTAGGAGTGTTTATTGAATCGAGTGACTCGAAGACTCAATCCTACCAAAAAAGATTGAGTTGAATTTTTCTTATGATTAGGTAAAATTCAACCTAACTCAATTAGTTACTCGTACAATAAGATGAGCCCGAGACCTTATCCTATCCAACTTGATCATAATATTAAATTATTATATATTATTATTATTTGAAATTATGTGTTTTGTTACTATGTGTTTATTTTAAGAGAAAAACATTTATGCACTGACCGTGTTAGTTAATCACAATCATTTATCTATGGTAAGTTTGTTAACTTTAATAATTAATATTTTAAAAGTCATGAAAATGAAATATTGTAATAAATTGCTAGAGTAAAATTTTTTTATACTGACAATTTATAAGTGTTAAACTTTTTTTTTAATATTATGATTTTGTTAGTTTGGACAAATTGGGTATTTGTATTTATTTTTATGACTTATCTAACTTTGAGAAATTATGTTTACTTTTGTTTTAGACAAATGTTTCTGTAAGTATTATTCCTTGAAAATTTAGTCGTATGTTATTTTAATTTGTTTTATTTTTTATATATAATTTGTAGCTATAATTTATTATTTATTTTTATGTTATAACAACAATATATTTTATGTTTTCAAAAAAATCTTAAAAAACTAAAAAAACAATATTCTAAAATTTATTTATTTAAAATAAGATTTTTTTAAAAAAATATTTTTTAAAACTTAAACTCAATTAACTCAACCCAACCCGTTCAAGGACAAATTGAGCTGAATTGGTTTTAATAAAAAAAAAGTAAAAACTCAATCCAATATTTATGATTGAATTTGGTTTTGAGTTTGTTTAAACCGACCCGACCCAACCTTTATTTATTCCTAGTGATTTTTTTCACTAAATCAACCTTATAGTTCCTATATTATTATTATTATTATTATTATTAGTATTATTATTATTATTTCAACAATTAATTGTACGTATAATTATTATTATTATAATTTATTATATCAAAATCAGTTTTTTTATTTAAATTAATTTTTTAAAATTGATTTTAAAATAATTAATTTTATTTGAATACAAAATAATTTTTTTCATGATATTACAAAACCAGATTATTTTTAAAAAAATAGTATTTTTCAATATAAGTTGAATTTTCTAAATATCTATATTTTTTCATAATCAGCTAAAAATAAGTGAAAGCGGGAAAAAAAAAACTTACCTAATCATACACTAAATGTTCCTCCTTCCAGCAACCTGACTATAAACTCAGTCTGCTGCCTCTCTCGTGTGGTTTTATTTAATTAACATACATTTGTGTTATTAGGAGCACTTAGGTAACATTCTCTCCAATTATATAAGACAGCCTGATTAATACCTTTCTCTTTCTATACATATATATGAGCAATAACAACCTAATCCTTCGTATTAATTGTTTAATTTTTACAAGTTCAAAAATTATGAAATACGTTAAAAAATAAAATTAAGAACGAACTATAACAACATCTTTAACTTTTTATCAAATTACACCTATTTTTATTCCTTTTTATTTTTCTATATTAATATCACATTAAGTTAAAAAACATTACAATAACAGGTATCTTTAAAAACATTATAGTAGTTAACTACTATTTACACTAACACTATTCGGAAGTGCTTTGAAAATAATAATTAAAAGAACAAAGACTCTGGCTAATTATATTAAGTCTTAAATAATTTTTTTTCTTTAAAATTTTATCAAATATTTAATTTTAATCTTTTTTCCGGTCAATACCGTTAAAATATTAGTGACAAAAAACACATTTTTATATTCGTAACTTATTTTTCTTTTCTACTTTAACCCTCTTAATTTTTAATTTCATATCTGATACAATCAAATACACTAAAACTTATAAATTGACAACTTTAATAAAAAAAATAAATTAATTTTAAGAACTAAAAAAATATTTTTAAATTTTAAAGATTAAAAGTAATTTTTTTAAAACTTTAATGACAAAAAATTATTATATAAGTGTTATACTGCTCTATAATGAAATTGTCACCATCTAACTTAAATTAATTATGCACCATATGTAAAAATCAAATTAATAGTTAAATTCAAATCGGTCATTTTTTAGATGTTTAGATCAAAATAGAGCAAATAAAATTATAGAGATAAAAGTGATCTGGTTCTTAGGAACACAAGTAAAATATGGATGACTTAAAGGTATGGGACCCTAATTATAGGAGGTAGGTCTGATATAGCATTATGCATGTCCATGAATATGCTGGCTTTTAAAAGTGAAAGGCATACATACCAAAACTCCAAAAATGGCTTCCGTTGGGAATACAACAGGTATGCTTATGCTACACTGCTTCGTGTTTTCTCTGGTACAAAACATAAAGTGGTTCGTTGTTTTCTTTTGAGCGAGTCCTAAATCTAATGGGTGGTACTCTTATGTCAGTTACGAGTCTTAAATCTGCTTATATATATCTTGCATTTATTTCACACAGCACGCGTTCTCATTATATATACCATATACAATAAAAAGATTTTGAAAGCTCATTTTTCAGGACAGTTTCTTATTAACTTCTCCTACTTTGCGTGTCAAAGTGTTGGTCAAGCTTTGACTATTCTCTTTAATGGATATGCAGATGATTTCTCATGGAGTTGTATGAAGGATTTTGATTTCACTTCTTTCTGTTCTCAGAGGACCACAATAAACACTATAAATTTACTTTTTGTCTGCGTCTTCTATATGAATTTGATGGTGTGTCTAAGCAGAAATTCTATAATTGGTAATACAAGGAAAAGCTGGATTTTCCCTGTTGTCTCTATATGCTGTGCTACTATTAGCATCGTGTTTTACAGTATTGGCTTGTGGAATCTGATAGCCAAAACTGATAACTCTAAACAGCCAAGCTGGTTAGCTTGCATTGTCAGAGGATTCATTTGGACTTCTTTGACTGTTTCTTTGCTTGTTGAGAGACACAAATGGATCAACATTCTGAACTGTGTCTGGTGGACATGTTCCTGTCTACTAGTTTCAACTCTCAACGTTGAAATTCTGCTAAGAAAGCAAGCAATAGAAAGTTTTTATATCGAAGAATGGCTTGTGCACTTCCTTCTTGTCTTTTGTGCCTTCCAAAATCTCGGTAACTTTGTCTCTCAAAGCGACCCTAAAGGTGTATCTGAGCCACTGTTATCCCAGGAAGTTGAGAAACAAACAGGACTAGGACGTGCTACCTTTCTCAGCAAGTTGACTTTCTCTTGGGTTAACTCTTTACTCAGAGTGGGTTACTCAAAGCCACTAGATCTAGAAGACGTCCCTTCCCTTCTTTCTGAAGATGAGGCAGCCTTGGCCTACCAAAACTTTATGCATGCATGGGAATCCCTTGTAAGGGAGAGCAGCACCAACAATTCCATAAACTTGCTTCTTTGGTCTGCTGTTACGACTCACCTAAAAGACAACATATTAATAGCTTTTTACGCATTACTCAGAACCATTGCTGTTACCGTCTCTCCTTTAATACTCTATGCATTTGTAAACTTGTCAAATAGCATGGGGACAAATCCCAAAGTAGGTCTTTCCTTAGTGGGTTTTCTTATTGTCTCCAAAATGGTGGAATCTGTGTCCCAGAGGCATTGGTTTTTTAATGCGAGGAGGTCAGGATTGAAGATGAGATCGGCTCTGATGGTGGCAGTGTATAAAAAGCAGCTAAAGCTTTCAAGCTCAGCAAGGAGAAGGCACTCAACAGGTGAAATTGTGAATTACATCGCGGTTGATGCGTATCGCATGGGTGAGTTTCCATGGTGGTTTCATACATCATGGACTTCTGCATTACAACTTGTTTTATCTGTTGGCGTCCTTTCCAGTGTTGTGGGTATGGGTTCTCTTCCTGGTTTTGTGCCCCTTCTTATATGTGGACTTCTCAATGTACCATTTGCCAAGATCCTACAAAATTGTCAGTCACGCTTCATGATTTCACAGGATGAACGTCTTAGATCAACTTCAGAAATTCTAAATAGCATGAAAATCATTAAGTTACATTACTGGGAAGACAAATTCAAGAATTTGGTCGAGAACCTACGTGCTAAAGAGTTCATTTGGCTGTCTAAGGTTCAGATCATGAAAGCTTTTGGAGCATTTCTGTATTGGATGTCTCCTACCATCATTTCCGCTGTTGTTTTCCTCGGTTGTGCTATTTTCAATAGTGCCCCATTGAATGCTGCAACCATTTTCACAGTTTTTGCAACTTTGAGGAACTTGTCAGAACCTGTTAGAGTTATACCGGAGGCTCTATCTGTTATGATCCAAGTTAAGGTATCCTTTGATCGTCTCAATACAATTTTGCTTGACGAAGAGCTAGATAGCAGTGATGGTAACAAATCAAATATAAACCAAAATTCAGCTTATGCCGTGGGTATTCATGCTGGCAACTTCATTTGGGATCATGAATCAGTGTCCCCAACATTAAGAGATGTGAACTTAGAAATCAAATGGGGACAGAAAATTGCAGTTTGTGGGCCAGTTGGAGCTGGAAAATCATCTCTTTTATTTGCAGTACTTGGAGAGATTCCCAAGATCTCAGGAACTGTGAGTTATTAACCAAAACAAGTTTAGTTTTTTGTAATTCCAAATTTATTTTTATAATCTTCCTATGTAACATTTTACCGATATTTCACAATAATGCTAAACAGGTTAATGTGTTAGGCACCATAGCCTATGTTTCTCAAACTTCATGGATACAAAGTGGGACAGTTCGAGATAATATACTCTTTGGCAAGGCAATGGACAAAACTAGATATGAGAATACCATTAAAGTTTGTGCTTTGGATAAGGATATTAATGATTTTAGCCATGGTGATCTTACAGAAATAGGTCAGCGAGGGATTAACATGAGTGGAGGACAAAAGCAAAGGATTCAACTGGCTCGGGCTGTCTACAATGATGCTGACATCTATCTCCTTGATGACCCTTTCAGTGCAGTTGATGGTCACACCGCTGCTATTTTGTTCAACGTAAGAGACTGTCGTTTGTAGATTCTTAACTTTAGCGAGACTTCACCACTTCAGTGAATCAAACCACTTGCATTTGCATTTATATGTTTACAGGATTGTGTAATGACGGCTCTAAGAGAGAAAACAGTCATTCTGGTGACTCATCAAATTGAGTTTCTCTCAGAAGTTGATACAATCCTGGTAAAATATATCATTTTGATGCCTATTACATTAATTTGTATATAATTAACATGAAATAATATGACTCAAATTTTAGGTAATGGAAGGTGGAAAGGTTACTCAATCTGGTAATTACGAGTATCTCCTTACAACTGGGACAACCTTTGAAAAACTAGTGAGTGCTCATAAGGAAGGAATTACGGAGTTGATACAAAACAATGAAAACAAAACTAAAACCCAAGAGTCCATAGGTTTCTATCTCACTAAAAACCAAAGTGAGGGGGAGATGTCTAACAAGGGCCCACTTGGGGCACAACTTACAGAAGAAGAAGAAAAAGAGATTGGTGATGTTGGCTGGAAGACAATCTGGGACTATATTTCATTTTCCAAGGGTTCATTGATGCTGTGTTGGATCGTATTGGCACAATGTGCTTTTTCTGTTTTACAGAGTGCATCAATGTTTTGGCTTGCTCTAGCCATCGAAGTTCCAAAAGTAACCAATGGCACTTTGATTGGTGTTTACTCATTAATTTCATTTGCTGGTACCGCATTTGTATTTCTAAGGACTATCGTCGGTGCACACCTCGGATTAAAAGCTTCAACTGCCTTCTTCTCAAGTTTCACTACTGCTATCTTCAATGCTCCTATGCTGTTCTTTGACTCAACCCCTGTAGGAAGGATTTTGACTCGAGTAAGATTTCCTTCCCACCAGAAAAGTTTAAACAATTTCCAGTTATCAGTATTTAATCAAGTTTAAAACATTTGATCATTTTTTATTCTCTTGCAGGCTTCGTCAGATTTAAGTATTTTGGACTTCGATATACCTTTTTCCGTCGTTTTTGTAGCATCTATTCCAATTGACATTTTTCTGACAATTGGTATAATGGTTTCAGTAACATGGCAAGTTCTCATTGTTGCTGTTCCAACAATGGTTGCATCAAAATATGTTCAGGTGTATCTACTTTCTAAGTTTTATTGGTTTTCTATTTCCTGTCCCTGCATAGTTCATAGAGCTAACCATTACTTAATCTCCTTTTTTCCATAAAAGGGATATTATCAAGCCTCGGCAAGGGAATTAATAAGGATAAATGGAAAAACAAAAGCTCCTGTCATGAATTTTGCGTCTGAGACATCACTTGGTGTGGTTACTGTAAGAGCATTTAACATGACAGACAGATTTTTTAAAAATTACTTAAAACTTGTGGACACAGACGCAACAATGTTCTTTCATTCTAATGTGGCGATGGAATGGTTAGTTTTAAGGATTGAAGCACTTCAAAATTTGACAGTCATCATTGCAGCATTGTTACTTGTTTTAGCTCCACAGAGTTACGTGTCCCCAGGTAATATTACATGAACAGTTAATTCCAAAGGTAAGGCTTTGTTCAATCCATGGACAAGCTAATAATTGTGTTGGTCTGTACAGGACTTGTGGGATTGTCTCTCTCTTATGCTCTCTCGTTGACCGGAACACAAATATTTTTGACTCGATGGTATTGTTACTTATTGAACTATATTATCTCGGTTGAAAGAATCAAGCAGTTCATTCACATACCAGCGGAGCCTCCAGCCATTGTGGAGGACAGCCGTCCTCCATCTTCATGGCCTTCCAAAGGCAGGATTGACCTTCATGCCTTAGAGGTAAAATTCCATACTTGCCCTTCATGATTTTTTTTTCTTATTTTATTACGAGAAAAACATTTATACACTACTGTGAATTTAAGAAAGTTTTACGGTGACAATTAATAACAATACTTTATATATGATATGTATGTTGATATTATCAATTAATACTTTAAAAATCATATAAATAAAAAATTGTGATTAATCCACTGTCTAAAACTTTTTTAGTATCAATATATAAGTATTAAACTCTTTTATTAATTATTGTCAATTGGTTAGACCAATTCGTGTCCTAAGGCTATATATTTCAGGTTAGATATCGTCTTAATGCTCCACTGGTGCTTAAGGGTATTACTTGTACCTTTAAAGAAGGGAGTAGAGTGGGAGTTGTAGGAAGGACTGGAAGTGGGAAAAGTACTCTCATAAGTGCTTTGTTTCGGTTAGTTGAGCCGGAAAGAGGTGATATTGTTATAGATGGGATAAGCATATGCACAATGGGGTTGAAGGATTTGAGAATGAAATTAAGCATCATCCCTCAAGAACCAACTCTTTTCAAGGGCAGCATTAGAACCAACTTGGATCCTCTAGGCCTGTACTCTGATGATGATATATGGAAGGTGAATGAACTAGCTCAGCAGTTGAAAAACATGTTCATTTGAATTCAAATACTTTTATCTTCTATCTGACCTTTTGAATAAGCACGCGTTTGATTATAGGCTTTAGAGAAATGTCAGCTTAAGGAAACTATCGCCCGTCTACCAAATCTTTTGGACTCTTCAGGTTAGTAAACTTCAGTCTTGAAATTAGAAATCTGATGAGTAACTTCTAGCCAATTGTCTTTGATAAAAAAATATATATCTTTTTTATGATTTGTTACAATAAAAGTTAGTTCTAAATAAAAAACTAACAAATCCTGGTTAGATAAATAAACACCAAGTTAAGGCTACTTAAAACCGGTCATAATTAACTAATAATTACATTATTTTTTGTAAGAACATACAAGTAATCACAAACTCTCTGAAAAATCTTAATTATGACCTAAGAAAGTTTTCTTCAACATTTTTGCCACATTTGAAAGTTTATCTTCACCTTTCTAGGAAATATCACCTTCAAGTAGACATACATCTACATCCTCTTTCTTAATATAATTTGAAACAAAAAATGCTTGCAACTTTTTAATATAAAAAAACTTTGGTGTTGGAAAAGTCATCATGACAATTGCAACATATCCCTTTATGGAATTTTACTTCAAAAATTTGTTTTTCTTCTCTTCTAGTTTATTGCCACCAAAGAGGTTCATTTTCTTAATAACTTTTATTATAGGATCTTTCTCAATTAAAATGTCATCCAACTTCATGACTTGTTATAAAGCAACATGTGGGCTTTTTATGTTCATTCTACAAGAAACTTTTATTTTTCATTGTAATATATATATAAGCTTCAAACTAAAGGATCAAATATAATACAACTCATATTCTTAAAACAGTGGAAATAATTTTTTTCTAGCATTTGGTCGACACTCAAAAGATTTGTTTCATTTTAGACACAAATAAAATACCCAAAATATATACCTATTGGAGTTTGAACAATTTCTTTTTCTTTTTTTTACATCAATACTCTAAAAAATTGTGACTTTGGAGGACTAATCCAAATTCTAGAAAATTTGGTCATATGATTTGTGCACCCATTACCAATAAGTCAATTTCTTTTGTTATTATTTGTTGGCAACAAGTAGTGACAAATAAATGTCCATCCTTTTGTTGTTCAAACTCAACAATTTGAGTTTGTTATACCTATTAGATTGCTTTATTTTTGCAAGCATTTTTCACACGGCCAAGTTAATTAGATACGTACATTTAATGTTTCGCCTAAAATAATTGAAATTTTCAATATAATTGTTCTTCTTGCAATGTTGGTAAGGTGAAAATCTTTTCAAATTTCCTCATTTCTTATTGCCTAACTTTGAGTTTTTCCTTTTGTATTAGCTACAAAAGCAACTTCAATTTCTTTTTCATCTTCAAAGATCTTCTATGTTCAATGGATTGTAAGGCATTCACAAGTTGATATTTACAAGTTTTTTTGAAAATCTTTATTTTCTTCGAGAAATGAATTTTTTTACTCAAACTTCTCTAGAAAACAAACCAAATTTTTTCCACAACTTGTTGATTGCTAAGCTCTTTGCCAAACAATATTATTTGTGTAACTAACTTGGAAAGTCTATATGTAAAATCTCTTACAAATTTACTCTCCATCTTCACAACTTCAAACTTTCTCGTTAGTTTCAATACTTGTATTCTTTTATTCTTTCCCTTCCTTGGAAACTCATACTTTAGCTTATCTCATGCCTTTTTTTCAATTTCAAGAGTCATAATCTTCATAAAAACATCATCATGTAAGGTTGTCTGTAGAATTCCATGTACTTTGTCTTGCTTTGCTAATTCATCATTATGATTGACATTCATTTGAGCTATTGTTGAATTTTGTGGTAGTGAAGGTGAATTATTTCCATTTTCCACTACTTCCCACAAACTTTAGGATTGAGATAGGTTCTTGTTTTTGCAATCTATAATAGTATATACTAGTAAAAATATAAGAGGTGAAGGTAAAAAATTACAAATGGAAGTCGTTTTGGTGTTTAAAGCTTTTTGTGGTAAAAGTTATGTTTTTTTTTAACTTTTCTCCCCACTAACATGGTTTCTCTCCCTCATAGATCCTTAAAAATCACTTAAATATAACACCAAGTTCAAAAACAAATATGATATATTTCTAATTTGAAACTCCAAATTTGCACACTTTGAATTATTACCACAAGAGTTTTAAATAAAAAACTAACAAAATCATCATCGAGTAAAATAAATAACAAATTATGGCTACCTAAAACTAGACATCATCGACTAACAATTACAAATTACTTATTTGAGCACAAGCAACCTTTCAACCAAATTTGTAAGCAATCACAATATACATGTGTAGAAATATTTTAATGATAACAGTAGAAAAATATCAATTGTCAGCTGCCTCATGCCAAAAATTTATGGTTGCTTTATTCGCTTAAGGTTTAACATTAGGAAGATACAAAATTATATTTGAATTTACATTTTCTATTTTTAAACTACTCAATTTTGAAATTTAGATTTTAGATTAGCTATTATAGTCTAATACTAATCAAATATACAGTGAGTGATGAGGGTGGAAATTGGAGCTTGGGACAACGCCAATTGTTTTGTCTTGGAAGAGTATTACTTAAGAGGAACAAAATTCTTGTACTAGACGAAGCTACCGCATCCCTTGACTCTGTTACAGATGTCATTCTACAACAAATAATTAGAGAAGAATTTGTAGAATGCACTGTAATAACTGTGGCTCACAGGGTTCCAACTGTAGTAGATAGCGACATGGTCATGGTCTTATCATATGGTATGTTCATTGCTTGCTTTTAGTCCTTTTTTAATTTTCTTCTTTTCAAATATGTTATTTCTCTTCTCTAGTTCACTCATTTGCCTCTTATTTTTCATTGGTTATTCTCAAGGAAAACTATTGGAATATGATGAGCCTTCAAAACTAATGGACACCAACTCTTCATTCTCTAAGATGGTAGCTGAATATTGGTTCAATAACAAGAAAAATACCTCCTTAGATATTAACAAACAGAAACATTGAATAATAGCACAATGAAGTGGGAGATAAGTAAAGGGAGAATTGATATTCTAGAATGGTGTGGATACTTTTATTGAGTTCTCCTTCTTATAGACATCTAAGTTTATTAGTATGGATTAAGCTATTTGGCCTTTAGCTATAAATTTTTTTATTTTGTTATTATTATTATTGGCTTTTAGTTGGCAATTTTCTTTTCACAACCTTGAATTCTTTACTTTTTTCTTTATGCCTTGAGTTGCCAATTTTATTTTTTTTACCTAAATCTTGAGTTGTTGTTTAGCCTTTTCATTATACTTTGAGTTACTTATCTTTTCCTTCCTTTCTGCCTTTATTTTTCGGCCTATTTGCACATTCATGACATGCCTCCATCCAATTCTTCTACACCAAAAGATTGCAACCAAGGAACAAGAATGAAAGACTAAATTTCCTTTTCTCCTAGTCACGTCATGGTTTCCCTCAATTCTTATTGTTCACTCCTCAGCTAGTGTCACCTATAGATGAACATACAATCAAACATTTTTTCTTTATTTATTTTATACACCTAGGCAAGGTCTTGGGCTTGAGATAAAAACTTAGATGAATGGTGTTTTTAATTAAAAATTAAATTAAGCCAAGCATAACCTCTTTGATTGCTTTAATACTTACTAGTGTAAAATCGTTTTACACTTTATACCATTTTATTATAAACACTTTTACTACATAATTTACTGAAATCCATGAGCTACAACTCCAATTTAAAGATATTTTTGTTTTTCAAGAAAGAATAATGTTGCACCTTAGTATACCTCTTTTACTAAAATCCGTGAGCTACGACCTCAATTTTCTCTTCTCTCTCACGTTTTCCTCTACATTATGCAAGTTTGTGAGTATGGTGAAATTTTGATCCTGTCCTTGTTATCAAGTGTGAAAAAATGAAACAAAACATGATGTTAAAAATTTCCATATGGATTTCATTACTTGGCCATATTAAACGCAAAATATGACCATAATAGAAGGATTAAATTAAAGAAATAAAATGTTTCCATTTGTTAATTAATATGGTTAGCATCAACAAGAAATTTCAATAAGATGGGACAAAGTCAGTTTTAGCCAACAAAATAAAAGTGAGACTTGGTGGATCAAACTGGTTATTATGGATTTGAAATAGCTGAACAGATAGATTTGTAGTTTGGTTGATTCCTTGTATTGCTCTCACATTTTGAGACCTTTAAATTTTAAAAAAAAAAGATAAAAAAATTATTGATAGTCTAGCCATGAAAGTTCTTAGTGATTTTCATTGTTTAGATTGATGAAATAAAAATCAAGGTTAATATGACTTATATGAACGTGTGGTTGAGTGGTTAATTAATACATTAGAAAGAATGGTTGTTCTGAGAGTAAAACCTAGTTGTCATCCCATTGATGTCATATTGTATTTTTTAAAAGTTGAGTAAAAGATTATGTTGTTGTAGGCACCTCTTAAATAAATTATTGATTTTTTGCAATTCTCTATTAAGCATGCATATTTGACTATGTTGTGTTATGTCTTAGTTTAATTTGTTGCTTGAAGACAAGTAAGATTCTAACTTTGGGGTGGTGATAATTGCTAAGTATTGATGTTTTACAATGTAATGTTTGCAATTATTTCTGTTTTTTATGCTTATGAATCTTGAAATTGTCTTTTACTTGTTTAAATGCTCACAATTAGTTTTTCATAATAATATACTTGTTTTTGGAACAATTCTCATAAAGGAAATTTTAGACAATAAGAAAAGCAACAAAGGGTGAAAGATACAAAGGAACACACATAAACTACAATGCCCTTGCTAAAGGGAACACCTATTAAGTTAGACTTGCTCTAACTAGCTCAACTGGACCTTAAGACTACTTGAGTGAGCCTTATGTGTGACCCAGAGACCTCAATATGCTTGCTAAGCACGAGAACTAAGCACTTAAGAGGATTAATTGAAAATTTAGCTCTTTTAGCTTTGGAAGCACTTAAGTGAGTAGTTATAACGCTTGAGTGAGGCCAAACCTAACTTACGTTGATGTTTATTGTATAAATAGACTATTATTCTAGAAAAGATGGATTTTAGTTTTAACTTTTGCACTACAATGGGATGTTCAAAACCAAACTAAACCAAAATGAAAATAAAAAATTGAACAAAAAAAATCAATTTAATTTAGGGAAATCGATTTTCATAATTTTCAAATTGCATTATTCGGTTTGATTTGCGGTTTGACATATTGAAATCGAACCAAATTGTTTATCCTTAGTTCTATTAATTAATCTGAGATAATACATATATAATTACTCATTACTTTTTAAGTTATATGATTTAGACTTAATCACTAATTAGATTATTTAATTAATATATACTTGTTGGTGTGAGCAAAATATAAGGTATATTTTTGGAAAATTCTATCCAAAAATATAGTCTCAAAGGTTCCAAGTATTAGACAAGGGATGAAAATAGAGGTTAAAAAGCATTTAATGAGCTATAATGATGCACATACTCAAAATTGAAAAAACAATAGAAGCGGCCTTTAGAAGATCCATTTTCTTGATGAATGAAAAGAAGGGACCCTTGAAAGACCTTTTTTTTGTGGAGATAGGTGACGTAAGCAAGACTATACCAATATACAAGGGGATCCAAACAAAACAAAAAGTTTAAAGATCAAGTTGACACTTATAGGATTTTTCAAGCTTCGTCATTCATTAAAAGATATAGAGAAATATGAACTAGAAGAATAAAGAACAAGAATCAAGAGGAGAAGTTACTTCCCGTTGATTAGTTTTAAGAAGTTTATTTCCCTTAAGAATAAAATAATTATATTTTGTATGCACACATGGTCAAGTATCTACTGTAAAAAATTTATAAATACTCTTCACTAATCTCATTTTTTAGGGTGAGAACACTTATAGACATTCTGACTTATACTTAAGATGCCTAGGACAATGGCAAATGGTAAAGGGATTGATATGTATGTTCTTTCCATTAATTAAAGTAGTTTTCCTTTTATGCAATTACTTGTGTACTTTTTTTTTTCATTTACATGCATTTAATATTTGAGGTTCTTTATTTTCTTTAACTTTTGGTGAACAAATTCATGAACACCTCATTTGGGATTCTTTTTTCTTTTAATATGGAATTAACAATGAAGAACAACTTTCTTTCATAAAAAAAAACTACTAAGTGTTTGGTTGACAACATTTTCATAAAATTATTTTTAATATTTTAGTATTTAAAAACTAAAAAACTCGTTTTGGGTAGTGTTTTTCTAAAACAGTTTTCGAAAACAGTTCTAGTCTTTTAGCAAGAACAACTGAAAGTAGTTTTTTTTTTCAATTTTCTATTTTTGTTTTGAAAACTCAAAATACAATTAGAATATGTTGTTTTTTGCTTTTCATTAATGAAATTTTAATAAATATGAACAAGTTTTTCTATTTTTACATCTTCAAAATAGTTTTAAATAACACTTACCAAACAAGTTTTTGTTTCTTTTATTCCTGAAAACAGTTTTTGAAAACTATTCTTGAAAACTCTTTTCAGAAACTAAAAAATAAAACCAAATCAATCAAATCCTAAGTCATCATTCATGATTTTTAGTTGAAAATATTATTACTGCTAACTTAAATAAAAAAACTCACTCATTTTTTAATTTTAAATTTTCTCAAATAAATATAAATTTATTCAGTCTTAGAATTACCGTAAAAATTGGTAATTTTAATGTGTTTATTTCATTAAAACAAATTTTACCATAAACAGTGTTAGTTAGTGAATTAATATTTTAGTAATATTATTTGATTTCATTTCATTAGATATAATTTGACAACAATTAATACTTAATGTTCAGTTGGATTGATTATTTGTAATTTTAACTTTAAGCTTGATATATCCATATAATCTTATTGGAAGCAAATAAACTTTTATACAACTTTAATATCGATTAATACTTAATAATATAATTTTTAAACCGCAAAATCAAATCAAACCAAATTATAAAAGATTGATTTGATTTGGTTCAGATATTATAATTAATCTAAACCAAATCAAATCACACTCACTTATATTCTAAGCTTAGTTTTAAACTAATTTTATATCCAAAATCAGACCAAATTGGACCACAAGCACCCTTACTGTATTGTTCTAGTATTTTGAGAGCGACCGAGAGACAAGGTTATATATTCTAAGAATTGGGCATTCTATCCAAGCTTAGTCATGACGGTTTCATGTAAAAGATAGGATAAAACTAATTTTTGTGATAAAAATTAATAATAAATTTATATTTCTACACTTAGAACTTGTTATTAATGAATTCAAAATCCGATAGCACTGTCAATTATTTATACATTTATAATATACCTGTCAATTGTTTGATGAATTCTTTTTAAATTATTCCTTGATTTTTTACAACTTTTACAAAAAATTTGTTGTTTAAGAAATTCGCTAAAATTAATCCGATTATTACATAATTTCCTATATGGAGATGGCTTAATACATATTTTGTTGTAATTTTTCATTCAGTACACTTCTAATATCTTTGAAGACCAATTTGAAAGTTTGCTTGTATTATAATTGGATTAGCTAAAATTAAGTTATAAATTCAAACCGAATAATTAAATGTAGCAACGTCTTAATGTATTTCAAAGGTTAGAAGCTTTATAAATTTAAATTGATTATATTTAATGAAATTAGAGATTTAATTTGTAAAAGAATCCGAGAAAATAGAATAAATTTAATGTTTATATTATAGGGATCCATGTTAGAACCCTGTATGTCATTAGGAGATGATAACAACCTAGTTGCACCTAGTTGTATGATTTCGAATGAAGAAGGTAATTCGTAATATGAAGTTGCCACTTTGTGGAGAGAGCTATCAATGAGTTGAAGCTGTCTCAATTATACAATATGATATGACATTGAGATGAATATAATTATGGGAGGAGAGAGCTATATGGAGCTGTTCCAAGAGAAATGTCACTTTTGGAGGAGAGGGCTATCAATGAGATGGAGCTGCCTTTTGATTCTATCATGGTCCCTGTTATATTTACATTTCATATGATTTATGTTTTACGTTAATGTATTTCATTTCAAATTGTTTATTTAATATATATGATGAATCTGTTATTGTTTATTTAGGTATTGGGAATAAGTTACCCAAGATTGTGGAATTTATTGAACTCATTGATCTAGTAAGTTTTATATTGAGAATTGTTTTTATCGATGAACACACGCGTTAGAATGTTTCCTTTGTTAGACTCTGACTAAGTCTTTGCGACGCACCTCTTTTCTATTGTTTTTCATCCAGATTTTCAGGCAGTTGAGGAGCAAAGTGACATCTTCATTTGTTCCAACTCTATTACTATTTTTTTATAGGTCTCCTTTGTGTTGGCGACCCTTTGATGTTATTTTGAGGCTATTTGTACATTTTGCAGTTATAGGAAGTCTAATTATGTGGTTTATGTTTAGATATTATATATTGATGTTGTTGGAAACTCTGGTTGATGAATTATATTGATGATAATTTTCTTTTTGTAAATTTTCAGATATTCAAATTATAAAGGAGACTCTGCCAAAATTTATGTAAAACCTTAAAAGTATGTTTATTTTGAAAAATTATTTGTCAAATCTCCTGTTCTTGTTAGGCTCGTCAAGCTAGTTAGTCTATACGCCGATCGCCCTTTTTGAATTTAGGTCGTTAGGGTAAATGGATTTTATAAATTGATGGAAATAAAAAACCTTATTAATGCTAAGAGATATATTACTAAAATAATATTACTTCACACATATCTCATAAGAGAGTTTTCAAACTCCCACTGATCTAAGATATCAAAACTTAGCCACCAAACCATATGAGTTATAAAACTCCAATAGTTACGTATTTGATTATTGAATTAAAAAATGTTCTATTAATATAATTTTTACTTGAGTCTGAAAAATTATAAAGACGAGAAAACATAATTCACATGCATCTAAGTACTCATCATAGGCCAACAACAAATGTAATTACATATAGGTTACATAAATGCTCTATAATATTTGACATTCAACTAATCTGAGTTTCAGAAAATGAGTGACTAAGACAAGTAGGAAATCCATAAATTCATTACTTGGACCACATAGACACCTAATTTATATAAAATGACACTCAGATTATTGTGGCCACAAAATATCAATTGAGCAAACACTTAGACAATTGGTCAAACAAAAAATTCATAAGTACTTCAATAGTGCAAAATTGCACTCGAAAGGAGTACTATCATAATAAGCATTTTTACAAAGTAGAAATTATACTTGATAGAAGTATTATATCTACAATATACTTACAAAATTTTGACCAAACAAAATGTGAAATTTTGGGTAAAAGAAATGTACAATACATAATTGTATGCCAAAAGGATTCATGTGCAATACCCAGCAAAATACCCTTAACATCCATTTAAGATGTCTATTAAAATACAATGAATTTTGTGTATCTCAATTAAGATAGGACAAAAATAAATAGTCAAGTCCTATAGAGTCTGGTATAATATAACTAAATGTGCACAAGAATATATGACAATACATATAGATAAGTCTTGAGACATAATACAAAATTATATACTTGTAAAATTTTGATCAATTAAA
Organism: Psophocarpus tetragonolobus; assembly: GCA_037954015.1. Lineage (NCBI taxonomy): Eukaryota > Viridiplantae > Streptophyta > Magnoliopsida > Fabales > Fabaceae > Psophocarpus > Psophocarpus tetragonolobus. The sequence continues at coordinate 49,749,904 of CM075693.1, read as the reverse complement.
ATATGAAAATTGGGTAAAAGAGATGCACAATGCATAATTATATGCCAAAAGGGCAATACCCAACAGAATGACCTTAACATCTATTAAAGATGTCTATAAAGATACAATAAATTTAATTTATCTCAATAAAAATAGGACAAAATTAAATAGAGAAGTCCTATAGAATATGTCATATCATAATTAAATATGCAGACTAATATATGACAATAAAAATATGTAAGTCTCAAGAGATAGCACAAAATTATATATACTCCACTAATCCTTAATATACCAAAAAAATATTAGAATTATCATTAAGGTACACTAGTATTAAAAGTTCTAATGATAGTGGGATATGACTTTATAAGATAATTATAAAAGTGAATTAAAATTCACTATTTTTCTATTTAAGGAATTAGAAAGCAATAGAATAACAAATGATTAATGAGAGAAGTGGTTAAAAAATGAGAATATGAAACCTACAAATCCATCCATAAGAATAAATAATTCTCAAAAAATGGTTTCATAATTAACCACATATTGATAAATCTTTTAAAAAATATTGACCCTTATGAGGATCTTGAAAAAGTAATCACATGAGTGAGAAAAGAGATCTCTTGATAATTTTACGTACAATATGAAATCATAAGCAAGTTCTCAAATCATCATAAAAAAATCAAGTGCTACAATAAACAATACCTACATACTTGACAATAAAATATGATTACACGCAGCAGAAGAATATGAGACCTATTCTTACAAATATTAAAGATATAATAATAAATAGTCTCTAATTATCATCATAATTTATAATCGACATAGATTTATTTATATATCCCAAATAAAGCATATCGCTTTTATAAGAATACCCTCAACAACATTATAAAATATGATATGGAGAAATTAATTTCTTCAAATTTGGGATTCTTATATTATCCTTACAAGAATTGAATACTAATATTGCATATCAATAGAAAGTTTATTAGTCTAGAAAATATTCTACCAGGGACAATACAAAATCCTTAATATAGATATAAAAAACGTGATCACAAATAATATGATATGAAAAAATAATTTTATCAAGAAAATTTATTTTTTGAAGATGTATTAATAATTAGACATTTAAAGTAAAAATCTTATACCGAGACAATTTATTTTATAAGATATTAATTAAAATTCTAATATACAAAATCTTTCCACTTGATAAAGAAAAAAATAGTTGACATAACAAAAAAAAACCAGAGGGCTAAATAAAATTAATTATTTCCTTATCACTCTAGAATTATGTCAAGTAATGTCATACTAATAGGGTAAGTCTACTACCTACATAATAGTAATATATATATATATATATATATATATATATATATATATATATATATATATATAGAAAATTTGCACCACAAGAAAAAAAAAAGGCAACAATTTTTTTTTGGAAGAAAAAATGTTCAATTAAAGGTTATAAGTCATTTTGGAACAAAAGGAAAATGACAATATAAATTTTGGTTGCATATAAATATAACTAAACATGATAAAATTAGGGAAGTAAACTAAACATTACAACAATAGTGAAATGCTATGGAATTCTAAAAGTTCAGTTGCAAGAGAATTTCAAAGCAAATTATAATGCACTATAACTTATATGAATAAAATTTTAATACTGATAGGGTATAAAAAATCATTAACATAAGCAAAGAGGAGTACATTATACAATACCAAATTATATTAACAGTAATACACCAATAGGGTCTAATTATCATCAATGTAATAAAAAATAATTATATCACAAAATTCACATAAATGCATCAACGATAGGTGAAATTACAATTATATAAATGAGAAGAGAAATTATGCCTATTGTCCAATAAATTTGCATAATTTTAATTATATATATTATATGACCAACATACAAAATTCACATTACTATAACCATGATAGGCGAGTAATAATAATGCAAATTAATAAAAAATTATATACATAAGAGAAAGACAATTAAGATTATGCATAATTAATAAAATGACCTAAAATTAATTTATAAATGATAATTCATTATTAAAGATAATACATTATAATTGGAGAATACAAATACCGTAAAAAATTATTGTAATAAAAATAGGTTCAACATTCAAGATTATAATAGTAAAAAATTTTTAATTTAATCTTAAATTGATCAAATTTTTTTATACTAAAAAATACTTATAATATTAAAATATTAAATAAATATGGTATTTGAGAAAAAATAAGAATATAAAAATGAGCAACTCCATTCAATCTTCTGAGAGAGTAAATTTAACACACAAATTATCATACATGATGATAAAAACGGCAAGGTTCTCACTTGATCAAACTATTATGAAAAATAATGTGGGTACAAAAAATAAGTCTATGCAACCTTCTTAACACTTCTCAAAGTGAAGTTAACACAAAATCATCTTATGTTATCCACACAAATGACTCATATTGGTCAAACATAAAAACAAAAACTCTTAAGTAATTTTGAAAATAATTTACATAGTAATTGAATTCAAAATAAAACTAGGTTTTTAGAGGGATAGTACTTAACAGAAGTTTCAATGGATAATTAACCCATTGTAAGAATAATTAAATGAAATTTTAATATGTCATTTTAACAATACCAAATATTGTAAACCCTCAATTTTTGTGTGTGCAAAAGATAATAATGAACTATATTATGAAATTTCACTAAAAACACACAAAAAAAACTTCAATTCAAATTTAATTCTCTAATAAGAAAACAACATTAATTTGTATCTAAGTTGACTCTCATACCAATTGATGGAAATAAAAAAAACATTTAAATAAATAAATACAAGATTATAGTATGTATACAAAATAAATATAAAAGATAGAGGAAAGAAATTTGTGTACCTCATATATATTAAACTTCTATACTAAATTTTTATATTATAGAGATATAAGTTCAATAAGAACTTTTGATGGTTTAACTAGCTATCTTCTATAAGGTATTTATTGATTATTGTAGAGGGTGTGTATATTAATTTGCTTAATAAGAGAACAAATTTATAATCTCTCAAGTAGGCAGGGACCCTTCAAATAGATTTTTTATGATGACTCAACTCATCACACAATCAATCTTATTATAATCTCATTCAAATAATTATAAAGATTAATATAAGATATCAGTATCACTATATCTTAAATTGCCAGATGATAATAAAAGATAATTTATTAATATCAATCTACTATTATTTCCAACATAAATAACTCTCATGGCAAAATAGCAAGTTAAACTATAAAGGTATGGATGCCCTTAAAATATTTCACTTTATCTATGCACCCTTTAGTCATCTTATCTCCCATTTGCATGATGCTGCTGGCTGCTAAAATTTAGGAGGAATTTTTCCTGCAGCAAGACCAATATTCAGCTACCAGCTTCGAGAATGAAGAGTTGGTGTCCATTAACTTTGAAGGCTCGTCATATTCCACAAGTTTTCCTTTAGTAACCACCAAAAATTGTGAGGTAATTAACTGAGTGAACTAGAGTAAAAAACTAGTATATCCGAACAGAGAAAAAATTGTGCAAAAGTACAAGTAATGAACTTACCATAGGATAGGACCATAACCATATCACTATCAATTACAGTTGGAACCCTGTGAGCCACAGTTATAACACTGCATTCTGCAAATTCTTGTCTAATTATTCGTTGTAGAATGGCATCTGTGGCAGAGTCAATAGAGGCCGTAGCTTCATCAAGAACAAGAATTTTGTTCCTTTTAAGTAATACTCTTCCAAGGCAAAACAGTTGGCGCTGTCCCAAACTATAATTTCCACCTTCATCACTCACTGCATAACAAGTCAATTAGACTTCAATAGCTAATTAGCCTAATTTGCTTAAAAATCTTAATTTGGAAATTAAGCACATTAAAAGTATTTGCATTGGATGGAAATCTTTCTTCCCCATTTCATGTTTCTACCAATAAAAAAACCTCATGTCATTAAATAGATAAAGAAATTATAAAAAAATTATTAAAAAAAATTTATTAAATGACATAGTTTCTTGATTGATAGTTTCTTGATTGGTAGAATAGGAAATAAGACTAAATTGGGAGGATTTTCATTCTTATGTATTCCTCCTATCCTAAAAACATAAAAGAATTATTGCGGAAGGATGCTGAAAGAATTGGCTAGGAATGACTAATATCAGACTATGCGAAGTTTACTAACCGGGAGAATCCAGGAGATTTGGTAGACGGCTGATGGTTTCCTTAAGTTGACATTTCTCTAAAGCCTATATCCAAATTGAACATAAACATAACTGTGCTGATTGAAAAGCTCATGTACTATAAAAAGAGTTGGTTCACTCACCTTCCATATATCATCATCTGAGTACAGGCCTAAAGGGTCCAAGTTGGTCCTAATACTGCCCTTGAAAAGAGTTGGTTCTTGAGGGATGATGCTTAGTTTCATTCTCAAATCCTTCAACCCCATTGTGCATATGTTAAGCCCATCTATAAGAATATAACCTCTTGCTGGCTCAACCATACGAAACAAAGCACTTATGAGAGTACTTTTTCCACTTCCAGTCCTTCCTACCACTCCCACTTTAGTCCCTTCTTTAAATGTGCAAGTGATACCCTTAAGCACTAAAGGGGCATTAGGACGATAGCTAATCTGAAAGGTATGTAGAAAAAACCACCATTATCTAATTGCAAATAATAAAATAAAGATAAAAGTATTGAAAATCAAGAATGTAAGTTTACATCTAAGGCTTGGAGGTCAATCCTTCCTATAGAAGGCCATGAAGATGGAGGCCGGTTGTCCTCCACAATGGCTGGAGGCTCCACTGGTAGGCGAATGAATTGCTTGATTCTTTCAACAGAGATAATATAGTTCAGTAAGTTACAATACCATCGAGTCATAAATATTTGGGTTCCAGTCAACGTGAAAGCATAAGAGAGAGACAGTCCCACAAGTCCTGTCCAGAGCAAGAGAATTGTCAAGAATTATTAGCTTGCTAAAAGAATGAACAAAGCCTTACCTTTGTAATTAACCTTTCATATAATATTACCTGGGGACACGTAACCCTTTGGAGCTAAAACAAGTAAAAAAGCTGCAGTGATGACTGTCAAATTTTGAAGTGCTTCAATCCTTAAAACTAGCCATTCCATCGCCACATTAGAATGAAAGAACATTGTTGCGTCTGTGTCCACAAGTTTTAAGTAATTTTTAAAAAATCTGTCTGTCATTTTAAATGCTCTTATAGTAACCACACCAAGTGATGTCTCAGACGCAAAATTCATGACAGGAGCTTTTGTGGTTCCATTTATCCTTATTAATTCCCTTGCTGAGGCTTGATAATATCCCTTTTAAGGGGATAAAAAAAGGACGTTAAGTAATTATTAGCTCCATGAACTAAGTAGGGATAGATAATAGAAAACCAAGAAAAATTAGAAAGTGGATAAACCTGAACACATTTTGATGCAACCATTGCTGGAAGAGCAACAATGAGAACTTGCCATGTTACGGAAATCATTATACAGATTATCGTCAAAATTTCAATGGGAACAGATGCTACAAAAGTGATGGAAAAAGGTATATCGAAGTCCAAAATACTTAAATCTGCTGAAGCCTGCAAGAGAGAAAAAATTATCAAAATTTTGAACATGATTAAATAGTAATGAGTAATGACTGCAGATTGTTTAGATTTTCTCTTCTGGTTGAAATGAAATCTTACTCGAGTTAAGATCCTTCCTACAGGGGTTGAGTCAAAGAACAGCATAGGAGCATTGAAGATAGCAGTAGTGAAACTTGAGAAGAAGGCGGTTGAAGCTTTTAATCCTAGGTGTGCACCGAAGATAGTCCTTAGAAATACAAATAAGGTACCAGCAAATGAAATTAATGAGTAAACTCCAATCAAGGTGGCACTAGTTAATTTCGGAACTTCACTGGCAAGAGCAAGCCAAAACATTGATGCAGTCTGCAAAACAACAAAAGCAGATTGTGCCAAAACGATCCAACACAGCATCAATGAACCTCTGGAAAATGAAATATAATCCCAGATTGTCTCCCAGCCGACATCACCAATCTCTTTTTCTTCTTCATGTGTAAGCTGTACCCCAGGTTGACCCTCGTTAGAAATCTCCCCCTCACTTTGGTTTTTAATGAGATAGAAAGCTTGAGACTCTTCTGTATGAATTTCGTTTTCTTTATTTTTATCCAACTCTGTGATTGCTTCCTTATGAACACTCACAAGCTGTTCAAAGGTTGCCCCAGCTGTCAATAGATTCTCATAATTACCTGATTGAGTAACTTTTCCACCTTCCATTACCTAGGATTTGAGTCATACATTTCATCTTAATTGTATATGAATGTAATGTAACAAGCATATTTTTTTTATAGGCCACCCATTGAAATATTTTACCAGGATTGTATCAACTTCTGACAGAAACTCCACTTGATGAGTCACCAAAATGACTGTTTTCTCTCTTAGAGCCGTCATCACACAATCCTGTAAACACATAAATGCAAGTGGTTTGATTAACTGAAGTGGTGAAATCTGCTTATCTAAAGTTAAGAATCTAAAAATGACAGTCTCTTACGTTGAACAACATAGCAGCAGTGTGAGCATCAACTGCACTGAAAGGGTCATCAAGGAGATAGATGTCAGCGTCATTGTAGACTGCACGAGCTAATTGAATCCTTTGCTTTTGTCCTCCGCTCATGTTAATCCCTCGCTGTCCTATTTCTGTAAGATCACCATGGCTAAAATCATTAATATCCTTATCCAAAGCACAAACTTTAATGGCGTTATCATATCTTGTTTTGTCCATTGGCTTGCCAAAGAGTATATTATCTCGAACAGTCCCACTTTGTATCCAAGAAGTTTGAGAAACATAGGCCACGCTGCCAGACATGTTGACCTATTTTGCATTATTGTGAAATTTCAGGAAGAAAAAGTTGTGAGATACCGAATTATAAAAATAAATTTGGAATGACATAAAACTAAACTTGTTAAGTTAATAACTCACAGTTCCTGAGATTCGTGGAATCTCTCCAAGTACTGCAAATAAAAGAGATGATTTTCCTGCTCCAACTGGCCCACAAACTGCAATTTTCTGTCCCCAATTAATTTTTATATTCACATCTCTTAAAGTTGGGAACACTGATTCATGATCCCAAATGAAGTTGCCGGCATGGATTTCCACAGCATTTTCTGAACTTTGGTTAATATTTCTTCTGTTATAGTCACTAATATCTAGCTCTTCATCAAGCAAAATTGTATTGAGACGATCGAAGGATACCTTAACTTGGATCATAACAGATAGAGCCTCTGGAATCATTCGAACAGGTTCTGACAGGTTCCTCAACGTTGCAAAAACTGTGAAAATGGTCCCAGCATTCAATGGGGCACTATTGAAAAGAACACATCCGATGAAAACAACAGCAGAAACAATGGTAGGAGACATCCAATAAAGAAATGACCCATAAGCTTTCATGATCTGCGCCTTAGACAGCCAAATGAACTCTTTAGCACGGAGGCTCTCCACCAAATTCTTGAATTTGTCATCCCAGGATTGTAACTTGATGATTTTCATGCTATTTAGAATTTCTGAAGTTGATCTAAGACGCTCATCCTGTGAAATCATGAACTGTGATTGACAACTTTGTAGGATCTTGGCAAATGGTACATTGAGAAGTCCACATATAAAGAGTGGGACTAAACCAGGAAGAGCACCAACACCCACAACACCAAAAAGGACACCAATAGATAAAACAAGTTGTACTGCTGAAGTCCATGACGTATGAAACCACCATGGAAATTCTCCCATGCGATACGCATCGACTGCAATGTAATTCAAAATTTCACCTGTTGAGTGCTTTCTCCTTGCGGAGCTTGAAAGCTTTAGCTGCTTTTTATACACTGCCACCATCAGAGCTGATCTCATCTTCAATCCTGACCTCCTGGAATCAAAAAACCAATGTCTCTGGGACACAGATTCAACCACTTTGGAGAGAATAAGAAAACCCACTATGGAAAAACCTTCTTTGAGACCAGTATCCTTTGCATCCTTGCTATTTGAGTAGTTTACAAAAGCGTAGAGTATTAAAGGCGAAACGGTAATGGCAATGGTTCTGAGTAGAGCGTAAAAAGCTATTAATATGTTGTCTTCTAAGTGAGTTCTAACAACAGCCCAAAGAACCATGTTTTGGGTATTGTTCTTTCTCCTCTCTGTTAAAAGGGATTCCCATGCATGCTTAAAGTTTTGGTATGCCAAGTCTGCTTCATCATCAGAAAGAAGGGGAGGGATGTCTTCAAGAGCCAGTGGCTTTGAGTAACCCAGATTGAGTAAGGAGTTAACCCAAGAGAAAGTCAACTTGCTGAGAAAGTTAGCACGGCCTAGCCCCGTTTGTTTAGTGTCAACTTCCTGAGCTAATAGTGGCTCAGATAATGTTTCCGGCGCCCTTTGAGCCACAAAGTAACCAATATTTTGGAAGACGCAGAAGAGAAAAAGGAAGTGTACAAGCCATTGTACCATATAAAAAAATTCTATTGCATGGTTTTTGAACAAAATTTGAATATTGAGAGCTGAAACAAGTGCACAGGAAGATCCCCACCACACACAGTTCAAAATGTTTGTCCATTTGTGTCTCTTAACAATGAAGGAAACTGCCAAAGAAGTCCAAACAAATCCTCTTACAAAGCAAGATAAGCAGGTAAGCTGCTTAACCTTAGAGTTATTAGTTTTAGCTATAAGATGGCACAGCCCAATAATGTAATACACAATGCTAATAACAGCACACCAGATAGAGGTAATAAGAAAAAGCCAGCTTTTTCTGAAACTACCATGTATAGAATTTCTTCTGATGAGACAGACAATCATAAATGTGTAGAAGACACATACAAAAAGTAGATTTATAGCGTCTATTGTGATTCTTTGAGAACATAAAGAAGTGAAATCAAGATCTTTCAGACAAAACCACGAGAAATCATCATCTGCATACCCATTAAAGGGAATCATCATAAACAATTGAAAATCAGTTGTACACTCAATAATTATAACTTGGAAAAGTCAATAAGCAAAACAATATCCAACCATTGAAACAACCATTATTACATTGAAAAGATGCAAAGACATTATTTTATCAATAAAAGAAAGTGCTTTAAGCTGTTGTCTACATATAAAATTTCAGAAGCTTGTGTTGTGTGACATAAATGGTTCAGAGAAACAAGAAATCGTCACACTCATACCTATTCTTTTCTCAACATAAGCCATTTTCAGAGCTTGAATTTAACTGGTTTCTGATCTTGAATTTAACTGGTTTCTGATCTTTTTATGGTAGCTCAGTTCTAGTAGCAGGACAATTATTTTTCAAAAGAAAACGACTGGACCAGTAGCTTTTGTTAACAAAAGGAAAATCATAATTGCAATATCATGTTATTATATTACGATATTACCTCGTGTATTTAAATAATTCATATTTAAAATTAATGCACATAAATTAAAAATATTAATAAAAATAAAATATTATTATTTTCAACTAAAGTATGTTTATTTAACCAGTTTTTTTTTTCCCTTTTTTTTCTGATTTTAAATGCTACATTAACAGCGGTTAAATATTAAATAAGAATATATTTAAAAAATATTAATTAAACTTTAAAATTTAAAAAGTAAAAATATCTAATAACATAGGTGGACAGCTCTTAAACAGGTTTCTTAAGGTGAGTTTCACCATATTTAAAATACTTAAAACTAGAGAGTAGTTGAAGATATTATTCAGAGATTTATAATAACTCACTCAGTCTTTTTTAACCAATTAAATTAGGCATCTTTACTTAAACAACTCAATCTAGTTTTATGCATTTCAATCTTATAGAACCGATATCAAAATAATATTTTTAATTTTAAGAAACCATATAAAAACAATACATCATTACAAATGCTTATTAAGTACCTCCCCTTAATTTTAAGCATATCATCTTATAACATATATATTAAAATAATAGTTTTAATATAGTTTTAATGTTAAATACATCAATTAAAATTCTAACGTTACTAATACTCTAAATGATTATGTGTCACAATCTTATTAATGGTCTCAACAATAAAAATACATTATATAATTATTTATTAGCACAATTTATAAGATAAAATAACTAATTAATTATGTTACATGTTTATTTATTGGAATGATAGATGAGACAGTGATCCAGAATTATGTAATAACTTTTTATATATATTACATACTTTACTGTTATATAAAAAGAAAACTTAATTTCTAAAAGAATTTAATTAATATATATTAAATGAAATGTGATGGAATATTGACACGTTTGAACAATCTTTTTTCTCTTTCTTAAATTGAACGCTGTCATAAAAAAATAGCCAGATGTTAGCGCACCCTCTATAAAAAATGACAAAATGGCCTGATTTCCCTGGCTTTGCGAAAGGTGCATTTAATTCTTATGTCTTTCGGAGAATATTTAACTGTGTCATCAGTCAACAAGATGGAAAGATGAAATAAAGTCAATAAAAAGAAGAATAGCAATAACGAGAAATGAAAGAAAATATAATAAAATTCCAAAACAATTCAAGCAACCAAGGAAAGAAACAATGATTTGATAACAAAAAAGAGGTAATTGTGTAAAAGAAAAAATAAGATGTCCACTGAAGACAGCGACCTACCGGTAACAAGTATTCCTATTAAGTAAGCTATTAAAGGGGCCTCTTTCATGGATTTGTATTTTAAATAATTTGTATATATAAAATTATTTTTTATAAACAAAATATATATATATATATAAAGAGTTTAATTAATATATATTGACACTATAAAGAATATTACATCAACATTCAATTACATATCTTCATTTATTTTATATTACTTTTAAAGTATTAATTGGTAAAGTCAACATAATGTATATTAATTAACTTATATAAATATTTTGTATATATAAAAATTATAATTAAAATAAATTTAGCAACTTTTTATCTAATAAATTTTATGGAGATAATTATTCGTTACTCTATTGGTAAAATTAATATTTTGAATGAATAAAAATATTTGATAAAATTAATAATTTGTATAAATAAAATTATTTCATCAACAATTTAGAGTAAAAAATCCAAATATAAACCATTTTATTTAAATAAAAATATTATATGTTGATATGAAAATAATTTGAAGTAACAACGTGCTATAGTATAAAGCTGAAAGATAACTATGAGATATATATATTTATCAAACGTATAAGAGACAAATAAAAACAAAATAAAATTATTTAATAAAATATATAATTTTAATATTTATTACAAGAAAATTATATAAATCCATGTGTTATAAAAAAATAATAATTCAAAACTAAAATGAGAGAAACAATGGATCTTGTTTTTCAATTTTGACTTAAATGAATGATTCAGTTAATAATTCAAATGATTTCACATTCTAGGATACTAACTTATCTCTTCCTCTTATATGATGGACATAAGAGTTAAAGAAATTTCAATCTCATCATAAATAAGCACCTCCTTTTTTAGAGTCAAATTCTTTTACACTTAATAAATACACTTACTTTGTGAGTCAAATTCTTTTACACTTACTAAATACACTTACTCTTTGTGAGTCAAATTCTTGAATGTCTTGTTCCCCGTTTTTGAGAGTTCTCCTACACTTTTTATCAATAGTTAATTTCCTTGTGGCAAACTTTTACTCTAGGTTTATCTCCATTAGTGAATGGCGCCTCCACCTTTCACCTCCATCTTCATCTTCTTCAAGAAACCTTACAAGAAGTGATCATGGAAATTGCATTCCAAGGATGCATCAATAGCCATAATGGGGTGACTTATATTTGCCAAGGTGGTTGAGTCTGCGTCTAAGAGGCATTGGTCTTTTAACTCAAGGAGGCTCGGAATGAAAATGAGATCAGCTTTAACGGTTGCAGTGTATCAAAAAGAATTAAAACTTTCAGCTTTGGGTACGAGAAAACATTCCACTGGTGAGATTGTGAATTACATTGCAGTTGATGCTTATCGAATGGGAGTTTCCATGGTGGTTTCATACATTAATTTTTTCTGCATTACAATTTTTTCTGGCCCTTTGTGTTCTTTTTGGTGTTGTGGGTCTAGGTGCTCTTCCTGGTTTAGTGCCTCTTCTCATTTGTGGATTTCTCAATGTACCATTTGCAAAGATCCTTCAAAAATGTAGGTCAGAATTTATGATTGCACAGGATGAGCGTTTGAGGTCAACTTCAGAGATTCTTAGTATGAAAATCATAAAGCTACAATCCTGGGAGGATAACTTCAAGAAGTTAGTTGAATACCATCGTGCTAAAGAGTTTAAATGTTTGGCTGAAGCACAGTTCATGAAAGCTTATGGAACATCTATATATTGGATGTCTCCTTCCATCATTTCTTCAGTTATCTTCGTAGGATGTGTGCTTTTACAGAGTGCCCCTTTGAATGCTGAAACTATCTTCTCAGTTCTTGCTGCACTGAGAAGCATGGGAGAACCTGTCACATTGATTCCAGAAGCTCTTTCTGTTCTGATCCAAGTTAAGGTCTCCTTTGATCGTCTCAACACCTTTTTGCTTGATGATGAGATAAAAAATTATGATATTAGAAGAAGTTCAAAACAAGTTTCTTGCAGCAAGAGTGTCAAGATTCTAGCAGGCAATTTCAGTTGGGATCAGCAATCATTGCCTCCAACTTTGAGAAAAGTGAATGTTGAGATCAAGTAGGGGCAGACAGTAGCAGTTTGTGGCCCAGTTGGATCAGGAAAAACATCTCTCCTATATGCAATACTTGGAGAGATACCCAAAATTTCAGGAACTGTGAGCTATTGACCATGCAAATTTAGTATATTACCACAGGAACCGACTTAGAAATTTCAATGACTTCTAAACTTTTTTATTCTTTTCTTTTTGGCTGTTATGAAAATGGAAAACAGGTTAGTGTAGGTGGAACAAGTTCCTACGTTTCCCAAACCCCTTGGATCCAAAGTGGTACAATTCGTGATAATATTCTGCAAGAGAAATTATATGGATCAATGGAACTACAAAAACTCCTCTTTTGAATTTTACATCTGAGACATCACTTGGTGTGGTTACTATAAGAGCTTTCAACATGGCTGACAGATTTTTCAAAAATTACCAAAAGCTTGTTGACAGATGCTACAATGTTCTTTCCTTCTAATGCTGCCATGGAATGGTTAATTCTAAGGATTGAAGTACTTCAGAATTTGACATTCTTTACTGCAGCTTTGCTACTTGTTCTACTTCTAAAGGGATATGTGGCTCCTGGTATTGTTATTTGCTACTAACAAAATTACTGTATACTACATACTCTTGTTATGGCCTACCAAAAGAAACATACTCTTTTTATATTCAAATAATTTGAGTGTCTTCATGCTGATAATCTCTAGCAATTTTGTGTTTATTTACAGGCCTTGTGGGACTTTCTCTGTCTTATGCCTTTTCACTGACAGCAAACAGTTTATCTGACTCAAATGTTTTGCAACTTATCGAATTATGTGATCTCTGTTGAAAGAATCAAGCAATCCATTCACATATCAGCAGAGCCTGGTGCAATTGTCGAGGACAATAGACCACCACCTTGTTGGCCTTCCAAGGGTAGAATAGATGTCCAATCTCTAGAGGTAACAAACTGACCATATATGATTGCTCCTCTTTGCCACCTTTATCCATGCTCACGACAAATGAATTCAGATATGATTCTCTCTACTATGATTTCAGATTAGATATCGTCCAAATGTTCCATTTGTTGTTAAGGGCATCTCTTGTACATTTAAAGAAGGGAGTAAAGTGGGAGTTGTGGGAAGGACTGGAAGTGGAAAAACTACACTTATAAGTGCTTTGTTTCGCTTAGTTGAGCTCACAAGAGGTAACATTCTTATAGATGGGATTAATATATGCTCAATAGGGCTAAAAGATTTGAGAATAAAGCTAAGCATTATTCCTCAAGAACCAACACTTTTCAAGGGTAGCATTCGAAAAAACTTGGACCCTCTAGGCCTGTACTTTGATGATGAAATATGGAAGGTAAATGAACTGGCTCTACAATTGAAAAACATACGCAATAAATTACATTGTTTTTCTCAATTTTCTTTTCACTAAGCAAAGGTTTTGTGGTTGTACAGGCTTTAGAGAAATGTCAGCTTAAGTCAACAATTACTAGTCTACCAAATTTCTTGGACACTTCTGGTGAGTCAAATCTGTGATCTTGTAGCGTACAAATGAAAACGAAATGACAACAACCAAATTTTATATCATTTGTTAGGGCAGCTATATGGATCAATCAGTAAATATAGTTGATTCTATCAAATTATTAGCAGAACTGTATTGTTGATCCACACCATTAAAGATTTGACAGAATTTTACATGGACTGTCGATTGCTTAACAGAATAACAGTTAACACAAACTACCTTTATATGAGTTCTGGGCCAGCCGTGTAAATTTTGGATACAGGTAGAGAGATACAATATACCAAAGTGAGAAATGGCTAGCGTAAGGTATTTTTTCTATCTTTTTTAAGTGACGCCATCATTTTAAAGCTATAATGAGAGAATGAAAATCCAGGTTATAATAGTGCAACAATGACTCCAAATTATTAAAAAATGGCCTATGAAAAAAAAAAATATACATGTGGCTGAAACAGTCTAATTCTGGCCACTTTAACAGTGAGTGATGAAGGTGAAAACTGGACTGTGGGGCAGCGCCAACTCATACGTCTAGGAAGAGTACTTCTTAAGAGGAACAAAATTCTAGTTCTGGATGAAGCTACTGCTTCCATTGATTCTGCCACAGATGTTGTTCTACAACGAATCATCAGACAAGAATTGCAGATTGCCCAGTTATAACTGTGGCTCACATAGTTCCAACTGTAATAGACAGTGACATGGTCATGGTCCTATCTTATGGTAAGTTGTTATTTTGGGGGGAGGGGGTTACAAATTATGGTATGTTACTTGGTTGTTCGTGTCTGTTTTTCTTTTCCTACATACAGCTATGCTACTTCTCTAGTCATCCCATTTTCCTCATGTTTATTCTGGTTAATTATTACAGGGAAACTGTTGGAGTATGACAAGCCTAAAAAGCTTATGGATACCAACTCTTGATTCTCTAAGCTGGTATCTGAATATTGGTCCAACTGCAATAGGAAATTTCTCCCAAAAGATTAGCATGCATCAACATTAGCTAAGAGGAGAAGCAATATAGCATGAGAATATCACCTGTATATGAAAGTATGGACCTTGGTTTAAGATTAAAAAAAATATTATTTTGATATAAAACAGACAGATAATTTAGTGATTATTTGTTAGAACTCTTCTTTAAAAAAACTAAAGTTAATTCATGTTTATTACAAACAGATAATTTATTTTTATTTAAAAAAAGGTAATTGATTTTATGAAAAGTTGCTTTAAATAACTTCTGATTATGCTTATAAAAAGATGTAACAAACACCTTTTTTACTGTATCGTAATAAACATGTTAAAAAACAACAGAAGTGATTATTTTTTAAAAGCAACCCTGTGTTGGATATGTTTTCCAGGTGGCCATCCTCTTTGCCTTTTACTTTAAGCAAAAAATAATGATCACTAGGACTCAAATTTTGGTTAATCTGTATTAAATTCTATAAACTCAAATTAATATTCCTTTTTAAATAAAAATAAAAAATATTTTTAGCCTTTTCGGTATTTCTACATTTTATCTTTTTTTTATTATTTTATCAATGTTACTAAATAACAACTAAGCTCTTGAGGGAGAAAGAGAAGAAATACGTTGTGGGATTCGAATTTCTTCCTTAATAAAAATTAATTAATTATTAACATTTTACGTATAAAAAAAATAACAACAACATTAATCAATCAACAACATTATTAACATCCTAGTTACATGTTATCAAATAATAGTATTAATCCATCAACAATCATATTAACATTCTAATAACAGTCACATGTAATTTATTGTTTATTGTGTTTTTAATCCTACATCTTTTGACGTTAGATTTTATTTTAAACAAAATTACACATAATTGCTTCGTAATATTTTTTTAATGGCATGAAAAGGAAAAGTAGTTATTATTTCATCATAAAATTAAAATTATTAGATTTTATTTATTAGTGAGCGGATACGATTTTATTTAAATAATTAAAAAATAGTAAAAAAACTATTTAAACAAATTTTTAAATATTATAATTTTATTTTTATATCATAATACAAATATTTCATGATAAATTGCAATTTATATAGGATAAAATATCTAGAAAAAATTAATACTAGTATCATCATAATAAAAAAGATTTGAATTATTTATATGAATTCATATATTTAAATCTCATTATTTTTATTGTATAAATTATTTTTTTCATAAAACTAATATATATATATATATATCTCTTATACAATTTAAATCAGCTCCTGAATCAACTAATGCAATAAAATTTTTATGAAAGGAATTCCCTATGGATAATGCTATTTTTATTTGTCATTTTTGTTGAAGAATTTTTATTTGATTTATTAACTCTGTTTCTTCACTATTTGAATTAGAAGTAGAACCAATATTATTATTAAATTGTTCGGTTAAATTTTCTAATTTTAATTTTAATTCTTGTACTTCTTGTTTTAACTCTTTTATTTCCTTTTGTAAATCTTTTATTGTGACTGGTTTATTTAAAGAATCCATTTTTAATATTTCTGAAAAATTATATCCCGTAAATTTTTCTCTTTCTTTAGATTCTTTACTGGTTTCTTGTTCTATCATTATATTTTTTAATTTTAATAAATATTCTAACTTATCTTCTTCGTTAGCCATTTTATCTACCATTTCTAGAGCTAACTTAGTTTCTGCTTTAATCATATTTATTTTAAAAGAACAATTACACGTATCTAAATTTTCACAGGTATGAAGGTTTTCTTCATTTTCGCTATCAGAATTTTCAGTTAATTCATTATTTTCAATTAATGATTCTTCTTCTTCTTCTGAAGTTTCATCTTCTAATATTAGTAAATTAGCTATCTGTTCTTTTAATTCTTCACTCATTTTTAAAGCTTTTATTTTTTCTTTTACTCTACAATCTTTTTTCATATGACCAATTCTTCCACATTTATAACACACTATATTAGATTTGTTAGGTTTATTGACGGGTTTAGGGAATTTTTTAAATTTACTTCTCTGAATAGGTTGAGGGTTTTTAAAAGTCTTTTGTTTTCTTAACTGTCTTTTTCTTTTTTCTGAAGGAGGAATAGGTTTTTCATAACCGTATTGACTACAAAAATTACCTAATTCTTTAATTCCCATTTCTTGATTTCTTTTAATTTGGTTTTGTAATTTTAGGGTATCACAAATTTCTAAACCTATTAATTTAGTAGCTGTACTTAATCTTCCATAAGTTAAGTCTTTTAAGGGGATATCATTATATAATCTAGGTAGACTTTCTCTAACCTTATCAGCAAAAGTTGAAGGAAGTCCAGCCAAAAACCTTTCTTTCCAGAAAGCTTCTCTACAATCAGACCTAGTTAAGACTAAGGTGATAAAATTATCATGGTACCACCTAAAATCACCTAGGGTTTTACATCTAATTGTATGAAGAATTAATGATATTCTTTGGTCGAATAATTGAGGATCTCCTACGAAATTATGAATAATGGCTAAAATTAAGGTTTCTACCATTAGAGGCATTATTTGATCGGCTTCTTGTTTTACACTATTCATTATATTAAACCTTTCTTCTTCGGAGAGGTAATGATCCCACCAACCTTTTAATTGGCCAGTGAATCCAGTTACTAGCAGCTTCACTGTAGTAGCCGCATCTTGTTTAGTTCTATAGGCTGAGGCTGCCATAGTCATTTCATTGGTTTTTCTTAAGATTTGCATTTCAGTTAGCCCGTCTATGTTCCATTCATAGATACTAGAGCCATCAAAAGAGGATGGTGACTCCAGCTCCCATTCTTCAAACTGAATATCAGGGAGAGTGGGCCTATTATAATAATTTCTAGTAGTGGGTCTAGGGGTAGGCCCTAAGGACGAGCTACTCCTAGCATTTCTTCTTAATTTATTAACTTTAAATAAATTATCATCAAACTGTTCTATATTTATGTCTCCTATTTCTTCATCGGGAATAATTATAGTATTGACTTTATTAATTTTTAAAGCATCTAATTTTTTATTTATTTCATCTAACATGGAATCTTTTCCTAATTTTATATGTTTTAATTCTTCTTCTGAAAACTTAAAGGGTTTAATTAAAGATCTTTCTAATTTTTTAGGAGGTAATTCTTTATCAATTACTTCGGTAGCAATTATATGAACCATTTGATTAGTATAATTAATCTGAGTGTGTAAATTTTGAATATCTTTAATATTAATTTCCCTATTTTCAGTTATCATTTTAAAAGGGGATGCTATTACTTCATGATTTTGAATATTTGGAAATTTTACTTCTTCTAAGGGGGGAATTATACTAATAATTTCTCCTTTAGATGTTTTCCATATTTTTTCAGCGGTTTTTAAAACATTTATTTGAAGATTATTAAAACAATTTTCTGAGAACCAATCAAAAAAGGGAATATTTTCTTCCTTTTCTTCTAAATGATTATAATAATTTTCTCGATATTCTCTTAATTCTGTTTGAGAGAAATTTTCAAAGAACCAATTTCTTTTATCTTTATTCTCAGGTTTTAAAAATTCTTCTTTTAATAAATCTTTATTTATTTCAAATTTTTTAATAACATTTAATTGATTAAATTCAGACGGACCTGGTGCTGATTCAAACTGTGGGGAATTAAGTTGATTTTCAGTTTCTTCATATTCTGGTTGGGGAACAGTAGGATCCGACCTTGTTCCCACATATTGCAAAGACCTAGGTATTGAGAACCCTGATCTATCTATAGACCTTCTTACTGTGGCAAAAGAGGTCTGCGGAGATCTATATGAAAGTGATCTTCTTAAAGGGGCAAAAGCTACTTCTACGGTCCCATCTCTAAATTCAATTATATTATTTAAAACAGGATTTTCTAATCTTTCCGGAGGAAGAATTTCGTCTAGTTTCCATTTTAATCCTGAAGTTATTTCTTCATATCTTAATGTTCTAGGAACGGTGGCACTAACCTTGTCGGGATTTACTAATAACATGGTAGTGACATCTTTAGGTGACATTATTAATGCTTCTGGGGCTAATTGAGTTTTCATTGCCTTATAATATAATCGATATGCTATAGTTAATGGGAAAGAACTATTATTCCATTTTTCTTCAAGAATTTTAATAGTTAAAATTATGTTATTATTAGTTTCGTGAAGACTTTTTAAAGCTATGGAATAATTAGGGTAATTATTTATGTATACCGGGCCTTGATGTAAGTTTGTTTCCATTAAGGCTAGAGTTTGATTTTCAAAGTCTTTTGGTCTGTTATCCCTGAGGATGGCTAGTAACGGCATATCCATACCTAGTCTGAACAGGGGTTTTATTGCTATTTGAATCGATCCTATATGTAAATATCGATATTCTTTAATATGTTCCATAATTAATTGATTGGAAATTAAAGGAATTTCTTGTTGAGTAGATTTTAGATCTATTTCTTTTTCTACTGTTTTAATTATATATTCTGATTTAAACATATCTTTAAACGAAGTTTTATAAATAGTTTTAATATCTAATTTCGGTATATTCCATTTATTTAATTCATGTTCTATTTGTGGAATTCTTAATTCATGATGGATCATATTTAACTTAGTTTCTTCAGATTCTTCATTATTAACATCTACCTTTTCTTTTCCTTTTGAAAGCATTTTTATTAATCTAGACATTTTTCTGAAATAATTAGGAACGAATCGGGACCACCAGGCTAAACCAATGGATTTACTGCATCTCCTACGACTGACTACCGGGACCACCCTTACCGGCTGACCAACGCTTCATCCTAATTACTAGATCGTGTTCTGGATTATTAAACTTGCTTTGAAAAGTAGTTAGAAAATGATATAAGTTAAAGATGAAGATCTTGAAAACTTAGTTAATTATGAGGATCAGGAATGCAGAATTTCACAGACTTTGAACAAGAAAACTTTCTGATGTGGAAGATCGAACTAGTCGCAACCACAGAGCATACTTATGGATATTTTCGGCGAAAATTTTCTTTTGTTAGGCTCTGATACCAATTGTAAGCGTGTTGTAATGAAAATAAAGAAAAACAATTAAGAAGTTAAAACTTACAGAGGCACAGCTAGTTCAAAGCAGAGTTGTACAAAGAAAGAAGTTTATTTCAGATGGAGGATTTACAAAGGGGAGATGAGAGGGATGGAAGGAGAGAGATAGATTTTAAGGCTCTGCCGAGCTGTGTCTATCCCCTTCTTCTTCAATTCTATTTATAGAGCCGGATGCGAAGTCCGGAATTAAACTGAATTACAATTTAAATATAATAATAATTAAAGTTTTCCGGATAAGGTGCCACGTGGTCTTCCACTTCCGGATAATGCGCCACTTTGTCTACCACTTCCGGATAATGCGCTACTCTGTCTTCCACTTCTTTTGTCTTTATCTCGAATTTCTAAAGAGACCGACAACTTTACCGTCTCTTTTGAAAAATTAAAGATTCCTCTGACAATCTGGTCGACAGAATGATTTTAAGTGGGTCCTTGTACTTTGATGACAGTCGTCTTGCACAGAACCGGTAGTTGGAATTATCGAAGAGCGTTCACCAGGCTGCGAATCTTCATGCAGGGTAGGCATCGCTCTATCAATAACTGCTAGTACGAATCCAAATTAGGGTCTTGTGCCATCTGGATGGCATAACAGTCATCGGACAGTAATTCTTCATTTTCTTCGGGGTCTTCGTGAGAATCCAAAGAAGATAATGCTTCAAGTAATTTCTTTTTTAATTCTTTTTTATCTTTAGTGGGTCCTACTAAGTCTTCAATCTTTAAGGGGGAAGATGAAGCAGAAGCAGGAGTAATGGAAGCTTTAGGGGGCGAATTTTTGAATTGTTTAAATTTAGTTTCGACGTAGTCGATATTAAATTTTTGCCACCAGAATACCTTCACAGTGAGACAGACTTGTTTAGGAAACGGGTCTCCCATATGATGATGAATCTGGTACTGTGGTTGCATCAGCCACCCAATTCCCATTTTTGACAAGAAACTGGTTAATTTATATTTAGAGGGTATTGAGGGAGATATTTCTTTAAAAATATCATACATTTTCACAATTCGGGCTGGTAAAATACTTTTTACTGGACCAAAATCGATTACCCATTTAATAAACCAAGAAGGTAATCTTATTGGTAATTCATTTTTAAAACTTATATACCAGGAATGCTTGGGATTGGTATTTAAAAGAATTTTACTCCAAGCTTCTTGATAGTCAAAGTAATTAAAAGAGGTTGGCTTAAAAGGTCGAGAAAAGCCTTTTGGAGTCAACCAGTTTTGATTCCAATCAGTTGGACATAAAACATTTAAAATTTTTAATTTTGAATAATTTGTAATAAGTGGATTTCTTGGATCCTTTTCGGGAATTAATTCAACCGAATGAGTATCCAATAAAATCATTTGATAAAAATTTAGAGTTTTTTCAAAATTATTGGGGATCCATGCCCATCCTTTTGGGCAAATTCTGTCAATAATGATGGAGGGCTCTTCTTCTTCCCATTCTGGCTCTATTGGGAGAACAGGAATACAAGGAGTTTTTATGTGGTAATCTTTCTGAGCATTTATAGGATCAGGAGTTTTAGATGAGATAGGTGTTTTTAGGGGAGGAAAGGTTCCTTTAGATGATAATTCGGAGGGGGTCTTTTTGGTTAATGAGGAGGGTAATACTCGGGTATTTTCTGAGGTATTTAGAGAGGACTTCATGGCATATGAAGGAGCCAAGTCGGAAATACTTAAGGGTTTTGATTTAGAAGGGGTATCTGTTAGGGCAGTTTTTCCTGAGGGTCGCATTGCGGAGGGGGAGTGCCCTGAAGAAATTCTCTAGTTAGAAAATCTGGAATAGAATTATTAATTCCTTTTATAAATTCAATTTTAAAATCAAAACAGGATAGAATACTTTGCCATCTGGCAAAAATTTGCTTAGAAACAATGTTTTTAACATCTTTTTCTAAAACTTCTTTTGCTGATTTACAGTCAATTCTTAAAAGAAATTCTTTGTTTATTAAATCACTTTGAAATTTATTAATGCATAGTACGATACTTAAAATTTCTTTTTTAATGACGCTGTAATTAATTTGAGCGCCTGCCCAAGCTCCAGAGTGGTATCTGACTATTTGTTCTTTGTTTTCTGAAAAGGTTTGTTTTAAGATTCCTCCAAACCCTATTTCTGACGCATCTGTTTCTACAATTATTTTAGCATTAGGATGAAGAATTCCTAAGCAGGGTAATGTTTTAACAAGTCTTTTTAGTTCTTTAATTATTTTAGTATGGTTTTCAGTCCAAGGCTTAGGATTCTTTCTAAGTCTAAGGAATAGGGGCTGACAAATAATTCTTATATTAGGAATAAAATCTGCTACATAATTAATACATCCTAAAAATCGTTGTAATTGATTTTTATTTGTTATTTCATCAAGAAATTTATTTGCAAATTCAATGCTTCGATGTATAGGTGTTATTTTTCCTTGAAATATTTCATGACCTAGAAATCTTATTTTAGTTTGACCTAATTTTATTTTTCTTTTAGAAATAACTAGACCATTTTTCTTTATTATTTCTTTAAATATTTTTAGATGTTTTAAATGCTGTTCTATCGTATTAGAAAATATTAATACGTCATCTAGGTATACGACAGCAAATTCAGAGTAAGGATTAAAAAAATTATTCATAATATTTTGAAATTCTGAGGGAGCATTTTTAAGTCCCATAGGCATTACATTCCATTCATAATGCCCAAAAGGAACTGTAAAAGCAGTTTTATACTTATCTTCTTCCGCTACCTTAATTTGATAATAACCAGATTTTAAATCAAATTTAGAAAAAATTACTGCTTTATATAATCTTCCTATTAATTCTTGTTTATTAGGAAGTGGATATCTAATCCATTTTAAAACATTATTAAGAGGTTTGTAATTAATTACCATTCTTGGTTCCCCTCGTTCGATTCCAGATAACATAAAATGCGGAACAACTCCAAGGGGATTTACTTGGTCTAATTAGTTTTTTATCCAAAAATTGTTGTATTTCTTTTCTACAATAATTAAGAGTTTCTTTATTCATCTAGACTGATTTTGCTTTAGTGGGTATTTTACTTTCATGAAATCCTTCTATATATGGTAATTTAATGGTAAAATATTTTCTATCCCAAAAAGCAGAGGGAATTTCAGCACAAATTTCTTTTTCAAGTTCTTTTTGAAAATTTTCAAAAGTCTTTTTTATTAAATTATCATTTATTTGTTTTTCAATTTTTTGATATTTTATTTCTAATTGTAATTTATGAATTTGCTCCGTTTTATTTTCAATTTTATTTATAAAGTTTTCTTCAGTCAAATCTTTTAGGGTTAAGACTTCTTTTGATTTAATGGGATTTATGAATTCAAAAAGATGATTTTTATGTTTTATTCCTTGGGTAGATACTTCAAAAGGATATATTTGAGTTAAGAAAGGAGTACCCAAAATCATCTCCTCTGTAATATCTTTAGTTAAAATAAAACTATTTTTAAAACATTTAGAGTTTAGGGTTTAGGGTTTATATATATATATATATATATATATATATATATATATATATATATATATATATATATATATATATATATATAACACGGTACCCAATTCCGTTTATTTGTAATGAGCATAGAATACTGTGATTGAAAAGTTATATATAAAAAATTAGAAAAGAAAAACTGAATTAAATTAAGAGTTTAATTTATATATATCGTAAAAACTTTTTTATGACAGTAAATCATAATATTTGTTAACTTTATTTATTATATTATTTTAAAAGTCATAATGAAATTATAAATTAAAATTCCTTCGTAAAAGTACGTGGAATAATGTACCTGTAAAATGATAGGATAGATTATCCTTTTTCATCAAGCACAGATAATTTTTTCACAAAAATCAAACATACTAATTACACTATTAAAATAAACTGTGGTGATTTGTTTTAGTAAATAATGATTAAAATTTTTTACAACATGAAAGCCAATTTTGACTTAATTAACCACTCGTTTAGTTTTAACGAAAGTTATCTTCATAACAAACAGCATTTTTCTTTTATCAATATCTTTATTCTAAGAATTATGGGCATAATGCAAGTGTTTTCCTGTTATGAGGTCAGCATTACAGGTGCAGTTTCTGATTTGAAAAGTAGATCGCATTCACTGAATTTGTTGGTAATCTTCATGAAAATTTTATCTTTATTCCATCAATATTAGACAACCAAATCTAATCTTTCTTCTACCAAATAAAAATGTCTTAGCTCTTTCTAGGCATGATTACTCATAAAGGCCTCCTATAGGGTAAGATTGCACTAGTTGCTCTCCTATCCTAACCCTCATTTGATTCTGACAAATACAATAATTAAAAATATTTTTCCACAAAATCAGAATTATTGAGTGACATTATTCTTCTCTGAGGAGAAAACAACACTTGTTCTATTTTGCTTAAATTGGAAATGTTCTGTATCGGAAGAATTAAATTGTTGAATGAAGTGCAAAGTCTAACTATATGGAAACTTATATGTCATGATAAACGAAACCATAAATATATGAAAGCGTGTTGCATGTATTTCACAAAACAAGTGTTGAAAGAGGCGAAAGATGGAAAACATTACTTCTACGGAAATAAGGAAAATGATTTGTGTACTTTGAAAGTATGCTTTACTTGATATTGGCAATTTCATTTGCTAAAAAAGATATTAGATTTTTTTGTGTGAAACTTAGTAACACAAAAAGAATAATGCAAAATATAAAGTTCCATTCACATATAACACTAAGTGCATTATTTGTCATAAAAGAAGAGCATAGCAATTAGCAAGAAGAGTTGGACATGAAAATGATCATGCGAAATAATGAGTAGTGTTGTTATCAGTTTGTGTTGATGGTTACAGTGTTATTTTGCTTTTATGCTTTATCTTTTATCAAGTGATATCCAACTTGTGTGCAATCTCTAATTAATGGTAGTATAAAGCGACCTAAAGGTGGTTTGGTGCGCATGATAGGTAGACTACACAAAGAAGGAAATTAAACTGATGCATATATATAGCTAGCTTAATTAGCTACCTTGCTTTTCCTCATTTATTCAATTACGTCTGCTTTGAACAAATCCAGCACTTTATGATAAAACTAAAGAAGATGAAAAATTAATAATGATAATGCAGAAGCAAAAAAGTTATCTAAAGTTTTTTTTTCTTAATTACGCATTGACTAGAATCATGAATAGTAAGTAGTACGTATATATGTTGTCTCATCTTTGCTTCTATAATTCCTCAATTGCTCATTTTGTACGTACCATGTCTATTTTATATTTATTCTTAATATATTTAAAACTTACACTTCTAACCTCTGGAAATAAAGTCTGTTTCTCATCATTAACAAAAAAATTTGTCGCGCTATTAAATCTAAGTTTTTCTTTTGGGCAAAGAAACTTCTGCGGTTATTAAGCATCTCTTTCTTTTGTGACAATTTCTCTTTTCTTTTCATTACCATATTATATGGAATCTACTCGTCAATACTTAATTTCCTCAAAAAAAATTGATTAGCATAATTTGCGATGTTTTTCCTTTAATTTGTAATAAGAAAAGGAAGCTGGAAGGAGCAGCTTCAATAGAGAAAAATAAGTGCAAAGCACAGAGTAGAAAGACAATATTACCAAGCCAAAACTGACCAACATGATGTTTGATCTATCTGAAATCACTATACAAGGTCTTATATACAAGGGGACAAATGAGAAACTAAAGAAAAGAAGCAAAATGTGAACTGCAAGATAATAATCAATAACTGCAAACTAATCAATTTTAACAAACAAGGTTAACAATTCAACTACAGTAATAAAAACCAACTAAGTTACAACTCTACAATGAGAAACTATGCTAAGCTTTAGATTCCGTTCAAGCTGGCAATGCACATTGGTCATTCTCAGCTTAGAGCATGACTCAAAAAAATGCTAGGATGAAGAGCCTTTTCAACATGTCTGCAAGCTGCATGGAGAATGAATTGGAAGGAGCTTGATAAAACCTTGCTTCACCTTTTTATGAACTACATGACAATCAATTTCAATATGCTTAGTATGCTCATGGAAAACCTAATTAGATCCAATTTGCATAGCTGAATCATTGCCACAAAACAAAAAAGCAGGTCAATCATAAGCAATGTGCAGGTCATCAAAGAGATAAGTAAGTCATTGCACTTCACAGGTGGTGGTGGCAAAAGCACGATACTTTGCTTCGGAAGAGCTACATGAAACAGTGGCTTGCTTCTTGGAATGCCACAAGACTAAAGAATTACCAAGATAAACTAAAAACCCCATAACAGATCGACGAGTATCATTGCAGCCCGTCCAATTTGAGTCGCTAAAAGCTGTCAAGTGCAAATGACTAGATGCATCAAGGAACATGCCTAAACCTGGTGCTTGTTTCAAATATCAAAGGACGCGAAAAGTTACCTTCTGATGTTGATCAATGGGTTTTGAAACAAACTGGATTATATTTTGCACAGCATGGTAATATTAAGTCAAGTGTTGGTGAGATAAATAAGCCTGCCAATGAGACAATGAAAAGGGGAAGGATTAGCAAGAGCAACACCTGAAGTGGATGTTAGATGAACAGTGTAGTCAAAGGGAGTGGACACGGGCCATATGGTAAAAATACCAGTATCTGAGAGAATATCAACAATATATTTTCGTTGGCAAAGATAGATTCTATATTTTGCAAGAGCCACTTCAATGACTAGGCAGTATCTTAAGTCACCAAGGTCCTTTACTTTGAAAGCATGATCTAATAGAGCAGTGATGCTGGAAAGTTTAGCTAGATCATTACCTGCTAGAACAATGTCACCCATATAAACTAAAAGGGTTGTGATATTAGAACCGAGAACTTGAGGAATAGTGAATGATCAACAGAGGAGTGTTGATATCCATGAGAAAGGAGAAATGTGGACAAACGAGCATACTACTATCTACTAGCTTTTTGAGCCCATACAACGACTTGTTTAGCTTGCAAACTTGATCAAGAGTAGATGAAACACAAGGAGGAACATGCATATAAACCTCTTCATTGAGGGTGCCATGTAGAAAAGCAATATTAATGTCCAATTATTTCAAGTGCTAATGATGAATAATAGCTAAAGTTAGGAAAAGCCTAACTATGGTGAGTTTAGCCACAAATGAGAAGGTATAAAAAATTTACGTCCTTCTAATTGAGTGTACCCCTTTGCAACAAGTTGAGCCTTGTACCTTTCAATGGTACCATCTGTTCGATGTTTAATCTTATAAATTCAACAACAACCAATATCCTTTTTACCAGGTGGGAGAGAAGTGAGGGTCCAAGTGTCATTCATCTATAAAGCAGTGATCTCTACCTCCAAGGCCTTAAGCCAGTGATCACTATTGGAAGCCTCAACAAAAGACTTAGGTTTGGTGACAACAAATATGGATGAAATGAAATGATGAAATGAGGGAGATAATTGACTATATGATAAGACATATGCAAGAGGATATCAAATACCTTGAGGGATAGGCATAATTGATGTAAAGTTACAGTGGAAATCCTTGAGATAGGAGGGAGGAAAGTGTTGTCTACCAGACCTTCTGACAAGTTGGGCATTGGTTTCAACTCGGGAAGAAGTCACTGGCATAGGTTGAATTAAAGAATGTCTAGGCTAGTTGGGTTGATTTGGTTGAACTGGTTTAGAATTTAATGTTGTTAGTTCAGTAGGTTGGTTTTGGTCATGTTCTAATTCTAATTCAGAATCAACATTACCAGCTGGAAGGTTAGTGCTACAAGGTTTAGAGATAGGTCTGCAGTGAGTTTGGGCCAATAAGCCATGATACACAATTCCATTATTAGGATGCACAATTGCAGGAATTTCATGGCAACTAAGAACACGTATATCAGTGGCTATGTCAGGACAATCATTTGTAAGATATGGAAAATAATTCTCATAGAATATGGCATTTCGAGAGACATTAACTACATGAGTTTGCAAGTTATACAACAAATATCCCTTAGTATGTGGTTAAAAACCAACAAAAAATGCATGGATGGGCACGTGAGTCAAGTTTCTTGCGATCAGCTCTAATGGTGCTATATAGCAAAGATAACCAAAAACACACAAGTTGGAAATGTCACATGCCTTTCCATAAAGTTTATCAAAGGGTGAAATTTGTTTAAGAAAAGGTGTGGGAATGCAATTTATAAGGTAAGTGGCATGCAAAACTGCAAAACACCAAAATGACTTTTGGAGATTGCTTTGATATAAAAGACAATGAGTTATATCCAAAATATGTCGATATTTTCTTTCTACAATCTTATTTTGTTCGGGAGTTTCAGCACATGTAGTTTGATGTATTATTTCCTTATTTTGGTAAAATTTGTGTATTAGAAATTCTACTTCATTATCGATTCTAATCACTTTAACAGTAAAATTAAATTGATTTTATTTTTGCAGAACAAAATTAGTTACATGATCTTTTGTTTCAGATTTACTCCTTATGAGAAAAGCCCAAGTTTAACAACTATAATCATCCACAATGGTCAAAAAATACCTATGTACATGCATAGAAACAGTGAAACATGGTCAGCATATATCTATATGAATGAGTTCAAAGGGTTTAGATGCATGTGAAATACTTGAAGAGAATTGGAGTTTTCTTTGTTTAGAGTGAGGACAAGTATAGCAAACATATCCTTTATTACCAAAAATGCAGGGATAACATTGTGTCATAAAGTGTAAACTATTATAGGACAAATGTCCTATTCGGAAATGCCACAAATCTATGGGAAAGTAGCTACATTTGGGATGGGTAATAGTTGAACTAATGGTTGGTTGTTCTATATGGCTAGCAAACATTGTGTACAACCCTGCATTTACATCAACTAAATCAATCTTCCTCTTGGCCATCACATCCTATATAACACAAGAATTTGACAAAAAAGTTAATTGACAATTGATGGAGGATACAAGCTTGGATATGGAAATCAGATTAAAAGAAAAGGATGGTATGCATAAAACATCATTAAGAGTCATATGTTCATGCAATTTAACCATCATGGAATTAATAACCTTATATGCAGCAAAATAAATGAAGGAAGAAGATAAATGGTATGTGGCTCCTAAGTCTGATTCCCGAAGAGTGGATGTTGTTTGAGTGCAGACCAAAAGGATATTATGCTGAGGTATACCTGTGACAGTGGAATGAAAGGGAAGGCATGTTGAAACATAATTGATTTGATTCACAAGAGAAAAACTAAAAGTTGTTGAGTTTCCTTTAGTGTTCTGCTAGAATAAAGCTAAGATAGCTTGATACTGCTGAGGAGAAAATAGAGTATCATAGCCCTTTGTTGTGACATTACTTTGTTGATCAGGTTCTTTAATTTTTCCTTTTGTTGCAATAGCATTATTAACTACACTGTTGTTTCCATTATTCCTGTAATTAAGTGGGAAACCATGTTTCCTATAGCAAACATTTATGGTGTGTCCAATTCAACTGCAATGTGAGCACATCTTCTCATTCTTGTTAGCAGCATTCTTATTACCTCTAGAATTGGGAAAACCATGCTTGTGATAGCAAGTTCTTTCACTATGTTCGCTTTTTCCACAATGAATGCATAATGCAGCATTTCTAATGGAATTAATTGCAACAGTTTTTCCTTCACCACTATTTATATTAGCTGGAAAATTTGCACTTTGGAATTGCCTCTCTTGTTACACAACATATGAGAAAATTTTAGAAATTGATGGTTAAAGATCCATCAAAAGAACATGCGAATTTATATTTCCATATTGATCATTCAGACCACGAAGGAACTGCATGACACAATCTTCCAACCTTCACTTGGATATGGTTGTGGACATCTCACATGTGCATTTTACAGAATAGGTGCAGGGCGAATCTGGCCTATAATTCTTTAGTTCGTCCTATACTATGCGTAATCTAGTAAAATATTGAGTCGCAGTTTGTTCACCTTTCCTGATTAGCGATGCTTCCAATTGCAAGTCAGAAACCCTAAGTAAGTTACCTTAAGAATACCTTGATTGGAGGTCCTTCCAAATTTCTTCAACCTTGTCCATCCAAGTGATGCTTTATCGAATTAAAGCTGAAACAAAGTGAGTTATCCATGAAACCACCATATTATGACATCTCCTCCATGTAGAGTAAGTACGATCTTCCTTCGATGGCTTAACAGTTTTCCATTGATGAATTCTAGCTTATTCTTCACGCTGAGTGCAGTAACCATAGCTTTTCTCCAAGAATGTAATTGGATTCATCGAGCAAGATTGATACCAGAGTAATTGCAGGGTTCTCACCCAGATGAAGGTATAAGAAGCTTTGCACATTGATGGGTCGATCTATTTCCTCATTCATGTTTGAAGAAGATGAGGACATTGATGAATCAGAGGCACAGTAGAGCTCTTCAATTAAAGAGTTTTAATACCATAATAAGAAAAGGAAGCTGGAAAGAGCAACTTGAACAGAGAAAAGTAAGTGCAAAGCAGAGAGTAGAGAGACAATGTTACCAAACCAAAATTGATCAGCAACATGTCTTATCTATCTGAAATCACTATACAGGTTTTTATATACAAGGGACAAATGAAAAACTAAAGAAAAGAAGCAAAACATGAACTACAAGCTAATAACTAGTTGAGCTGACAATTATAACTATCAACAACTGCAAACTAACCCATCTCAGCAAACAAGATCAACCAACTCAACTACAGCAATAAAAACTAACTCAGTTACAGCTTTACAATGAAAAATTATGCTAAGCTTAAGAATTTGTTATTTTATTCAAAAGACTTAAATTTAAAATTTTATTTAAAATAAATAAATTCAACACTTATATATTTTCCTCATAAAAGATGATGAATAGAAAATTATAAAAACAAATCCTAACCAAATATAATTTTTTTAATATCTATTTCTAGAAACATTGATAAGTCAAATTAAATAACATAAATAATTAATAACGAGCAAACCAATAATATATTATTTTAACATTTTTTAAGAACAAATTATAACAATATTTCACTCAACTTTTATCAAATTACAGGTGACTCCATTTTTTAATTTTCCTATAGCAACCTCCTTTTAAATTTGAAAACATTACACCAATATACCTTATATGTGTAAAAACATTATATTAGCATCTCTCTCAAATCTTAGCCTAACATTGTCTCAAGGGTAAAAAAATAATGATTAAAAAAGAAGATGTCCATATGTAATTCCAATAAACTTTAGAAGTGTTGTAATAATTTACTTTATTTTCTATAATTAAATTTATTGAAAAGGATGTTATCAATTATGAGTATGATTTATTAATTAAAGAATTTAATGACTATACCAATATAACCAATCCATCAAAAGTCATTCTTCCTATATCTTTTAAAATAGTTAATTAAAAAAAAGTTTAATTAGTATGCATTCAAAATATAAAAGAATATTACAGTGACATTAAATTACATCTTTTCATTTATATAAATTTTAAAATATTAATTGGTAAAGTCAACAAACTTATCATTTTGTAATAATTTATAATTGAATGAGTTTAAGATTTCTTTTCAACAATAATAAATAAATCATTATTTATTCTTTATTTAGTATGAAGTAAAACCAATAAAATTAAAATTTTGATAAATTTGAATGATAATAATTATTAATAATAAATTTGTTAAATAATATATGTTACTAACATTTCTTAACAATAATATATAAAAATCTACAACTCCTACCAGCAAAATAAATATATATATATATATATATATATATGATCCAAAATGACATTAATTGTGTCACTGTGTTTAACTAATCATTAATTAACAATGACAGTCTTAATAGAATTAGATTTTAACACAATCCAATAATGTATTTCATATATATATATAAGATCCAAAATGACATTAATTGTGTCACTGTGTTTAACTAATCATTAATTAACAATGACAGTCTTAATAGAATTAGATTTTAACACAATCCAATAATGTATTTCATCCATGCATAATAATGTCGAGTAAAAGTTTCTTGTGGAAAGGCAAAAGTCAAATTCGTAACTTTTCAGCTCATAATTCAATCTTTTTATTAAGAGAAAAGGTGAGTTGATAATGGCCATGCACCACAAATTGCTTTAAGAGTTTAACCTTTTATACTTTTATTCAACACTATATATTTTATTATCGTCAAGGACCAAAAGCACGGCCTCATACATTGTCTTAGAATGCAACAACAGTATCTGTAATAATTCAGAAGTTGACAAGACACTATAATGGTTCTTATTTTCTTTATTTTGAGGACTCTATGACACTATAGTAGCTTTAAACTAATTAACATTCTTCATTATTTGGTGGTGCTTAAAGCCTTAAACTAATCATCACATAACTAGTAGTTAAGTATTATCAGTCCTTCTTATAACTTAATCACTTGAAATATAGAGATTGATTCAGACAATAGATACGTAATAATTTGTCCCTTGCAATTGTAGCTGACTAGTTAATGAGGAACTGATAGGGCTTTAGGTAGAGGTTGATGAGTCTCAATTGGAATCGGCCCCAACTTGCATTCAACTGAAACTGTTTGAGGAGAATTATTAATGTTGATTCCTTCCCCAATAGCTTTGTTGATAACATGTAGCAGAACATGCTCAAGCTCTTTCCCATCTTTCCAACCATGTACCTCTGCCTTTATCTTATTAGAATTTTTGGAAACTAAATCACTCAATGGAAATTCAGTTCTAGGCATCAAATAGTCACTATCTTTGAGCCTCAAACTTGGGCAAAAATCTCCATTTCCATCCCCAAGATAGATTATTTTCTTCTTTCCTGCTGTTGCTAGGGAATTTTGGATCCTTTCTATCACCAATCCCTGTATGTCATTAGAGACCTTATCAGGTAAAAAGAACTTCAAAAAATAAATTATTTATAGTGAAATCTTGATTAATAAACACACAAATAATATTTATAAATTTTGTTTTTCTAATGAAATTTTCTATGTGCCTTTTTTATAAGACAATTTTCTCAAATGTTGCGTGGTTCCCTTGGAATGTGACATACAAAAGACAGAGACCTGAAAAGTGGAGGATGTGAGGTCACAAAGTGTTAAACTATATTAATTTAATATTCTCAAAAGTGAAATTTGACCAAAGCACCTTCCATTAACTGTTCAGGTTTATTTTTTCATTAGAGAAATAATGGGGAAGGAAAATAATATATTTGGGGTTGAAAAGCATAATAACAAAAACTTAAGTGATTTATTTTGACAGAAAAATATTAGTGATTGATTAACTATATATAAGTAGAATAAATATGAGAATTTATTGCTTGGCCATAAGTAAATAGATCTAGGGAATTATTGCAATTGCCTTGCACATGTTTGGTGGACAAAGATTGCATCCATGAGAAGATTTTAGATAATCATGGTATGGACAAATATTGAGGCTCCCTTCATTGACAAGGCTGGGGTTGGCAATGACCTCTGAGAAACAATTCCACACTCCATGGTGCTTCAGAATTGTCTCAATAAAGAAAATATTTGCGTCACTCACAATCTTGAGGTCACATCTGAATACAATTCCATAGTCTTTAATTAGTATCTTCATTATTCACCCAAACAAAAGCAAAGTGAAAGAGAAACAGAGAATTACCCCAGGGAATAAGCTGCCTTAATAGCAGGGACAATGCAGGGATGCATTGGAGTTGTATTCAGAATTTCTACAATGTCTTGAATGGTTTTCCCTTGTGAATGAAGTTCCTTCATCATCCTATCCTGCAAGATTTTAGGGACAAAAAAAAAAAAAGAAGTTATAACCCACACATGAAGAGAAATAAGGTGGAAAAATAGAGTGTGTAAAGCAAGAAAATTAACCATTAGAGGGTTCCATGCCATGCTAGGAAGAAGCTGATAAAACTTTTCAGTTAAACCCGTCTCATCAAGCACCCAATTATCACTATCACACTCAATGATTGTTGAGTCAAAATCAAAAATCACTACAATCCCTGCCATTTGAATGCACCAATACAAATATTGAGATAAACCGTGAGATCATGCACTAACTGAGAGGCTATTTATAGGGGAAGAAGGTTAGAGCTTGCACGTATGCATGAAGCGATTACATTCCAAAAGGATATTATTTAGAAAAGTCACTTTCTCATGGGCAAGTAATTTAGAGGAAAGGGCCGGATAGTTGCGAATACTAATTAACATGATTTTTTTTGTTTTGAATGTATCCTCTAATTAAGAAAGATAATCCTATTTAAGTCAGACAAAACACTTGTATATTTAGAACTTAAACTTACTTCTAATTAAGTTAAAATAATTACAGGTCGGTCAATTAATCTAGTGCTCTGTGGTACACGAATTAACATGATGGATATCTTTTAGGTTTTTTTACCAAAAGAAAAACTTTTTTTTAAAATTATTGTTGGAAAAAAAAATATTTCCCAAAGTGAAGTGATTTTTGTCACGTCATATTTTATTTATTTGAAGGAACCAACTTGAAATGATGTCTTGCGTATATGTTGCTATGTTGCTCCTTTAATTTCTAACTGATGTTTTGTAAAAACCTTAGGCACAAGAGAGTATGTATTTTGTCTTCATTTAGAGGAGCAATCTTGTGAGGTGTTTCCTTGTTTTTCTGCAGATTGGAGCAACAAGTGCAGCATGTTTCATACTGGGCAAGCTTGTCTTTGGTGCGACAAAGCATATGTGTAGGCGTTGTTGCAAAACTTGAAAAACATAGGAGGCTCAATTTCGTATGTTGCAACTCTAACGAAAAGGGGCTATATTGATAGAAGCTCGTTTAATTTTACTGGAACAGCATATTGAAGTGAAAAGATGTCAGAATCAGTCGCTATCTTTATTCAACGCAAATCCTCTCCAACAAAAGTATCATCCGTGTTTATATTCTCTTCCCTCACCAATATATTATATAATAGAAATAAGGTGAGGGTCTTTGGTACCATGATTTTATCTGAAAAATAATCTGAAAAAAAAAAGTAAATTATCTCAATATATTCTCTTTGAGATCAGTAACAATTACACATATCTTCTCCTTTGAGTAAAAAAAAAATCTCTCTACTTTTGAAACCCACCTTACCAGAAGGTGTTAACTCGATAGTAAATCTTGTTACAAATCTTATACTCAATAAAATATTAAAACACCAAAATACATTATTCTCCTTTTTTTATTAATTAAAGAGTAATTTGATTTTTCATTTCAGTTAACTAAAAACTGAAATAGTTTCAATTTCGTATGAATAGTAAATATTAAGGAGTTTTTTTAAGAACTACTAACATTTTGAAAAAAGCTACTTCAAGTATCATTTTCAAAAGAACTACTTTAATTGGTATTTTTAAAAGATCTCATATTTTCATCTAAGTTTTTTTAAGATGTTTACTCATTAATGCATTATTCCCACCAATTCTCTCTCCTTTAATTATACAATCTCTCTCCTTCTTTTTTTCTTTTTCATTAATATAACTATAGTAATATATAACTTAAATATATAATTATAGAAAATTATAATTTAAATATGTAATTTAAAATTTGTATATTTAGTTATAGAAATTATAATTTAAATATATAACCATAGTAATTAATAATTTAACCATATAATTTACATAAATTTATAATTTAAATATGTAATTATAAAAATTTATAATTTAAATATATAATTATAAAAATTTATAATGTAAATATGTAATTAATTTATATTATTAAAATGTGTTATAATTATTTTAAATACATTGTTGTTGAACCAATTATTAATTATGTCTTTATTTGTTATTTTATAATTTTCAATTACTTGTTCAATTAGTTTTACCAAATATTTAGAACTAGTTTTTCAACTTTAAACTAACTTTTCAACTTTCAGGTAATTTTTAACTTTCAATCAGCTCCTTAATTTTCAGCTAACTTTTTAGCTAGTCTTACTAAACACATACTAAGTCTCTCTAAGTAAGATTTTTAAACTTTGACCCAGTTCTCTCTTTCAAAGTTGAGTTTAGTGTTAAGTTTTGATTTCATAACAAGAATTTTCATAATTTTTCTATATCAATGATGTTAAGTATCATGTTAATTAATCTTTTAGATTTGCATAACTTATTAAGCACTTTCAAGAAGTTTTTTGTCAACAATCACAATGCCATTTATTCGAGTTCTAAATGATTTTGAGTGTAAATTTTTAAAAAAATGGAAGCAAGTGCAAGTGTAACATTTGTTAAAATATAGTGCTGCTAGTGTACTATTTCTAGACAGAGGGTGCTCGAATACTATCAAAAAAGAACTTCACCAAAGACTCAAGTTGTCATAGTTGTTCTTTATGAAAACATGACCTTCCGCGACGTCACTCCTTGCAAGAGTTGTGAGCCTCAATCAAATAAGCATCAATAAGACTTTTTGAATGACTTAAAAAAAATTACACTTATCAAAATTTCATTTAATATTTATTATATTTTATTTTTTTGAATACCAACTTTATCCTTTCTAATTTTAACTTTAAATTCTTTTTTCTTATAATGTATTCTTTTTCCTCTCTAATCTCGGTTTTCTCTTTTTTTTCTCTCTTTGTTCTTTATTATTATTATTATTATTATTATTATTATTATTATTATTATTATTATTATTATTATTATTATTATTATTATTATTAAATGACTAGGATATGAATTATTTTATATGATTTGAACTGTAGTTGAGAATAAACATGTATTGTTCGTTGAAATCCGATTTTTAATCGAATTGCATCATGCATGCATACTCGTATTTATTTGCTGATTTTTTTTTATATAACATTTGTTTGATTGAATAACAAAAATAATATTATGCACACACGTTAGTATCGGCCGTTGGAATCTTATTTTGAATTGAATAGAATTTTGCACTAGGAGCTGTGTTATTGTGGTAATTCGGTTTTGAATTGAACAGAATAATAGTACTATGCACATACACTACCACTGTTTGTTGAAATCTGATTTTTAGTTGAACAATGTTATTGTCCGCTAATTGGTCTTATGATGTCAAAGGAATATTATGTGTACTAATATTTGTAAATTTTTTCGCAGTGTACCACTACAAATTTTTTTAGCGTGAGAGAAGTAAAAAGTTTACAAATTTTTTTACTCCAGTAGTACATTGTTGAAGAATTAAAAAATTATATAATTCTTTTTACTATCTAATAATTCACTACTTGAGAATAAAAAATAAAGATTTACTTTTTCCACCAATAAGTGAAAAACCAAAAACTAGTAGATGAAAAATTAAATTTTCAAGAAAAGTTATATTGGGGTTGTTACAAATTTGCAATAAAGATTTTTTTTTTATTAAATCAAAGATGGTTTTTACAAGTGAAATGATAATTTAATAATGGGTGTATGTAATTACTTCAAACCATAAGGGATGCACTGTGGGAATAAGTGCCCCTCTAGCTTTTGTTTATTTTGTAGTAATATATATAATATAATTTATTATCACTCTTATATGTAATTACTTAATTTTGTACCAAACTCACTCTATATCTTACCCCCTTTATTCATATTCTAAATTGAGATAGTAGTTCTATAATTGCATATATATTGTTTTAAAAAATTAACAAAAATTTAGTAGTTGTATTTTTTGTAACTGTAATTTTTATTTAAAAACAATTTTTTTAATTTATTTGAAAACCTTTATTCAAGTAGTTATGATTAAAAAATATCTATTTTGCTATATATCCAAATTGTTAAAAATAATTAATTCAAATATTTAATATAATATATATATATATATATATATATATTAGTCATTAACTATTTGTCAAGGGGTCTAGATAGTTAGAGTTGAAAAGAGTGTGTGATTTATTATAAATCTCTTGAAATTTGTGTTTGATTCTTATTAGGGAAAAAAAAGATAAATTTAATCATTTATACAATAACAATTAAAAGATATTTTGTTTTAATAATTATGGAGATATTTGCTTAAAATAATTGAAAAATAAGTTAATATTTTATTTTGTCTTTTCAGTTATAATTTTTATTTAATACCAATAAAGAGATAACTTAATATTTTATTTTATTTTTTCTATGTTATAAGTTTTACTTTAAAAAAATTAAAAGATAAGTTTATATTTTCTTTTTATCTAAATTATTTTTTAAAATATTTTAAATATTATCTAAAATATCTTAGAACTCATCAATAAAAATTATTAAAAATGAATATATGAAAAAATTATTAAAAATCTATCACAAAATTTATTAATATGTAAGGACCAAAACATATTTAAGTGATATTTTTTCTCAATTTTCATATACTGTTTCTCTGTTCACAGCCAAAATTCACATTAAGATTTAGATTTTTGCTTCTAACAAGAGGAGTGGAGCTGAGAGATCTAAGAGAGTTTGATGGGTTTGGTTTTATTTTTTAGTTTTTAAGAATAGTTTTTAAAAATTATTTTCAGAAAAAAAAGAAAAAAAAAACTTGTTTGGTAAATGTTATTTAAAAATTGTTTTGAAAAAGTAAAAATAAAATTTTTCTCATATTTATTAAAATTTTATTAATAAAAAACAAAAAATAACATATTCTAATTATATTTTGAGTTTTTAAAACAAAAATAGAAAACTGAAAAATAAAATTACTTTCAGCTATTATTATTTTCTAATTTTTAAAAACTAAAAAGTCAAAACTGTTTTAAAAACACTATACAAATAAATTTTTTAATTTTTAAATACTAAAATATTAAAAGCAGTTTCATTAAATTTTCATTGATAAAATACAAAACAAGGTGTTTGGCGTGTTTCCCTTGAATTCATTTTCTTTTTATATATATATTTTGTTTTTTTTACTGGACATCTGTATTTTGGGTTTGTTTTTTTATTGGACATTGAATTGTCTGAACTCTGAAGGTTAAAAATTGGCTTTTTCTTTATGCACCCGTTAATTTTGAAAATTTTCAAAACACCCTACATTGAATATTTCTGATTCACAATTTTCTTAAGTCTATTTATGAATTTTAGGAATAGCAATGCAATCATGTAATTGCTAATCACCTGAATTTTAGAAATAGAAATGTATTATTAAACAATATGTCATGGATTATCAGTCCCGCAACTAGGTTGCACACAGTTGCAATTTAATGATCCGGAATGGGTTGCTGATTCATAATATAGTAAAATAATTTATTTTTTGAATCATGAAATTCATAGCTATAAACAAATTTTAAGACACCGTGAAGTCTCTTTAGAATAAGAAAATCAACACATATCATCTGGTACAACATATTGTAAAAGAATATCCAAAACAAAAGCTCACAGGAATGTTCAATAATAGTAAAATAAAAGAATAGGAAAAAGAGACAATGTAAATTTTATAAGTGATAAGGTTAAAAGAATCTGTTTCAATAAATCGCTGCAAGAAGTAAAATGGAGGTGCAAAGAGATAAAACCTTGAAATTTTGGATTATAATTTTCTAAGGACCATTGGCTCAAAATAACTTTCGTGTGCATACCAGCATTTGAATTTCATTTAATTTGGACCGTTGTAATTTGGATCATAGTAGCATTTTCTAGTCAACCCATTTGTTTTTATTTCATTTTGCTTTTTTGTTATTAGAGTCTGAAACAAACTTATTAAATGATTACTATGATTATTATAAATACCAAACTATAAAAAAATAATAAAACAGATGAAATAAAATTTGGTGTTAACATGAGATTGATTGCTATAAAAGAAACATGGTTTTGGTTTGGTCCCATTCTTTTTCTTTTCTTTTGTTTTGAAAAGCAAAAAATATCCATTCAATAAAACAAAACAGTATTTTGATTATGTACAACCAACAAAAAAACAAGACTCTATTCTCAAACCTAATAGTCAATCTCTAGAAATTAAAGGTTATCCACAAAACCTACACAATACAAAACAGTCAATATTAGCTCTATCCTTTTTCCAAGCATAATAAAGGATTTAAACATCAATTAAAAATTAAAACCTAACCTATATATTAACCACTTCCAAGGCATTAATTAAATACATCCAAAAATATCTAAAGATTCCAAAATTTTATTTTCAAATGTGATGGAGTTTTTAGATATCCATAAAGGCCAACATATAGAATGTCAAAAAATATACGCACTTTTCCTTTTTAATTTACCTGGTACCCAAGAGCTAACCAAACTGCACATACAATATAGAACATGAGGTAAATGTGATACAAAATCAAGACACCTCATTACCTTGCATCACAAAGTGTAAATAAACTTACAGGTTAAGAAAAGATGTTTGCAATTAATTATCCCTGCTAACCTTACAAAAAACACACAAACTTAGGCTCTGTTCGGGGTGGTTTTTGGTTTAGTTTTGAAATTTATAAAAACAAAAACTAGTTTTGGTTTTTTAAGTTCTCAAAATTTTAAAAACAAAATTGTTTTTGTTTTCAAATTTAAAATATTGTTTTCAAATTTTAACAAAAACACTAATTGGAGGTAGTGATCTAGACAGTCGTTGAAGGTGGTGGTCGGTCATTGACAATCGAAGGTGGTGGTTGGTGACTGGTAGTCGGAGGTAGCGGTGGGTGATCGGTGATTGAGGGTTGTAGTCGGTGATCACTGGTTAAAGGTGGTGGCCAGTGACCGCTGGTTAGAGTTTGCAGCCAGTGATCGTCGGTCGAAGGTGGTGGTTGGTGACTATCGGTTAGAGGTGACAACCATGACTGCTAGTCGAAGGTGGCGGCCAATGACTGCCGATCAGAGGTGGTGGCTGGTAATCGCCAATCGAAGGTAATGGTCGGTGACCTCCAGTCGGAGGTGGCGACCGGTAACCGCCGGTCGGAGGTGGCGATCAGTAACAGCCCGTCAGAGGTAGCGCGATCAATGACCGTTGGTCGGAGATGAAAGCTAGTGACCGTAGATCAGAGGTAGCAGTCGTGACCGCCGATTAGAGGTGGCAATTGGTGACCATCGATCGAAGCTGACGATTAGTGATTGCTGCTCAAAGGTGGGGCCTGGTGACTGCCGGTCAAAAGTGGCGACTGATGACCGTTGAACGAAGGTGGCGGTCGGTGACTGCTGATCAGAGGTGGAAGGCGGTGACCGCCAATTAGAGGTGATGGTCAATGGTAACAAGTGAAGTCAAGTAATGGGCTTAAATAAAAACAGAAATTTGAAAACCAAATTTTATTGTTTTTAAAATTGAGTGAAAACTGTTTCGAAAATGAGTAAGAAACCAAAACAGAACGATTTTTGCCGAACATGTTTCTGTTTTCAAAATACATTTCAAAACTAAAAACCAGAAATTTAGAACCACCCCGAACAAGGCCTTAGATCCTCTTGGATGCCTCTTTTAATCAAATTGTCCATGGTAGGGATTCTATTTTGCAGAACCTTCCATGAAAAGGCTATAATTTTGGAAGGTAACTTATCCTTCCATAACCACTTAAAGACCTCCAATTCATGATTCTCAATTATACCATAAATGTCTCTTGCATTAAGTATCTTATAAGCTGCTACCACAGAAAAAATGTAAGGACCCATCAGATAGTCACACCTATAAGTCAGGTTTTTGCTGCCCAACATAGGCATTCAATAATCGTCCCTCCAACGTATGTACTAATTCCTCCTCCCACACAAATAAATTCAGGTGCCAATTCCACTTCCAAATTGTCCTCCCTAATACCAAACCTCTCATGTCATGAATAGTTGCATCCTTTTGCTGTACCAAAGAAAATAATCTAGGAAAAAATTGGCACAAAGCTCCTCCACCTAAACAATTGTGTGACCAAAAAAGCGTATTAGCTTCATTCCCAACCCTCTACTACTACTAAAAACAAGAAAAGTGAGAGTGGATCTCCTTGCTTGATACCCCTTCCAAGTTGAAATTCGTCTGTGGAACTCCTATTAACTAGAATGGATATGTAATTATTTTTTAGTATGGTTAAAATCCATGATCTCCACTTATGGTTAAAACCCAACCTGCAAAGCATAATCTAAAAAATTCCAATTAACTGAGTTATAGGCTTTTTCAAAATTCATCTTAAACATAAAGTAACATTTGTTAAACCTATGTGCCCAATCAATTAGCTCGTTAGTTACTAAAACTCCATCAAGGATTGTGTTGTTTGGAACAAATTGCAGAGAAAGATTTGATTCATTGTCACCTCCTAAAGTTTTATGGGCCTCTACCTTATGCTTTTCACAGCCCATTACTTTATGCACCCCTTCATCATTTTCTAAGAATGGGCTTAGGCCCACAACTAGTCTCATACTAGGCTGCCTCATATTGCATACACTGAATAGATTGGACTCACGCCTCCTATTCCTTGGTTTCATAAGCGATTCTGGTGGGCTGTCACAGTGACTTTCTACCTTTGAATTTGAAAGAACGAGGTTTCAAGCAGAAATTATCATTAGCATTTTTTTTTATGACGTCATCCAATTCCCAGCCAATGCCTGACTCTCTCCTTAGTGCCCCAAGTCTCTATTCCATGAGAACTGGATCAGCCTTTTCTTCCCTAACACTGCTAAAGCTAGGCTCAGAAAGCTATTCTTCGTCATTCCTGTTGGGTTGTCCACACCAATCTACTTCACTTTTTTCCACTAATTTAATTGCAAAAATATGACCATCAATGTTAACATGCACAATATACTTAATAACATCATTAACCATTGTACTCACTGCAAATCTAGTCACATCCAACCTCTCCCTTCTAAGAGTACCTTCATCTGTATATAAGAAATTGCCACAGAAGGATCCTAGCTTCTAGAAAAATTCCTTCTTCCAAACGTGAACCGAAACCCTAAAACATGTAAGCCAAACCATCATTTCCTTATAAGTCATGGAAGGTTCCCATTGAACAATTTCAAAGAACCAATAGTCGACCAATCAACATTTCCATTGATATACTCCTTCACATCCTTTGCATTGTCCATTTCTAACAGAACCATATTGACCTCCATAGGCGTTGCCCTGATCCCAAAAATTCCTTCTTGATGTAATTTATGTGTTGTACCGTAAGAGGATCCTTTCTTTTTTACTTTCCCCACATGTGCCTTAGCCATCTTCGTCACTTCCTTTGCATCTGACTTATGATAAAAATTAAAACTTGAGACTTTGGAAGTTCTTCCTACACTTTTGATTTTTCTTCTAACAAATCCGTTAGGCTTCTTGACCGCATTTGCGTAGGATGCAGTTTGACAAACCCTCAAGGCTTCTTTCCTATGGCTCTGTTGATGATTAACTCT
Source organism: Psophocarpus tetragonolobus (assembly GCA_037954015.1). NCBI lineage: Eukaryota > Viridiplantae > Streptophyta > Magnoliopsida > Fabales > Fabaceae > Psophocarpus > Psophocarpus tetragonolobus. Next base: position 49,706,589 of record CM075693.1, on the reverse strand, counting down.
TCCATTAAAGGTGCTAACCCTCTTTGAAAGTTGACCCATAACTTTCATCACCGATGAAGATGTTGTCTAGTTTAAGTGTCAAGAACCAAGTATATTTCCCTGTTGTAAAACGGACGAAACCAAATCAATGACTTTTTTTCATGTTTGTTGGGTATCACGACTTCTTTAATGTTTCCATACAACTTGAAAATGCCTCACATGTATTTTGAACCATATTCCTTCGAAAAGTGAGTGAAGTAATATGATGTATATTACTCTTCCTTCCCACTAAAATTTCCTTGAAAAGTGTTTATGCTTCTCCCATCCTTCCTGAAATGTGACTTTTTTTCAAAATCCTTTTCAAGCCTCTTCCTATCTCGCCAAACCTCACACCACTCTCCCTACTATCCGCTTATACTATCTCGTTGAATCCTCCTATTGATTCAATATAGGGGAAAAAAGCATTTACACATTTGCCCCATGCTTTTGTTCATCTTCTTTTGGTATCTATATATATTTCGTGGGGAACTAACACTACAAAATAGGCAAAAATTAAGGTGTGAATGTCTAAACCATTACACATGCTCCATTTCCTTTCATTTTCTAAACAAAGCATCTACATGTTGAGGTTCGTTACTTCTAAAGTTCATACATGACAATAAGAAGGTTAACCGAATTCGCGAACGCAAGAACAAAGAAGAGAATTTAGAATGAGAACAAGAGAACAAAAACTAATTGAATGAGTGTAAGTGCATCAATGTTAACAGAAAATCATTTATAAGAGATATATATAAGGTTTACAACATGTCACAACAATCACACGATGTAATTAACCCACCCCTATAGAGAATTTAAATGCTAAAGGTTAGAAGCTACTAAGGGTACAGCAGAAACTCTAGTAAAAAACATTAACACATGTACACATTGACAAATTGTATAATACGTTAAATGAGAACAAGCAAAAGATGTTGTTTAGCATTCGATTATCAGTGTTTAGTCATTTAAAGTATGTTTTGGAGATATTATGATATAGATTATAATTTATTTTTTAGATTGTAAATTGTTTCGAAAGATAAACTAGATGTTTGGTAATATAGATTAAATTTAGAAAATGTTTTTCTTTGAAAGAATAAATTATTTTTAAGAAGCTGATGTAGTTTATAATTATCTTTCAACAACTTATTTTTTCATTCAATTGTTTTAATATTTTTTGTATTCCATAAAAACTTACTTTTTATTATTTTAAAACTATTTTTCAACAAACTTACCAAAACAAAGGCGTATAATCTGGTGTTGTAAGTGCAATTACTAACACTAGACAGGATGACCTGATGTTTGGGAGCCTTTGCAGCAAACTTCACAGACATGTGAGAATTACCTCAGACGTGTGAAACTATACATTTTCTTTGCGTGTCATCCACAGCAAACTATTTTTCACAAGCGCTTCAAGCCTTCAACCACGTCATTGTGAGATTCGTGACAACTTTGTGGTGTGCGTCATGCATATCAGATTTCATGTTTGCTACCAGGGCTTCAACCACAGGTCCACGGTGTTGAGGTATTCGTGACAACTCTAGAAAACTTTCAAACCAGTTGTTTCCTACAAAAAGGGGCAGTACTCTTCTATAAGCTCCTATCATCTTAGAATGCATATAACAATTAGATGAAGGTTTAGACTTTTTCTTTGTTTGTTCTTCTGATTTATTTATGTTTTAACGTAAATAAATGTTATCTAATAAATTATATATATGTTAGTGTATACACTCGTGGCTTGCACGATGATATTTATGTCTATGTGTATTAAAAAATATAATTATAATATTAAAATTATCTTAAAGTTATTAATATCTATAAATATTATAAATTAGTAGTTGAATATAAGGAAATTTAAAATTAAAACTATCCTAAAATATAAAGTTTAAAAACTATTATACATAATTCTTAGATGTTGCATGAAACACTTTATTTCTTCATAAATATTACTCATAATTTTGATAAGATATTCTATAATAGGAAACATAAATAGAAAATAAATAATATAAAAAACAAATAAATTACCTTATCTAAACTATATGTATATCATTTAAATTATAATTAGTCTAAAAAAACTTTATAAAAATATATTTTCTTTGTCTTTGGATCATATTTTTTTTCTTATGGTGCTCTATATAAAAAAAATTTGTTGGTACATGATTTCTCATTAAAAAATCTTAAACATGTTATATTTTTTTATATTTATGAATTTTACAAATAGAAAACCACAATAAAGTTAGACAGTTTGGCAAACACCAAAATATCTTGATTCTAGTCAAATATTTTCCATAGCAAAATAGTACCAAACACATGAAAATCACCAATTTCAAATAGAGCAAACTGGTAGTTGTATTTGACTATTTGATAGTTGTCTACTGACTAGTCCCCTTGGACCAATCAAAATCAGAAATGTTAGTGAAGGTTTAATTAAGGTTGTTAATCAACAGAAAAAGAAAGAAAAGAAAAAACCTTATACAATTTAAAAGACATTAAACTAAGAAATTATGGTCGAACTGGAAGGACTTTTGGCAAAGGCTCTTTAGCAAAGACAGACAGATCTGTAACTTGTAATCAGAAGAAATCAACGGAGCATTTTCGTCCCTTGAAATTTTGTTGATTCAGTGCAACAAAACTTGCTCTTGCTCTTCTCCATCAATCCAGCCATGGATTCCAGCCTTAACAAGCAAAGGGTCTTTGAATATCAAGCCCCACACTAGAAAATTTCTCCTTGGCACCATGAAGTCTTTCTCTTTGAGTCTCAAGCTTGGGCAATAGTCCCCAATACCATCTCCAAGATAGATGATCCTCTTGTTACCCTCTTATGAAATTGAATCTTGGATTCTATCTATAATTAAACCATGCAATGGTTAAAAATAAAATATGATTTTAGGATTATAATAATTGGTTACAAAATTCCAAATATTAGAAGCTTCTTAATTGGTGTAAGAAGCTTCAATCTAGCATCATTTGGTAGATAATTCCTTATTTATGTTGAACTAGGTCGGTCTTGGTCAAAATTATTCTTTGCGATAGTCAAATTCAGCCGGCACAAATCAGAGAGAAAACGACCATCAAGTTGCTTGTTGGTTAGGCAGAATATTTTTAATTTTTTAATGGCCAAAAAATTATGAGACAAACAACACTCTATTATACGATCAATTTGTGACCCATGAACATGTTGAGTCACGTTAGCAGCTATCTTGATAGTTAAAAATACAAAATAATACTTTCCCAAAAGCTAGAGCCAGTTAAGATCAACATAAAACAAAATAATATCTAGAAACGTGGATTGTGGACAACTGTTTACACAAATCAACTTGAAAACAAAACAACTCGTGTACATTTTTCAACTTCCACCATGATGTTGACAAATCAAAGAACGGTCCACATTATGTAAAAAACAATACCTTTTAACAAATTAAAAGATAGATGAAAAACAATATCTATATTTACCTTGCACATGTTTGGAGGGCACAAAGTGCAGCCATGAGAAGCTTTGTTGAAGTCATGGTAAGGTAAAATCTTTAACATTCCTTCTTCATTAACATAACTCTAGTTAGTATTGAACTCCGAGAAGTATTCTGTAATTTCCAAGTGCTTCCGAATGGTCTCGATGAAAAACATGTTGGCATCAGTCACAATTCTCAAATCACATTTGAAAAAAAAATTCCACCATAAATTTTCTCATCAAATATTTTTTTTAAAGTAAAATATATTTTTAATCGCTATATTTTCTGTCAATCGTGATAAAAATTTATATATTTTTTATTAATAAATTTTTAAATCAAATTCAAATATTTTCAATTTTGGAAAGAAAATTCATGATATAAAAATATGAACATTTTAACTTAAAGTAAAAAAAAAAAAAAAAAAAGTCATTATTTGCTTAAAAGAAAAGAAAAATAGCAGAAACAAAAATTTGGACTTGAAGGAAAAGAGATGCATACCTTAAAGCATGAGCAGCTTGAGTAGCGGGTATTACTCTGGGGTGCAATGGAATCTTACGCAGAGCCTCTTGGATGTCCTTAAGGGTTTTACCATGTGAATAAAGCTCCATCATCATTTTGTCCTGTAATTCCGAAATTCAAACACAAAACAGTTGGTTTGACAAAATTAAAGTAGTATTGAAAATAGTAGAAGATGTGGTCGTGACTTACCATGAGAGTGTTCCAAGGCATGATGGGACGGAGGTGGTTGAACAAATGGGTGAAACCCAATTCGTCGATAACCTACTTGTCGTTGTGGACATCAACAATGGTCTTGTCAAAATCGAAAACAACCACATTTCTGGATATGTTGTTTTGGGGAATGAAGAAGAGAGGTCCTTGTAAATATTTGTATTAGCAAAACAGAATGAGAAGGGTATTTATGGTGAATGTGAGTTAAGGATAAACCTCCCCCCAAAAAAAGTATATTTGATTCCAAAGGTATATAGCATTGCACATGGATAGTTCCTAGTTCCTAGCAGGGGAGAAAGAGGCCACCATAACTGAAATCATTTTACTTTTGTCAAAGTCATGGCAAATTTTGGGCATGCCATGTTTCATCTTCAATTCTTACTGTTGGATCTCCTGAAATTTGACTTGGCCAGAGGATCGGAGAGCATAGGTTCTGCAAATAAAAAGAGGAATATTCAATTTTGGAAATAAGATTCATTTTAGCGGAAATGCACAGTACCCACCAGGAGAATATTATGGGTATAGTTCGCTTCTAAACAAGTTTTGTTTATTCACACAATTCATTCTTTGCAGTTTGCAATCTCACTTCACACACCAAATATTATCCATTAAAAACAAATTATACTACATTTAATAAATTAACAAAATAATTGGGTCAATATGTGCAACTTTGTACTTGCTTTTCAAAACCAAGCAATTTAACCAACAAAAGTTTTCATCTTTCACAGCACTCTTACTTTCCAAATAGTTTTAAAGAAAATAAAATTGTAATCGTGGATATTACAATGAATCATACTATAAACCTTTATTAATTATCCCATCTTCACTTATCATTCTTATTAGATCTTAATTGCACCCTTTTAAAATTTGCTCCAGTTTTGCCACTCCAATTAAGTAAAGGTCTTTTCTGGCATAATCACAATCCTACCTATTATTCCTATATCTAATACAAGAGTCTCCTTTTGTTCGGAAAAAGCAAATAATATGAGAAACTTTGATTTGAGACTATCTTCTTTCCACTACCTCCCTTCGCAAAATTGAAACAATGAGTCATCTCTTACCATAACATTCATGCTTCCCCTAAACCGTTCCCTACCCCCACACTTGATTTTACCTTCACTATTCCTCTAAGAACAACTTACTTGTAATGTCATCATATTTAGCATGAAAGAAATTTACCCATAAATCGTCTTCTCCATTAAGGATCTCCTATCTCTATTTTCATAACAAAACTTTATTAAAGTCTTCCACATCTTTAGTTTTGAGACCCCCTTATTCTTTCTCCATACACACCATCTCCCATTTAATCTAAATCAACTTTTTGCTATCCTCATATCCTCCCACAAAAACCTCTTCTGCAAACTTTGAATGGAATAATACACTGTTTTTGCAATCCTATAAAAAGAAAGAAAAAACAAAGAAACAAATGAAAGACTGGATTTGATTAAACAAATATGTCCTCCTAATGATCAATTTTTCTGCTTCCAACGTGATAATTTAGCTCTCAATTTTTCCACCAGAGTCTCGATGCATTTTCTCTCACACTAACACTTCCACAAGAACTCTCCGATGAGAAAACGGCAAATGCATAATCCTACAGTTAAGAATTGTAACAAAAGATAGTATTTTCTACTCCTTCATCTTTATACCTTCTATACTACTCTTGTAAAAATTGACCTTCAAATCTAATGTCATTTCGTAACATCTGTATATACTTTTCAATTTAATGCATCTTCAATATATTGTTGTCTTTAAATAATAAGCTCATATTAGCACATTCATATTTTTAGGTAAACATATATATAACCTCCTATTATAGGTCTGTCATAAGTAATACTTCCTTGTGTACTACTTAATTTGATATAAAAACCTTAGTCAACACCTAATAAATGAGCTTTAAATTAATAAACAAAAATTAAGATAACATCTTTCAAATAAATAAAAATATTATATTAACTCCAAATTTGTAAGTTCAAAAGTGTATGAACTAAATCAAATGATAAAAAGCATAATATTTGAAGGCTAGACTAGAGTAGTAGAAATTGAACATATGCTTAAATTGTTTTCTAAATTTAGGTCTCCTGCAGATGTTCCTAAATCAAACACATTTTTTCACATTATTAATTTCACCAACAAAGTAATTTTATAAAGTAATGTAAAATCGGCTTAGACCAGCGATGGTCAAACTAGTTTAGGGTTTGACCAAAAATTGGTCATATGACTCATACAAGTCGACAACCCGTGTGTTAGACCAATTCTACTAATGAACTAATTACAAATCCATATGAGCTATTCGATTTTATAGTTAACTTGATTAATATAATTTACACCGATTTATATTAATTATTTTCAATTTTCCTGGAATCAAATGTATAACAAAGTTTTCTACATGCATATTGATGAGTCAATATTTGGATCAAGATTATCAAAATTAATTTTGAATCAAATTGATTTTTAAAATTAATTTTAATTAAAATTGATTTTAAGATTAGGTGTGATGTTTTTACTATAAACGTAAGTTAGGAATAAAATTCATGTAAAACTCTTGATCCATTGCAAGAGCTATTTCAGCTTGTACTTTAATAGAAAATTAATTCTAAACCAAAAATCAATTCTAAATTATTTTCAAACAAAAAATTAAGCATATCAAAATTTATATAAAATCAATTACAAATTCAGAATCAATTATTTAATGAAAAACCAATTGGTACTTGCCTACTTGGTTAGCAAATGAGGAAATATAAACTTAAAAAATTATATATGTAGTAGTAGTTGAAAATTGTATAATCTCCTTAGGTAAAAAGGATTCACAATAACATTAGACTAACATTTATTTGGAAAATCAATGATATGTTATTTATGTACATACTTTTATATATAAACTATATGTATTTATGGTAGATTTTTTTATTTTTTAATAAACTTGAGTTGTTATGTGTTTTAATAATTAGCTGTTATTTTAAATTATAATGAATATAATTTCAACTTTTGATAAGATTTGAATTTTTAAATTTAGATATGTGTTATTATAAATTTTGTTATTTAAAATATTAAATACTTTATCATAATAATTATTTTAAATCAATATATGAGCTAACCACTAGATTAATTTTCACAAATCTACTACAAAGAGCCAAAATCATCAATTCATTATATAGCTGCAACTTATTCAAGTAATTAATCTAAGTCAATTGTTATGGAAAGTTTAGCTCGCATGGTGGATGATTTTTCCAGTTTTAAAATGCATAAAAGCAATTAGTAATTAGTGGTCGAAGATAGATAATTGATTATAGAGGATGGTAGTTACTATCTGACAATCAGTAGTCTCAGTCGCTAACCGATAACATGAAGTGTTCATAGTCAATTGACAGTCAGAAGTGACAGTCACTGACTAGTAATTGATGATCGGAGATGACAACTAATGATCAACGACCAAGACTCGGCAATTGATGATCGATAACCAATTGTTAACTAGTAATCAGAAGTTACAGTAAATAAACAGTAGTCAAAGATAGTGTTTGGTGATCAATAATCAAAGTGAGGGGTTGATGACCAATGATAAACTATCAACCTACAATCAATTACCAATAGGCGATAACCAAAGGTGGCAATTGATGGCCGATAGTCAAAGCTAGTGGCTTATGATCGTGGTTGAAGCAATTGGTGACTAGTAATTGGAGATGGGTGATTAGTGACTAATGACTGACAATAACAATCAATGACAAATGATTATAAGTGACAACTAGTAACTAGCTACTAGAAGTGGTGTCAATGAGGTGGTGAGTGACAATAAAGGATAAGCTTAAGTAAAATAAAAAACATAAAATTCAAAACCAAATTTTATTTTTTTTTAAATAAGATAAAACTATTTTAAAATAACTAAATAATTAAAACAGAACTGCTTTTTTTCTAACACATTTATATTTTAAAACTAAAAACATAAAATCACCTCCAACAGGGAACAGAGAGTTGTAGACTACTTGTTTGATTCTTAAAAGTTATAGGTACTGGCATTTAAGAGTGTGTTTGGGAAATTGAAAATTTATATTATTTTATAATAGATTATAATTATAATCAATTTTTATTTAGATAAATTTAATGAAAAGTGATTTTAAAATAATTAATTTTTGTTTAAATCCAACAAAAATCAGTTTATATAATGTAAGATTGTTAAAAAAGAAAAACATGATATTGAAAATAATCTTAAGTTACAAATTTCTAACTTCTCAAAAAGAATTTTTTCTAAATTTAAACAATATTCTCAAACATCTAACTTATATCTTACAACAATGTAAAATTAAAAAACAAATTATAATATAAATTAAAAAAAATTTCAAACTTGTTATAAATCTCTCAAAAAAATTCAAATAAATTAGTTTTATAATAATAATATTGATATATTGATTCTTAAAATATTTTAAAATGTTAATAAAAGTTATTTAGAATTCAACTTAAACAACAATATAAAGGGAATAGAACTAATTTATCTGAAAATCTTCTTTCAACATTTATGTACTAGAAAATCAAAATAAAAAGTATGCTTACTTGTTTACGAAACTCAAATGTTAAGGAAAATATTTTTTATAGAAAAAAAAAATCAATTGGAAAAGAGATTATCTCAAGGGGTAATCTAGGAAAATCAATTGTTGAAAATAATCTCAACGCTACCAAGGTCACACTTTTTTTCCTTCACATATGCACTTCTTTTATTTTATTTATTTTTTTCTCTGTTCTGCAAAATACTGATTCACTTAACATTGTTTCTATTCCATAATCGTTTGTATTTGCAGATGAAGGGTTCTTTTAGCCGTGATTATTTTGATTAGTTTCTTATTTTTGCCGCTAATAAAAAAAAATAGAAATCAAAGGTCATCATGTTGGGTATGATTGTGGAAGACCAAATATCTAGACTGTAGTCAAATACTTATCAAATAGCACATAAAAATAAGAAAATAACCAATCCACAAGGATTTAGAGCAAACTGGTATTTCCATTGATAGGAGTTATGATTGGTCATCTTGGACCAATTCCAAGGTTGGGCATTTCAGTGAAAGGTTAATCAGGGAAAAAACAACTTTTAGAGTTATGATACATTTTTATATATAGTATAAAGTAAGAAATTATGGTCGAACTGGGAGAACTTTGGGCAAAGGCTCATGAGCAGAGACAGATAGAGTCTGTAGCTTGCAATCAGATGCAATGAACAGAGCATTTTCGTCCATTGAAATTTTGTTGATTAAGTGCAACAAAACTTGCTCTTGCTCTTCTCCATCACTCCAGCCATGGATTTCAGCCTTAACAAGTGAAGGGTCTTTGCATATCAAGTCCCACACTGGAAAATTCTTCCTTGGCATCATGAAGTCTTTCTCTTTGAGTCTCAAGCTTGGGCAATAATCCCCACTACCATCACCAAGATAGATGATCCTCTTGTTACCCTCTTCTGAAAGTGAATCTTGGATTCTATCTATGATCAAACCCTGCCATGGTTGAAAATACAATAACATTTTAGAATTATAATAATGTGTCGCAATTAAAAATAAAAGATTTAAGAAGCTTCAACCCAACATCTTTTGGTAAATAATAATTCTTTATTTATTTGGAACTATTGGTGGGCCTAGGTCAAAAATGATTGTTTATTTTTTTTTTCAATCAAATCCAGTGGGCTTCAAATCAGAGACCAAAACCACGATAGTGGTTGGTTGATTAAGCAGCATTTTTATATTTTTTAAAAGGCCATAATATCACGAAACAGCACTCCGTTGTTATAGGATCAATTCATGACTCAGAAACCATGTTGAGTCACGTTAGGGCTATGTTTATTTATAGCTAGAAATACAAAAAGTAATACTTTCCCATAAGCTAGAGCCAGTTAAGATTAATTGAAAAGTATATCTAGAAACTTGTGTTATTGCCAAATGTTTACACAAACAGATTTTTTTTATTTTTAAATAGCCAGGAGTTTCAATTCAGAATTACTCAACTGCATTTTTCAATTTTAACCATTTTTTTTACCACGAAAGACAGGTCCACGTTGTTTGAGAAAAATAAGGTAAATAGATAATGGATGAAAATTGAAAAACAATGTCTATAATTACCTTGCACATGTTTGGAGGGCACAAAGTGCAGCCATGAGAAGCTTTGTTGAAGTCATGGTAAGGCAAAATCCTCAACCTTCCTTCTTCATTAACATAACCCGGGTTAGTATTGATCTCCGAGAAGTATTCCCTAATTCCCAAGTGCTTCAGAATGGTCTCGATGAAAAACATGTTGGCATCACTCACAATCCTCAAATCACATCTGAAAAACCAAATGCCACCATAAATTGCGCCCGCAAATCATATTGAACAACAAAAATTAGACCGGATATGCATAGTTACATACCCTAAAGCATGAGCAGCTTGAATAGCGGGTATTACTCGTGGGTGCAATGGAATCCTACATAGAACCTCTTCGATATCCTTAATGGTTTTACCATGTGAATGAAGCTCCATCATCATCCTGTCCTGTAAACCCAAAATCCAAACACAAAAACTCGGTTATTCATGCCGTTAAAACAATGCATTTTGCAAAATTAATATTGAAAAAGATACTAAAAAGGATAAAATAGATTTATTGGGAAAAAAAATTATAATTTTGAATGAAGAACATAATGAACTGAGTCTGAGTTGTTATCTATAATGAGGGGGGATAAGATGAAAAAGGAAGAGGGAGGCAAAGTGATACCATGAGAGAGTTCCAGGGCATGGTGGGATGAAGCTGGTTGAAGACATGGGTGAAACCCAACTCGTCGATGACCCAGTTGTCACTGTCGACATCGACAATGGTCTTGTCAAAGTCGAAAACAATGACGATTCCAGACATGTTGTTTTGATGAATGGGTAAATCTGAGGAAAGCTAGCTGTTTATCAAGAATAAGACTCTGTTTGGGGGTGTTGTAGTGCTCTCAAGATGGGTTCTTGGATTGGTTTTGCAGAAAAGGGTATTTATAGTGAAAGCGGTGAAGGAAGAAAAAAGAATCTTTGATTCCAAAGGAATATTACATTGCACAATGGGAGAAGGAGGCATGAAAAATTGAAAGCCGAATAGTTGGCATGGTTAGATGAATTTGGGTTTGTCAAGTTTAAAGTTAAAATGTGTAGCGTTGGATGTGATGAAATTTGGGTGGAGAGCGAGACGCCGGGAATAAAAGGGAATATTCGAGAGAAGAATTCGAGAGTCTTTTCTTTTGTGGTGACTGTGAAATGCACTAATCCACCACCAGAATATTCTCGGTATAGTCCCATTCCATAAAACTTAATCCATGCTTTTCATTTCTTTTCTCTTCTCAATTAGTAAATTACGTATTTTACTTATTAACAATATCACTAACAAAGACTATTAATATTTTTAGATGTAAATTATATTATAATTAATATCTGTGATAAAAAATTTTAATTATAAATAATATTTTTAATTTATCATTAATAATTCAAATATAATACTCTTGTTTTAAAAAAACTGTAGTAATTTTATTTAATAATAAAGATAAAACGTATATTAAAAGAGATAAACGGTTAAGCAAATAGGTGGATAAATAAAGATAAACATTAGTTTGATTTGAGAAGATTGGGAAAATACAATGTTTAATCTAGTTGTTAAATTAATTTAAGATTAAAAAATACTCAAAATAAGTAAAAATCAAAACATACTCAATATTCAATATTGATAACCTCTTTTAAAGATGAATAGAAGTTTATACTAAAATTAAAAAAAGAAAAACATAGATTAAAAGATAAATTGTTAGGAAAATAAGTGCACAGATAAAATACAAAGTGTAATTTGAGATAGTTAAGAAAGGAGTTTTTTTATCTAAAATTGAATTTAATCAAATTTTAAATCAAAATTAAAATATTTTTATATAAATAAAAAAATTAATTACTTTTTTATCTAAAATTGAAATAAATTATTTTGTTATCTCCATTTTTCAAAATACTTATTTTACCCTTATATCTATTTACAAATTAAGAAATAAATTATTTTGTTATAGGAGAGGTTTGAGCTCACAACTTCTTTCTCACCAAACGTAAACTTGGTTACTAGATCAATGTTATAACCTTAACTACAAAATTACTTAAAAACATTTATATCCAACATACTTAATTGTTCTATTATCCATGATTTATAATATTATATTTTATATTATTTATACTATTAATGAAGAAAATTCTCATTTTTATGTCCATTTTTCGAAATACATACTACACCTTTATATCTGTTTTAAAATAAAAAACAAACTGAGTAATTCAAACCTAGAACCTCTTATTCATCAAATATAAACTTTGTTACTAAATCAACCTTATAATCTTAAGAACAAAATTATTTTAAAATATTTATAGCTAACATACTTAATTGCCTCAATATCTATAATCTATATAATCAATCATTTATAATATTATATTTTATATTATTTATACTATTAATAAGGGAATTCTCCCTTTTAATGTTTACTTTTCAAACTAACTATTTTACCCTTATATATATTTGAAGATTAAAAAATAAATATATATTTGAACCAACAATCTCTCTCTCCAAATGTAAATTTTGTCACTAAATCAACTTTATAACAACCTTAAGAACAAAATTACTTTAAAAATATTTATATACAACATACTTGATTGTCTTACTATCTATAATCTATATGTACAAAGAATAATTTATAATATTATATTTTATATTATATTATATAATGGGAATAAGGTCTTTTGATGTCCACATTTTATGAATGTTTTACTCTTATAAACAGTTGATGACTTCTCTCACTCTCACAAATATAAATTTTGTGAATATGAGCTTGATTGATTTAATTTTTTTTTTTCAGTTTTTTAAAAGAGTCTTCAAGAATAGTTTTCCAAAACTGTTTTCGGGAAAAAAAAAAACTTGTTTGGTAAGTCTTATTTGAAAATTATTTTGAAAATATAAAAATGAAAAAACTTTTTTTATATTTATTAGAATTTCATTAATGAAAAGTAAAAGACAACATATTATGATTGTATTTCGAGTTTTCAAAACAAAAATAGAAAACTAAAAAACAAAACTACTTTTAGTTTTTCTTGTTTTTTAGTTTTTCTTGTTTTTTAGTTTTTAAAAACTAAAAAATTAGAACTGTTTTCGAAAACTGTTTTCTAAAAACACTGTCCAAGCGAATTTTTTAGTTTTAAAATACTAAAATAGTTAAAACAGTTTTATAAAACTGTTGTCAAACAAGCATTATATGTACACTTTTTTATCATTAATATTTTTAATAAAAATGCAAATACATAAGTAAAATAATATTTTAAATTTTATTCAAATTCTTTCCACTTTTAGGATTGTCACACTCATGATCATTTACATGTTTATGTCACGTAAATTTACTAGCATTAATAATAAAAATCAATATATGAAAATTTATATTATTTCAAAAATAATATATTAAAATTTATAATAACAAATTTATAATTAGTTGTTAATATAAAATTATTTTATATTATATATATATTAACAAAATCGACACACTAGCATCTAACATTTACTTATAAAAAAATTATATATATTAAACTTTTAAAAAAATATTTAAAACATATATTTGTAAAAAGATAAAAATAGTGATATGTTGATAATATAAAATAGTTTTTATTGAAATTCATAAACTATAACATAATATAAATTTATTAAATTTTCCAATAATTAAAATTCATGAGTGGATGACGGTCACTATACCACCATTAAATTTTTATAAAAGAAATTATTCTCAAGATTTTTTAAAAGAATTAACAAAATTAGTATTCAAAACATATGATTCATGCGTAGTTCAGTTAGTAGTAGATGCTGTGTTTGTGAAAAATGACCTGTGTACCTTTCCGCAAAATACAATTTTAAGAAGGCGAAAAAGAGTTTTAAATGGACTAAATAATAACAAAACAAAAACAAAAACAAATTTTAATATTTTAAGATTTTTCTGTGGATGTAAACCTGCTCGCAAAACATGTGCGGATGAAAAGTCGCGTTTGAGTTCCCTTTCGTTTGTCGCCGTCGCGTTGCAAATGAGAGGTCAAAATTCAAATTTCGAATGTCCCATGGAAACATTGCTGCTTGCTTCGGATGCTTCCTACAATCTTCTTTCCTTCCGCGGTATTTATTTTTAATATATTTCAGATAAGATAAATATTATGAGCTAAATCGATTTTTTCTTTATTCTTTTAATAATGTTTCTGTGATATGCTAAATTCCTTTTATAAAAGTTTCAAACATAATATCTCCCCTCATCTTTCATCTTAGGAATGAAACGGCCACACCACCGCAACAAATCTAATGGACTAAGTGGTGGATACTAAAAAATAGTAAAATATATATATGGTAATAAAATGTAAAAAAAAATAAATTAGATAATAAATTCCAAAAAAGAATAATAATAAAAATATATAATTAAACGTTAATAATGTTAGAGAGAATTTTGGTGTTTTTACAAGAAATGGAATACGACTTGACGGTGGGCTAATAAGATTAAACGACATAGGTACTCTTAATTGGTGTTCGATATTTATTAACATGATGTTTGGATTGTAGTGTTATTCAATACAGACTCGTGATGATTTGAGTATTAATAGTTTTATTATTATCTTGTCATCTCTCTCTTTTTTGTTTTTGCTTTGTCACACTCACACTCACATCTTTAAATACTAATGGTTAATGGATTGGGCCTTCTGATTCTGCGTCTTCAATTTGCTATTCCGCTGATTTCTATTACCATTAGCTTTAGTGTTCCTTTCCATCATCATTTTCACTCAATTTCATTTTAACTACTAAATCATGTTTTTTATAAGTAAATATTAGTTATTAACTTGTTAGAAAAGAATCAAAACCTATGGTCTCTCTTCTCATCTCTTCATATATTAATTTTATGAAGAGATAATTCTTATAACTCCTATAAAGTAATTTTTTATTTTCAGCATAAATAACACCTGCATTTCGCTTGAGACAATGATCATCAAAACGAATAAAATTACCATAAAATACTTTTTGAGTATTTAATATAATTATATATTTAAAATTCAAAGTCCATGTTAAAAGTATTGTGTTGAAGCAAAACAATTAATGTTATGAAACATGGTACTGAAAATTGAAATGGTTAGGTTACGTTACGTTCCCATCCAATTGGGATGTATTCGCAAAAAGGATCAACTCGCGTTATTCCGTTCACAAATAAATATTGGTATATCTGTCTGAGTAAGGGATTACGTAATTGCATGAATTTAAAAAAAAAAAGCAAGGAGACTCTTCACATTTTATGTTGCTCGTGTCATCTTTTCAATATACTTCATTATTAAGTCACTCAATAACAATCTTGTTAATTTTATCTTAAGTGCACCACGCATTAAGAAACTAAATAAATCTTTATTTTAAAACGCATGGGACCGTAATTTGGTGCATCTCAATAAAAATCTCTCTCTTTTCTGTCTTAAACACTATTTTTCACAAATAATTTATTTCCAAAATACATATATGCGTGGATTCACTTAATTCAAAAATAGTTTAAGAAAATTACTCTCGGTCTAATCATTCATTTTCTTGATTGATTTGATTTGTTTTTTAGTTTTTAAAAAAAGTTTTCAATAATTATTTTAAAATTATTTTTTGGAAAAAGAGAAAAAAACTTATTTAATAAGTGTTATTTGAAAACTATTTTAAGAATGTGAAAAAATGAAAAAAAAAACTTGTTTATATTTATAAAAATGACATTAATGATAATTAAAAAAAAACATATTTTGATTATATTTTGATTTTTCAAAACTAAAAAGCAAAACTACTATTGCTCCTATTTTTTTGTTTTTAAAAATTAAAAAACTAGAATTGTTTTCAAAAACTGTTTTAAAAATCATTATCTAAACTATTTTTTTAGCTTTTAAAAACTAAAATATTAAAAATAGTTTTATAAAAAACAGTTGTCAAACAAACACTAAGGGTTTCATTGGTTTGATTTTATTTTTTAGTTTTTGAAAAGAGTTTTCAAAATTTATTTTCTTGAAAAAAAAACTTGTTTGATAAATGTTATTTGAAAACTATTTTCAATATGTGAAAAAGAAAAAAATTTATTCATGTTTGCTAAAACTCCATTAATGAAAAGTGTAACATCCCAAAATCCTAATATTATTTATACCCATTTATTCACTTAATAAATTCTTAACATATTATCTACACAGATACATTGCGTGCCCTTTTCACAATCAAAACATAATTAATACATAATTCACACTACACATATACATAACATGTCATCTATCCACTAAAACATAACTAATACATATTCTGATACATAACATAACTTCAACCAATATAACTTAATCATTATCATAAGTTAATGTACATACTTAAAACATAGCTACTAGGTTCGAACAATTCATATGACATTCTCAAAAGGAAAGGCTTTAGTTTCGTGTAGATGTACATATTCTAATACATACATTAACTTAAACTATTTATATCACAAAACAAGTAAAATATGATCTTTCACCAACCTTGTTAGTTCTTACTTCTAGAAGCATCATTGATATTTGTTCTCATGCAAAGCATGTCATCACAGTCATGCAGAACACACAAACATTGCAAGGGTAAGCATATGATAAAAGATATATTATTATTATATTATAATTATGTCATCTCAAAGTACAACAACAAAGTAATCACATTTATGTTCTACCTGAACATAAGCACTCACAACAAACTAATCACACTTATGCATCACTTGAACATAAACACTTATAATAAATCAATCACATTTATGCTCCACCTTAACATAAGCACTCACAACAAAACCAATCACACATATGCTCACCTTAACATAAGCATTCACACAAATTAATCACATTTATGTTCCACCTAAATATAAGCACTAACAACATTTAGTTGACGTGTTCCAAAAAGACTTAATTAAGTAGGACACCAAGGCGGCTAAAGACCTCTCACAATTGGATTCTAGATTCTAAGTGACCCTTCTGACAACCAACTCAAGTCAATAGCATACTTATTCAACATTGTTGCCTAGAGTCTGATTGACCCTTATAACACACAACTGTTGTAGAAGCGTATTCCTAAAGTAACTTCAATGCAAGACTACAGTATACTCCCCAACGGCGAAATACTTACATTGCAACCTTCAATGCAAGGCTACAAGTGTACTCCCCAACAATAAGTACTTACATTGACCTTGTCGGTGTCATTAACTCACTATTCAACACCTATATTATCGACATATGGGTCACAACTAAAGCTAAGTTACCATCTACAATATCATTCATTAATACTCCTTATTAATGAATTACAATCATTAATCATCCTCGAACACAATTTTAACAACTCATCATATCAGCATAGCATCTCATAAACATGTATCTCATTTCACACACATCACCACAACATTGATCACAATATAATCTATCAGCAATTATGTGTTAATTCTCGAAATAGTTCAACATATCACCATTTATTCAAAATATACAATCACATGCTCGACAAACCATCAAATCAACATCTTTATAAAAAATAACATTTCAAATTATCAGTTTCACCAAAATATCGATCTCTCAACATTTACAAAGAGCATTCAATACATTCAAAAATTATTTTAAGAAAGTCACTTCCAAAAATATACTTCATCTCATTTACACAAAACACTCAATTTCATAAAACACTCAATCAAAGTCAAAAGCACAAACACTCAAAATCAATTAACTTCACAATCGTCAAATCTTAATTTTCAAAGTAAAAGCAAATATTTAGCTTCTCTTACCTATTTCTCCCTTTAAAAGTTGACTCAAACAGAAAGGGAAGGATTTTAAAGGGAGGGATCAATCTGAAAAAATTCCCAAAATCCTGACAGATAGGAACCTAAGAAAATTAGAATTTTCAAAGGAATTCCCTTTTAACATGAACAACAAGATTGAAAATTATCAGAAAAATATTTGTTGATTTATGATAAAACTTACCTATAATAGAGATAACTCAGCAATAAAAGCTATGAAAAAAATTACGTTGAAATCCATCAATGTATTAATGACCATGCAAACAACCAAAGAGTAACTGTGAGAGTCAGAGAGAACGTAACGAAGGAAAAAAAGAAGAATCAGGAGAAAAAGAAAAGAAAAGTAGAAAGAAGTATGTGTGTCTATATATATATATATATATATATATATATATATATATATATATATATATATATATATATATATATATATCATAAAGTGTATTTAGTATTGCTAAATGTAGCCCTCTCTGATAACGGGCTTTTCAAAAACTTCTCGAAACTCAACTAAAACCTTCTGAAATAAAATAATAATAATAATTTCTCACATCTTTGCCCTTCTACTATCAATTGAATATCACCACAAAGCATTAACATCAATAATAACTCATCACACCTGAATTTAAATAATAATTTAAGTAAAAAACTTAAATTTAGTTTCCCGTAATATTTATTTTTTTCCACTAATAATCTATTAATTAAATCAATCCTTAAAAAAAGAAAAAATAATGTATTCTTATTGTATTTTGAGCTTTCAAAATAAAAATAGAAAACTAAAAAACAAAACTACTTATAATTGTTCCTGTTTTTTAATTTTTAAAAACTGAAAAGTCATAATGTTTTCGAAAACTATTTCAAGAAAACTGTTTTGAAAAACACTTATGGTTTTAATTGTTTGTTTGACGACTATTTTATAAAACTATTTTCAGTATTTTAATTTTTAAAAACTAAAAACCTCGTTTGGATAATGTTTTCTTAAAACAGTTTTCGAAAACAATTTTTGTTCTCAAGAACAATAATAGTTTTGCTTTATAATTTTCTATTTTTGTTTTGAAAAATAAAAAATACAATGAGAATATATTATTTTTTATTTTTCATTAATGTCATTTTCATAAACATGAACAATTTTTTTTTATTTTCACAAATAAAACTTATCAAACAAGTTTTTTTTTCTTCTTTAAGAAAACAATTTTTGAAAACTATTTTTAAAAACACTATTTAAAAACTAAAAAACAAAATTAAATCAGTTAAGCCTTAAGTATTTATATATATATATCTATATAAATGAGAACAACTCAAGTGACAAAAATGGTTACGGTGAGAAATGAGAAAACATAATGATAACCATAAGATTTCAATAAACGATTCAGATTGAATTGTTAATTAAACAAACTCTCGTAGTTTTCTCACACAGAAACCTTCCCATAAACTCTACATGTTGACCACTCTTGTCACCCCTAAAGAATCTTTGATGGTGGTGGTGCCAATGGTAATGCCGGCAATGAAGATTGTTCTATTCCCAATAACAAACAAGAGATAGAAGTGCAAGTGTGTAATGTGAACTCAAATTGGGAACTTTATAATTATAGTGAAAGAATAAGTAATTCAAAATCTCAATTTGCTTTGTCCTTTTTCAAATTTAAAATAACACCAAATTTTGTGTCATTTTGTTTTTTTCTCTTTTTTTATTATAATGCTCTGCATTTGTTAAATTTTTTCTCCTTCAATTTAATGTTTTTTTTTTCAATTTGATCAAACAGTGACAAGATTCCACCACCACCATTGTCAATGGCGGTACCAACAATGGTGGCAACAACCTTATAGAGGATTTTGTAGGAGTGACGATAGTCGTTCGTTAAGAGTTTGTGGGGAGATTTGTGTGGAAAAAACCATGTAACTCTTTATTAAAATCTAATTTATTTATTAAAATCCTATGATTATTATTATATTTTCTTATCTTAATTATCCTCTCTTTCTACCTTAATTACCTTAATTATCTAATTTGTTTATTATTATATATATCCTCTCATTTCTCATGATAACTTTTTTTCTTACCTTAATTATCCTCTCTTTCTATCTTTCTCATTTATTCATTAACTTTTGTATATATAATGAACACATATTTATTCATTAACTTTTATATATATATATATATATATATATATATATATATATATATATATATATATATATATATATATGTATATATATATTTATAATATAAAAGTTAATAAATAAATATTTGTTCATATATAAAATATATTATAATTAAAATTCATGATAAATAAAAATTTCACATATAAATTATAGTTAGACTTATAATAAATAATTTATAGGGTTAGCTTAGTTTTTAATCCTAAACTTTTTTTTAAAATTCGATTTTTAATCTTTAAACATTAGTTTGACCGCACAATACGTCTCTAATTTTTTTAAAAGTGTTTTTAAGTCCTAAACTTTAATATATGAAGGACGCAAAACCTTTTAAATATTAAGTATTTAGTCTCTAAACTTTTCAAAATTTTAGCCTTTTAGTTACTAAAATTTCATTAATTCAG
Source organism: Psophocarpus tetragonolobus (assembly GCA_037954015.1). NCBI lineage: Eukaryota > Viridiplantae > Streptophyta > Magnoliopsida > Fabales > Fabaceae > Psophocarpus > Psophocarpus tetragonolobus. The sequence goes on along the minus strand of CM075693.1, from coordinate 49,686,028 downwards.
GAATTAGAATATTTTTAAAACGTCTAGAAATTAAAAATTGAATTTTAAAAAGTTTAGGGACATCTTTAACAGATTAAAATCTTGTTCAAGACTTAAAAAATTGAATTTTTAAAAAGTTGAGTACTAAAAAATATTTAAACCAAAAAAATATTATGATAAAATATTTTTTTAATTATTGACAGATTCCTATAAGAATATATTAGAATTTAATATAGAAATAAATATAAAAACATAAATTCAAAGAAGTAAGAAATTAAAATTTAAAGCCAAGATCAATCCAAATCTAAAATATGATGCAGTACATAATTTGACTGAAAAAGAAAACACATGATTTTACATACGTTTGCAAATGTCAAAGATATTAAAGAATAATATGTTGAAATTATGGATGTGAATCCGAGGCTAGTTATGGTTAAAATTATGAAAAAGAAGTGCAAATATATTATGTTTGATTTGAAGTGACTGTAGCATCGAAAAATCAAAGGATAATAAAATAAAAGTGTAAGAGAGATAATGGAAAATTTAAAAATTATTTTTAAAAAAACACTAATTTAACAATATTAAAAAAATACTAAAAACTTCTAAAATAACTATATTTATTAAGGATATAATCAAACATTTTTCAATTAAATAAAAAATTGAGAAATCAGTTGTCAAAGCAGTTAAAAATCAGTTGATCAACGGACATAAAATTGTGCGGTTATAAATGACAAATCATGAATGCACGTTGCATTAACCGCACAACAGTTGTAGTTCGTAATTTTAAACAAATGTTATAGTTGTCAAGATAATTTTGTGAACCAATATATGTCATTAGCTAATTAACATTATATATTGGGTTGTTTTTTTTTACCCTAATCATAACATTCGTTATGAAGAGTGTAACTCTGTAAATATAATGTTTTATGATTTATGTGTAAGGATAGTATAAAAAGTTAAAAAAACCTCAATGTTATATAATCGGACAAAACGTCAAGGTGTGAATTTACGTTGGTGAAACTTAATTTAGAGATATATTGAAGTTTATAAAGGCAATAAATAAATTTAAATAAACAAAAGCTAGCTAGAGAACATGTGTGAATGAGACTTTAATATATACAAAGCATTTATGCTATTGTCCTCCAATCCAAATAACAAAAAGTCATCCAACTGGAGATGGGACATCGGAAACATTCCTTCCTTCGCAAAATCATCCACCATTAAAATTCATTTCAAATTAAAAAATAAATAAATTATATTTCTTTTTTCATATTTTTTTACTTCTATTGTTATCTTTAATATACTTCTTATGAAAAATAATATTTATTGTAGAGCGTGAGGATTATAATATCAAAAATAACTTTTAAAATACAATTATTTCATATTTTAAATTTAAAAATAATTAATAATTATATATAAAATAAATCATCCTTGATTAGCATTATTGTTTTAATATCTTACATAGTAAAAAAAAATTATTTAAAAAACTATTACCATATATTGCTGTAATAATATAAAATATTTATTATAGTTGGATTATAAGGATAATTTTTTTAGAGTTTTCTCTAGCCAAAAACACTAATCTCTCTTGGTATTAAAATTTATATTTTTTTTATAAATCAAATATTAATTATTAATGTTTTAATTTTTGTTAATAAAAAATTTCAATTCAAGATATCTTTCTTTTCATCTCTCCACTATACAAATAAACAAATCTTATAAATCCGATATTTAAATCTACTCAAGAAATTCACCTTTTATCAAATATTTTTTGATAATCACAAATCAGTAATCAAATCCATAAACATATGTTTCGATCAAATTAAGGCAATACATCTATCAGCCATGTTACAGGGTTTCAATTTATACTATGTTGATATAAAAATATTTATGTCATCAATACAATATTCTTAATTTCTTATAATATGCTTGTAAGAGAAAAAATTATACAGCGATAATATATAAAAAATGTTATATAATTATTTAACATGTATGATTATAAATAATAAATTTGTTGATTTATAGTATAAAAAATAGTTAGTAATTAAACAAGGGTCTAAAATGATTTTAAATTGACATTAATTTGTTTATAGATTGGAGAAGGAGCAAAGTGTGTGGTCGACGCGTGGTATCCATGAATGTTATGCGGTTCATAAAACATGCAATGGAAACTGCACATGGCACTGCCACACTCACTCACCTCATTCTCAAATCTCAATCACTTCCACTTTTCAAATGCTTCTTCTGCTTTTTCATTCTTTTCTTCCACTTTCCAAATATACATACGTGTTTTCTAAGCTTTTAATTCAAGCCTACCCCTTTCTTTCATTAATCATTTTTGGCATATCCTAATAAATTATCTGTATTCTTCTCATCATCACAGTGACACCTATTTATTCTGGTTAGTTCGGCATATAGTATATCAAGGAATAATCTAAACTCACACCTTCTTTGTCATCTACTCATCATTGTCAGATTTATATTCGCTTCAACTTTAAATCAAGAGAGGCATATATTCCACAAGACATCAAGAGATAAGTTTGAAAAGACTTAATTAATGATAATATATCAAAGTGTAAAAAAAGTTTATAATCACGTTTAATTCAAATTTTTCATTTTATTATTTTTAAAGTATTATAATAAAATTAATAAAATTACTATAAATAAAAAATTATAATTAAATATTAATATAAAATTTTTACATATTAATTAAACTTTTTAAAGAAACCTCTGTCTCATTTGAAAACATAAGTTGATTTTTATTTGAATTTTTCTACCTTCATAAAATATTCCTCCAATTAAGTAACTCATTCCTCACACTCATACAAGTGGCATAGTAAGTTTACTTTATTATTTCAATTATTTAAAAGTTGAAAAATTATTTAAAAATTGAAAAATTGGTTAAAATAGTAACTGAAATAGTTTCAACTTCAACTTGTTACACATAAAATAAAAGTTTTTTTAGATAATTAATAGTTTTTTTTCTGAAAAGTGACTCTAATTACTATTTCAAAATATCTCTTATTTTCAACTACTAACACATTTTATTTTACAACTTTAACCTTTGTTATTAATGAACTATTTTTCAATAATTCTCTCTCCTCACAAGACACAATTTTTTTCTCTTTATTAATATAATTATAGTAATTTATAATTTAAATATATAATTTAAAATTTATATATTCAATTATAGAAAATATAATTTAAATATGTACTTACAAAAATATTGTTTAAATAATGTAATTATAGTCATTTATAAATTAAATATGTATGTAATCACTTTATATTATTAAAATATGTTATAATTATTTTATATATCTCATTATTGATCTAATGATTAATAATACTCTTATTTTTCATTTTACAACTTTTAACTAATTTTATCAAATACTTGCAAATAGTGTTTTAACTTTTGGCTAACTTTTTAACTAGTTTTATCACACATATTCTAAGAGTGTGTTGGTTTTACCATTTTAGTTAGCTAAAATAATTTCAACTCTGTTTGGTAAGTACAAAACTAAAAACATTTTTACTTAGCTACTAATTATTTTTTAAAAAAAAGCTACTTTAATTAGTTTTTTCATAAGATATAAATTTCCAAGTACTAGCTAATTTTCTTTTACAATTTTACCTTTCATTAGTTAATAAATTATCTTCCACTAATTATCTCTCCTCATATGGCACAACTTCTCTATCCTTTATTAATGAAATTATAGTGATTTACGATTTAAATATATCATTTTAAAAAATTATAATTTAAATATTTAATTTAGAATTTATACATTTAATTATAGAAAATTATAATTTGAATATATAATTATAGTAATTTATAATTTAAATATATAATTACAAAAATCTATGATGGATAATAAGTGATTATAGTAGTTTATAATTAAAATATATATATAAATTCATAATTTAAATATGTAATTATAATAATTTATAATTTAAATATGTAATCAATTTATATTATTAAAATATATTATAAATATTTTAAAAACTTCATTAATCTAATAACTAGTTATGTTCTTATTTATCATTTTACAACTTTCAGTTTATTTTACCAAACACATCCTAATTAGTTTTTGGGGTGCAAATAGCCTAAATGGGGTGTAAAAGAAAATGCCCTTCTAAAGTTCAATTATGCAATGTGAATTGGGTTGTCCACGAAAAGAAAGCCCAAAACTTGAGATGTACATCGAAGGCCCCAAATAAATACACGGGTCTTCAAGAGTGGAATTCTATTTCATCATACTTAAAAAATAATGGGTCATGTCATGTGTCTAGATCCGTTCAAAAATATTAAATAAGTACTTATTCAATATATCAGTTGATTTGTATTGTTGATTTATTTTTCTTTATTCGAGTAAATAGTAATAATCGGATTGGTTATCGGAAATTCAATAAAAGAATTAAAAAAATCAAAATTCTTTTCATTAAATCATAAAAAAAATTATATCTCAAATTAACTAAATCTATCAATCTACTAACTTCATAAATTTATAAGAAATAAACAAATCCCAAATTGAAATAAATTAGTCTCCTATATTTAGTAAATTAAAATATAAAAATATAATAATATATATTTTAGTTGATTTAGTTCAAATTTATGTTAAAATTTTAAAATGTTAAATTTGTAAACCAAAAACAACATGATTGGTTCAATTTAAATTAAACCCAGTTAAATAAAAAATTTAAACCGATTTAATTAGTTTGAATTTACATTTATTGACTTCGTCCAGGCCATCCCGAATTTAAAAACAAGTGAACGTGCTAGTTGCATGTTTCTGCCATTATTACTTACCAAAACCTAATGTCTATCTGCTATGGTAAATATATATATATATATATATATATATATATATATATATATATATATATATATATATTGGTATAAAGAGTCAGTGTAGATATTTTTAAGTTATTAATTAATATTTTAAGAGTGAAACACTTAGGAATGACAAAAAAACCTACACCTATGGGTACCCGCTTGAACTCGCCCGATTTTGACGGGTATTACCCGGTTTGACCGGGTACGGATATTGCCCGATGTATTAAACCGGACACGAGTATGAGTATGTGACTACCTATCTCGTACCCGTCCTGTTATAATTTTATTGATTATATAATAAGTTTAAATTTATAGATTTAATTAAAAATTTTAATTCTTAAACTTTATTTTATAATTTCTTGTTATTAATTATTCTTTATATACTTTTTAAATTAAAATATAATTAATAACCTAATATATATATTTATTTAATAATAAACAAGAAAATTTAAATTGTAAAAAATAATATGATGGATACCCGCAGGCATACCGAACCCAAAAATATCCAATGGAACATGAATAGAGATTAAAATTTCATACTCATTCTTTTATATCTAATCCAGAACTCATCCGCATTTTGCAGAAACGAGATGGGAAGGGTCAAACTCACACCCGTCCGCCCCGTTGTCATCCCTAGAAGTAGTGACACACATACCTGGAATTGCTTATTAAACTCGGTCAACAATATTTAAAGCAAATATTTTATAAGTAATAACATCAAAACTAAATAACGATTATAAATATTTAATATATTATTAGAAAATAAAAGTTAAACATACCAACAAAAGGATTGTATATTCGCTAAAAACTCTCGAGAATATTTTAACAATTTTAGGGAATAACAATGGAATAAATATTCTAATATTTGTTAAAATAATATTTTTAAAATATTATTTATAAATAATTATAATAAAAGTATCTCAATTAAATAAGTGGTAATTTTTTTCTTGTAATAAAATAAAATAGAAGAATTATTTGCTTATGGTAACTAATGATAATTAAATTGTTGAAAAATTATAAGTATCTTTTATAAAATATTTTCAGAAATTATATTCTTAAAAAATCTCACAAATAAGAAAGCATTTTAAGTGAAAATAAACCATGTCTATACCAAAGTTTTCCAAATGTTGAAAAAAAATAAAAACATTGCCTAAATTCTATGCTACAGTAGCAATGATCTCAGTCATTGAAGATAAATTTAATGGTTATGAAAAATTAAAGTATAAAAATAATATTTATACTATTAATCATAACTTAAAATAATGTTTTTAAAGTTATGTCATAAATATTCTATTTTTAATTAAAATTAAGAGTTTAATCAGACTATATTGTGTAACTGTTATTAAATTACAATAATTTATTTATAAAAAAAATTTTAATTTTACTTATTAATACTTTAAAAGTTAGATAAAATTAAGAGTTATGATTTAAGGTTAGTGTAAAATTTTTTACACTATTAGCACATACTAATTAATATCTAAATTAATTCCAATTTCTTATTTTAGTTAACTTTTTTCTTTTTTTATACAAAAAAAATATTTATCAAAATGATTCACCTAATATTATTTACCTAAATACCCTATTTTATTTATGTAAAAAACCTATATGAAATTGATTGCAACTAATTTCTTATATTTTTTTCAGATTTTTTTTATTATTTATGTTAAAAAATTGGTTGTGAGAAAGAACCAATTTTTTGACATTTTTTTATATAAAAAGCTATAATAAATTAGTTTTTTTAAAATAGTTTTTTATTTTTTTATGTATATATGGTTTTATAAACTATGATTTTAAAAATGTTTTTTTTTAAATTTGTTTTAATTTTTCAGATTTCCTTTTTTAGGTATGTTTTTTTAAATTTTTTTATTTTTTTTTATTTTTATGTACATATGTTTTTCTGAAGTATGATTTTAAAAATTTTTAAAATTAATTTATATTTCATTTTATTTTTTATGTGTTTTATTTTTATGTTGTATATCTTTCTCCTTATTTTAAATTTTTTAAAATGCTTTGTACTTTATTTTTTAGTTTAAAAACTTTAAATTAAGAATTTTAAACCTAATATTTTAAATTATTTTATAATTTTTTTTAAAAAAATTTAACTTAAAAAATGTTTTACAAAGTGTTTAAAAAATTAACTAAAAAAAACTTTATAAAAAAATGGATGTCCAATAAACAATTTCTCATAACTTGTTAGGTAAAAAAAATGACAGTGAGATTTGTTCTCGAACAACTAAATAATGTGAGATGAATTGTTTAGGTTTTTTTTAATATAAAAACAAATCGTTTTAGTTTTCCCTTTTTGTGTAGTTACGTATACAAAGAGTGGCATATTTTATTAGCTATAACTTATGTATATAAAAAATTTACGGGTCATTGATTTAGATTGCGTTATTAAATTAGAGTGAGCTTAAATTGCATAACTAGTTTTTTATTTTATAAATGGTTACAATTATATTTGCGTAAAAGAATTAAACTTTTTTTTAAAATGATAAAAATATACTTTCCACCTGTCATATTTTAAGTTAAATGATCAATTTCCGTAATAAATCTTTTTATATGTTGCTTTCACATGGTACAAAACTTAAATTTAACATAAGAGTTTAATTGGTATACACTTAGTGTAAAGATTTTTACACTCACATTTAATCACAACTTTTGATTCATGTTATATTGGTTTGATTTTACTCATCACTACTACATAAATGAAACATTGAGAGTGTATACCTACCAATTAAACTCTAATGATATATTAGAAAAATAATTAGGTTTGAATAACTTTTTTATATTTAATATTTTTTTAATTTTGTTTTTGGTCAATAATTTTTTATCATTTTTAGTCTTTGATAAAATTATATTTTTGTCTATAGTTCTTATCGTTATTTCGTTCCATTAAAGAGTTATTGTGTTAATTAAATTCTAAAATTACAATCTCTTTAGACTAAAAATCACCAAAATTATTTTAACTTTAAAATATAAATTTCAAATCTAATTATAAACCTAATAAAAAAATTGTTCATATATGTGACCTTATATACTTTGTTTTAAAATAAGTTCTGTTATAGGTAATATTACATAGATAAAACAAGTAATAAAAAACAAAATAGAATGGTAATGTTATAAATTTAACCTTCTTATTAGTAATACATTAAAAATATAAAATAATATATTATGATTAAAGGATCTAACTCAGTTGGTTGAGTATGATGTATAAGTTGTTGTAAACTTTCTTACATTATCTTCACTAGGGGTATAAAAAACAATATTTATCAGAGACATTAATAAAAATAATTATATTATGTTAAAAAACTAAATATGAAACTTATTTTATTATTATTTTTCACATGTAGCATTTGTTTTGAGCTAGAGGAAGTAACTTTTAAGAATAATGTTTTTTAAAAAAAAAATACCTTTTTAATGGACTGGTTTGTTTTTATCTCTTTAGACTCAAATTTAACTCCAATAATAAGTAAGTAAAAAAAAAACAATAACTCAATTTTTCACCTAATAACTTATTAATAAAAAGGTAGATTTATTATTAAGCACAAACCATTCCATAAAAAAAATTGAGCCATGTATGAGATCATAATAAACTTTAATATCATCATTGTAAAAAATATAAAGTTTTATAAGTATATGAGTAAAAAAATAAATTAATTATATAATAGATTCATATCTTCACTTAATTTAAAACCCAAAAATCCAAATTAATAAAACAATATACCCATTGAAAAGATGTGATTCAATTTTGCTTTTTAGGGTGAAAACATTTTAAAAGGATAAATTAGAAACACTTCTAACTTTAAATTATTAAAAATAAATAATGAAGAGATTTTTATTAAGATTTTTGTAGTGAATTATTTCAATTTTATTTATTGTTATTGTCTTAGTTGTTATTTATTGTTTGGTAAATAGTACTTGGTGTTAATTTTTATAATGATGCTCATATTACAATTATTATATTTGTAGTTATTATTATTAATATTAATGTGTTATAATTACTACTGTGTTATATTATGTATGTCACATGACTTTTTACTAAATATCATAACATGACTCTTTACACAAAAGGTCATGAGATATAACTCATTGTCAACTTATGATACATTATTTCTCACAGAGTCGTGAAACATGGTTATTCATCACCTTAAGACATTTCTCTCCAACAGATTTAATATCTTCACTAAAAGGCACAAGATGATCTAAATGTAGAAAAGGACCATAGAAACATAATATCTACAATATCTTTTATCCAGATCATCTCATTTATTTCCTTAAGAACATATATTATATCTTCAAGAGTACAACATTGAGTTGTCAAAATAATCACTGCACATTATCATTAGAATTGTGAGTGGAGTTGAAGGAATATCATATAAGTCTTTCTTTGTGTTTTCTTCTTTAGAGGTAAGGTGAAAGGTCGAGATTTCTTACTCATGAATATGACATTAGTCAAGGGTAGAAGGATCAACTTTAGACCTTAATTAATTAGAATTTATGTTTAATTTGATGGGTGAATTGTGGATATTTGAATTAGTTTTATGATTTATTAGACTGTTTTCGTTATTTCATCATCTTATTGTTTCAGGGACAAGTTTGTTGGGAACAAGGCACTAAAGGATAGAAGAGAGAAATAAGCAACACTAAGAAGTATTTGTTTTGGTGTATATGTAAACCTTACATAAGCTTGCTTATATAGCAAAGTGAAGAACACCATCTCACAATACTAAGCAATGTGAGACTAAAAATCAAACTATAAAACTTAATCAAAATACAAAACTAACAATTCTCCCACTTTGAGTTCGATTATCACTTATTGTAGTTGCCTTCATCATCAATAATTCTTGAAGGCCAGTTAAGACACTGCAAAGCCTCAACTTCTCTGTTGTGACAACCTTTGTCAACATATCAGCTGAGTTCTTACTTCCTAGTATCTTCTTCAACGTAAATACTTCATTCTAAAGTAGAGATCTGATGAAGTGATAACGGAGATCAATGTGCTTTGTTCTGGAGTGAAATGTTGAATTCTTAGCCAGATGTACTGCACTATGATTATCACTGTGCAAAACACTCTTTTACTGGATTAATCCCAACTCTATTAACAATCCTTGAAGTCATATCAATTCTTTACTGGCTTCTGTCACTACTACATACTCAACCTCTGTAGTGGATAAAGTAACAATTTTTTGTATCCGCGATATTCAACTAACAACTGTAGTTCCCACAGTAAAAACATAACCGGTGGTACTTCTTCGGTGATCAACTTCACCTCCAAAGTCTGCATCTACGTAGCCCTGTAATCTTAGATCTCCTTTTCTAAAATACAAACATTTTCTATTGTACCTCGTAGATACCTCAAAATCCATTTAACTGTTTCCCAATGATCTTTTCCTGGATTTGCCATAAATCTGCTTACAACTCCCATTACATGGCCAATATCTGGCCTCGTACAGACCATTGCGTACATCAAACTTCCAATGGCTGAGGCATACGGAATCTTAGCCATAAATTCTTTTTCTTCCTTTGTCTGAGGAGACTGATTCTTGGATAGGCGAAAATGACTGGCCAAAGGTGTACTAACTGGTTTGGCCTTGTCCATGTTAAATATCTGTAAAACACAGTTGATGTACTCCGCCTGAGATAACTGCAAAACTCCTTTTTGCTTATCTCTCGTGATTTGCATTCCAAGAATCTTCTTTGTTGGGCCTAAGTCCTTCATGTCAGATTCTTTTGACAACTGAATCTTCAGATTTCGGATGTCTGTTATATCTGATCCTGCTACTAACATGTCATCAACATAAAGTAGCAAAATGACATAGCTGGACTTGTACCTCTTAAAGAAACAGCAATGATCAGCATTGCACTTCTAGAAACCTTCTTTATGCATGAAGATCTCCTCATCTAGATCTCCATGAAGAAATGCAGTCTTCACATCTAATTGCTCTAGGTAGAGCTCTTCACTAGCCACAATACTTAACACAGTCCTGATAGTATTGAGCCTGACAACTGGAGCAAAGATTTCAGTGTAGTCAACTTCTTCTTTCTGCTGAAATCCTTTGACAATCAGTCAGGCCTTGTATCGCTTGGAACCATCATGATCTTCCTTCACCCGATACACCCATTTATTGTGAAGTGCTTTCTTTCCCATAGGTAACTCAACTAGTTCCCATGTTTGATTGGAGATCAAAGACTTCATCTCGTCTTTCATAGCAAGCTCCCACTTGTCGGCGTCCATGGTTTGACAAGCTTCCATATAATCTTCAGGCTCCCCTCCAGCAGTCAGCAACATATAGTCTATATATCTTCTGTTAGGCACATGGGGTCGAGAGGATCTTCTCAATACAGGAGTTGGAGTAGGAGATTATGATTGTTCATTGTTCTCTTCATTTAATTTCTTTGGCTGAGGACTCCTCAATTTAGGACTTTCTGGGATATCTTCCACCTCTGCATAAACTGGTCCACTTGTTTCTGGGTTGCTGGTGCCAGTATTATGCATGTCCTTGTACATCACTTTTTCATTGAAGATTACATCTTTGCTGCGGATCATCTTTTTGTTTTCATCATCCCATATGCGGTAGCCAAACTCATCTTCACCATAACCAAGGAAAATACACTTCTTTTATTTTGGGTGCAGTTTGTTTTTGCCTTGATCACTGATGTGCACATATGCTACACAGCCAAAAACTCTTAGATGTGAGAGTTTTACCTCTTTTCCGCTCCATACCTCTTCTGGTATCTTGTGCTCCAATGGTACCGATGGACTTCGGATGATCAAGTAAGCTGTTGTGTTGACTGCTTCTCCTAAAATTGTTTTGGTAAGCCTGACTGCACATGCATGCTTCTGGCTCTTTCAGTCAACGTTTGATTCATACGCTCTGTTACACCATTGTGTTGAGGCGTACTTGGCACGGTTCTCTCCATTCTGATTCCGTGCTTATAGCAAAACTTCTTGAATCTGGTGTCTACATATTCACCACCATTGTCGAATCTGAGCTTTTTAATCTTCAATCCTGTCTCATTTTCTACCATAGCTTTCCAAATCTTGAAAGTTTCAAATACTTCAAACTTATGTTTCAGAAAGTAAACACATATCTTTCTAGAGTGATCATCAATAAAAGTTACGAAGTATTGCTTCCCACCATGGAAGGGGCAGTCGTTGGTTCCCAAACATCAGAGTGGATGAGCTTAAGTCTCTCTTTCTTTGGGGTTTTTCTACTTGTCTGAAAGCTGACTCTCTTCTGCTTTCTAAGTATATAGTCTTCACACATGTCAATTTATATTGACTGAAGACCTGGTAATTTTCCTTTTGAGTGCATGACTTTCATCCCTTTCTCACTCATATGCCCAAGTCTTTGGTGCCATAGATTGAGACTTTCATTTGTTGCAACTGCAATCAAATGACATGCTCCTACTGTCTTGTAAAGAGTACCACTTTTTTTGCCTCTAGCAATTGTCATTGCATCATTTGAAATTTTCCAATCATCACCGTGGAAGATTGTCGTGTAGCCTTCACTGGTTAACTGACCCACTGAGATTAAGTTCTTAGTCAGGTCAGGAATATGTCTGACATTTTTTTAATTCCCATACAGACTCGTTTAACATAATCTTTATTGCACTTTTACCTACAATCTCACATGACTACTCATTACCAAGGTAAACCTTACCAAGGTTTCCAGGAACATAATTCTTGAATAGTTCCGTTTGTGAGGTAGCGTGAAAAGATACTCCAGAGTCTAATACCTAAGACTCCTTTTTATCTTAAAGAGAGCATATCAACACCTCATCTTTTCCTGAGGTGGAGGCAACGTTTGCTTCACCCTTTGCTTCTTGATTCTTCTATGCACTCCTACACTGGTGTTTGTAGTGTCCAGTTTTCCCACAACACTCGATCGTGTTTGAATTTTGGGAACTACGATGATTTCTGGACTTGGATCGTCTCTCCTTTGATTTGCCTCGTCCGCTTTCTTTGGTTGAACTTCTTCCTCTTGACTCTGTATGCAATACTGAAAAGGTTGATGGTTCACCTGACTCTCTCTGCCGGATCTCTTCATTGAGAACCAAATTTTGAACATCATCAAATCTTAACTTATTACTTCCCGATGAGCTACTCACAGTCGTGACCGTAGCATTCCAACTTTCTGGCAGAGAAGAAAAAAGTATTAAAGCCCGTACTTCCTCATCGAACTCAATTTCAACTGAACTCAATTGGGTTGTAACAGTGTTTAGTTCATTGAGATGATGTGCCACCAAAGCACCTTCAGACATCCGCAGATTGAACAATCGTCTCATCAAGTGAACTTTGTTTGAGACTGATGGTTTCTCGTACATGTTGGAAAGAGTCTTCATGAGACCTGTTGTCGTCCTTTCTTTTGCAATGTTGAAAGCAACATTACGGGATAACGTTAGTCTAATGGCTCCAAGGGCTTCTTTATCAAAGAGACTTCAATCTTCCTCCTTCATACCCTCTAGCTTCTTTCCTGGGAGTGGCTAATACATATTCTTTTGATACAGATAATCTTCTATCTGCATTTTCCAAAAGTCAAAGTCTGCACCATCGAACTTTTCAATCTACATCTTGCCTTCGTCCATTGCCATTGCTCCTACTGCTTTTGAAGAAAATCCCCCACTAGTTCTGTAGACTGAGATCCCCAAAAACAAGATAAAAAATCTTTTCTGATGTGGAATATCAGACACAGCTGCAGCCACAAAGCATACTAAGAAAATTTACTCTAACCAAATCTTTTCTGATGCGGAAGATCAAACACTACTGCAACCACAGAGCATACTAAGAAATGAGCTCTGATACCACTTGTTGGGAACAAGACACTAAAGGAAAGAAGAGAGAAATAAACAACACTAAGAAGTATCTGTTTTGGTGCATATGTAAGCCTTACATAAGCTTGCTTATATAGCAAAGTGAACAACACTATCTCACAATACTAAGCAATGTGAAACTAAAAATCAAACTACAAAACTTAATCAAACTACAAAACTAACAAAGTTTTGACAATCAATGGTTGATGTCTTTTAATCTATGGTTTTTATGTCTATTCATATTTAGAATATGTTGGATATTGGTCTTATAAACATGTAACGGGTTTTAACAAGTTAGAGAAATCTTAGGAGGACGAAACAATACATGCTAATTTTAATTTCGTAACAACATTCTTAAACTTCGAATGCATAAATGATTTAGAACACATTAAAGTTGGAATTCATGTTCTTCATAAGAGTTGTATAATTGGATTTTATCTAACCTATGATTTTGGTTTCGCTAAAAAATTATTTATAACTCAATATGTGATCAAATTAGTGAGTAAAGGTCATGTTGACATAATTAGATAGTGGATTTGTACTCTTTTTAATTGCAGGCATCAGAAACAATATAAATAGTTATGGATGACAATATAAAAGTTGTATATAAATGTCTTAAAGGCATAATAGAAAATGAATGAGGCAAAACCCAAAACTTAAGAAATATGATTATCCTTAAGCACATCTTATTTGTATAACATGCATGGAATGTATATCTTGAATGTGTGATGACAAATACATAAAGTCTACGTGAATGAAATTAGTTTTGAACTTAGGAAAACATAACAAATGAATATTTAAGTTTAAGTCAAAAGATTTAATTATGTATTATTGAGACTATTGAAATGAGTTACCTAACTACGAGAATGAACTTTAGTATTATATTTTCAGTGAATGACTTAGCCTATAAAATGGTGAGAATGAGCTTCAGATAAGGTGATATCTTAATAGTGAGTGACTTAAAATGTGAGTCGTTTACTCGCAATTTTCTTTTAAAATCCATTATTTCATATGTATTACATTTATTTTCTTTGAACATTATTTATAAGATAAATATCATGGGGTAAAGAGTGTCCTACCTAAAACCTGTATTTAAAAAGAATGAAATTTTATTATGAAAATAATATTCTCTTGGCTTTATAGATCAATTAGTATAGGATTTTTCAAAATTTACAATTGGTCCTAATTTAAGTCTTAAATTTATATATACATTAAATGTTTAGGGGATATTTTTGTCACTCAAAACACTTTTGATTGACTTGAGATGTTGTTGAATTCTTTATTAACTGTTCATTGAATCTCAAAGTCGTGGAATGGTTATAAAACATGTTCATTCGATTAAGTTTGGAAACACAAGAGAATGATGTTTATAAATGTCACTAAGTATTGACTCCCAAACAATGTGAGATATGTGTGTATCTAAACAAGCCCTTGGTCAACGTTAAGAGCAAGAGAGTGACTTAGACTTTCATTCTAGTGTTAATGTTTCTATTGTCAGTTTGAAAACATCATTAGGTTCATCGCTGTGAGGTATTATTCACTTTGAAACTCAATGACTTTGTCATGATTTTGTCTTAAAAATATGTATTGGTGGGTTAAAAGAAAAGTGTTTGTAAACTACCTTTAACATTGACTCCTAAATATGTGAAACTTTTGGTGTAGTGAGACAGATAACAAAAAACTCTTGTTGAAGTGAAAACTCTCCTTAATGACACCTTAACCATTATATGTAAGATGAATACATACTAAATGTTGTCTCAAATGCTACAGAAAACAATCGTTAGTCTCTTGTGGCGCGATGATAACTATCTGAAGAGACTTCTTTGAGATGGTCTCACAAGTCCTCCATGATTTAAGCCATGTAAATAAGAGGCACTATATATAGTGCTTTGGTTGCACACATGTCTAGCATCCAACACATAGGCATTGAAGAAATAAATGTTAATTTTTAAAAAATTAAATGAAATTAGTTGTCATGATTATAAATTAACTACACTTAATTACCCATGAAACTTAAGTTTATGTGTGCAAAACATTTCTTACTTGCTAACTTCTTTACCAAACCCGTTTATAAGTTTCAATATGCATTCCTTTCACATAGTTAATTTAGATAATGTGAAACTTTACCTATTGTAATACATAAGTTTTCACAACACTAAATAAGCATCACACAATATTATTTGAGCTTGAAAATGTGAAATACATGTACATAAAGCTTCAAAATGGTAGATTATTTTTTAGAGACAATTTGATATGATGCTAAAGTGAAAGTAAATTTCTACATAGAGTAATAGACGAAAAAAAATTAAACAAGCTTAGAACAATGACAGAATCGATAAAAAACATAAGAAATAACCTTCATTCATAGCATTGAATGTTATTTTGAAGGATTTATTTATAATTCTAACATTATTTTTAAGAAATAATTTACTTTTTAGAACCACTTACCCCCTTTATTTGGTAAATTCTTAGACCATGAAGGGATTGATGAATTCATTTTTCCACCATAAAGTTGCTTATGTTGCTTATTTGTTAAACAAGGGTGACGTTGAAAATTTAATTTAAGTTTTGATGTTTTTAAGTTCAAAAGTTCTATACAATTAAACAATCTTGTATATACCTAATGCATTGTAACTTTTTATGATAAAAAATAAGATTAAAATTTTATTATTATCCAAAGTTTACAATGAATGATAATGAATGATGTACATATTTGAAAAATCAAAGTTATATCAAACTTAAATTGATTAAATTAATAATATAACGATCATATAATAAAATCAAAACATACGTGTTGTAACATGAAAAATTCTATATAGAAGCATAAGAAATGTCTATATTCTTAACCATCCATACATTAAGAGTATCTAACCAAATGATTAGACATTCTTGTGTACCATAGATTAATAGTGTGTTCGATTTGTCATCTTACCTCCTTAAAAGCTGTAATGGTTTCACCTCCGTTTGGTAAACACAAAGCCAAAAGTTTTTTTAGGTAATTAATAACCTAAGCTACTCTGAGTAGTTTTTTCAAACAATATTGTATTCCAACTATTAGCTTATTATTTTTTACAATTTTACTATTTATTAATAAATGCGTTGTTTCCCCTAATTCTTTCTCATCACATGACATAACATCTCTCATTCATTTATAAGTTATTCATTATATAATTATAGTAATTGAGTTTAATCAGTATGCGCGGTCATTGTAAAAAGTTTTATATTGACATCCAAATACAATATTTCATTTATGGTAAATTTAATAACTTTATCGATTAATACTTTAGAAGTTATATAAATGAAGATTTTTTATTAAACGTTACTTACATTGTTAATGCATACTAATTAAACTCATAGTAATTTATAATTTAAATATATAATTATAAAATATTATGATTTAAATATATAATTTAAAATGAGAAAAACACTTATACACTATTAGTATAAAAAAATTTACTTAAATTATAACCCTTTATATATGATAACTTTGTTGACTTTAACCATTAATACTTTAAAAATCATATAAATGAAATGTTGTGATTGAATGTTTGTATAAAACTCTTTTATACTGATAGTGTATAAGTGTTAAACTCATTTAAAATTTATATATTTAATTATAAAAAATTATAATTAAAATATAATTATAGTAATTTATAATTTAAATATGTAATTACATAAATTTATAATTTAAATATGTAATTATAGAAATTTATAATTTAAATACATAATTATAATAATTTATAATTTAAATATCTAATCAATTTCTATTATTAAAAATATAATATAATAATTTTAAATATTTTATTATTGATTTAATTATTATTATGCTTTTATTTATCATATTTTACAACTTTTTTTAATAATTTAATTTTACTAAACACTCAGTTAATTATTTAGCTATTTTTTCAAAACACATGAACTAAAAAAGTCTGTCTCATCCGCCATACACGTCCTGACGAATTTGGATCGTCTTTCCGGCAAAGAAAATACAAAATATGACCTATAATAAAGTTATATACATTTTCTAAAATGATTATTTTTGGCAGTATAAGTAAGTAAATAATTCCAACGAACTTCCAAGAGCATGGTTTGTTTTTCACTTTTGTGGCCAATTGTACAAGACCCCAAATGTTTGCTTCTCATGATGAAGATAAGATAAAAAAAACCATAATGCAAAAGGGAAAATTAAAAAAAGGAAAAACCAAGTAATTATTTTAGATTTCTTGGTTCATGATTACTTGAGTTTGATCTTCTTTTCAATAACTTACGACAGCATCTCCAAATTCCAATGCTTAAAAGTAATAACATGGTCATGGCAACAAATCATTGTTGCTATGGGACGTGTAAATTAATTGCCATAAAATTGTTTTAATTTAATTGATAAATTTATATTCAAAATCTAAATATATAATATGAATATTAGAATTTTAAAATAATATTTATTATTTATATTTCTATATTATTATATAAAGAGTTTAATTTGTATAAACAGCAGGTGTAAATAATTTTTATATTGATATTCAATCATAACTTTTCATTTATATAACTTTTTAAAATATTAATGAGTAAAGTAAACAAATCTACCATGAATAAAGAGTTGTTATTTACTGTTAGTGTAAAAAATAATTTTTTATATCTTAAAATTATTTTACTTTTTAATTAATTTTTTTGTTTTTCTTTCAACTTTTCTAACTAATTTTAAATTATCTTTTTAAATTCATTTGAAATAATGTTTGATCCACTCAAACAATTATTTAAAAGAACAACTAATTAAATACATTTATCTATACTTTTATATTATATTATTTATGATTACTATATAAAGAAATACATCTTTTTGGTATATACTATTTTATCTTATAATATTTTTTTTTTCAACTTCTCTACCTAACTCTAAAAATAACCTTTTTTAAATTGATTTGAAATAATATTTAACTCAAACAGTTATTTAAAAAAATAATTATCTAAATACAATTTTTAGAATAATAACTCCTTAAATTTTTATTTTTAATTAAAAGCATAAAATAAAATTAATAATCGAGGCAAGTACTACCTGTTTGTTACTAGTATATAATAATTTTAGTTAACTCGTCTACCTAAATTGCATCTAAAAAATATAATTTTGGTCTTTTTATTTTTATATATAATTTTAGTTTTTTAAATTTAGTTTTTTAAATTTTAGATAAAGATGATTGGTATTTTTATTTTTTAAAATAAAAATTTTAATCCAACCCATATAAATTTATTTTTGACGATTAAGATATTATTATTGATTTATATGTGACACATTCTAAACAGTGTCACTGTTCTCTAATAATTTCGTCTCCAAGAAAAGAAAGAAAAATAACACAACTACATAGAATTTATTATTAAAATAAACAAATAATATAGTATAATAATATTAGTTAGAATGTGTGATGAGTCAATATTAACATATTTATAAACAACATTAATATATTAATAAGTAGGGTATTAATTTAGATAATTACATTAAAAGGATTGATTTTAAAAGTAAGAGTGGTCTAAAAAAAAGAGATAAAAATTACAAATTGTTGTATTTTCTACCCAAGGCAAATGAGTGTTGATGCAAATATTTTGGGATGGGATTGAGTGCAAGCACTAACCAAAAATCCTATTAATTGCATGCATACTCCATATACACGCCATTCCATTCGTAATCATATATAATGCGTACAAAATAATCTGATGGACTAAGATTTCTGACGTTTTTTTCATAAAAAAAAAAAAAAAAAGCTTACAATTCTGAGCCGTTTGATGATGGCCATGTCTCCGACGACATGGCCCACTTTTGTACGATGGAAGATCTGAGGAGTGGTGGTGAAACTTGAAAGAATATATGAGGAAACAAAAGGCAAGGACATGAATGTCATTTCACACAATCTCACCTTAACTTTTTTTCATCAACAAGTACTTTGTTAATTAATGAAAAATTCAACCAGTCTAAAAATTATTCTCTAACCTCACTCGCTTTCACAACCTATCCGTCACAGACGTCATATATAACGACATTTCACCCCACCACCCAACCAAGGGCAGCACTTTCACAACCCCGCGTGACCAACGCGTGAGGTTATCACGGACGAGGAAATTATATATTTTACGTACGAAAAGAACAAACAGGAACCTATTATTGAGAGAGAGAGAGAGGGAGTATACACAGAAGAGTGTGTATACGTGCGCGTGTGTGTGTTTTTTTTTTCATCTCCAAACCCAAAGAACCGTTTACTCGGCCATTTTAATCCCCTCCAAATTCCCATTTTGCTCCTTTTAGAGAGAGAAAGGATTGAGGCTTCAGGAGAGAGAAAGAGAAAAAATTGTTTTTTTTTTTGGGTATTCCAATGGTTGAACTGGAAATCCAATGAAGGGTGTGAGAGGAGATTGAAAAAATTGCATCTTTGTTTGTTTGGTGTCTCTGAAACTATGATCCTGTGAAAACCCAGAAAGGAAACCTTCGATGCGCGTTGGTAGATAGAGATTGTTTGGATTTTCTGAGAACCGTTGATTGAGAAATGAACGGTGGTGATGAGGTCGTGGCAGCTCCGGCGGGTCCACCGCAGCCGCTGGAGTGGAAATTCTCGCAGGTTTTCGGGGAACGTACGGCGGGGGAGGAAGTTCAGGAAGGTAATTGTTGCTACGTTGTTTTGTCGGATCCAGTTGTTGATGTGTTGGGATTAGGGTTTGGTTCCTTGCTTTCGATCTGTTTCGGATCATGTTCTGTTGCTTCCTTGTTGTTTTTTATTCCGGGTCATTGCTTAATTTGTGGGTGATTGTGAGGGTTTTTTTTTATTATTTATATGTTGGGAAGGGAAGTAGTGGTTTGAGGTTGGCTTTTGCATTGTGGATTTTTAGTTGGTTTGATTGATATGAGTGTGTAACTGAGCTGTTGGACTTAATGGTGGTGATTTTAGTTTTTGACTATTTAGCTTCTTGTTGTGTTGTTAGCAGTTTCTGTTGTGGTTGATTGTTCGTTTAGTTTTTTATTGTGAGTTTGGCTGCTACGTGTCAGATCTTAATGGTGTGGAGTTTGGTGAGTAGCATTTGAGTTTGGCTTCAGGAGTCTGGTTGTTGGTGTTTGATTGGTTGGAGTAGTAGTGGTGATGTTTGGCTGTTATTTTTAAAAAATGGACGTATAGTGAATTTGTTTGTGTCCTAGATTAAGAAATGTCATTTTCTGTCAACAAAGGAAAATAATAATATCTGTTGATAAAATTGAAGCAATGCACTAAAGTGGAATTTGGAACTGGGCATTTTTTTGGGAAGAAGAGGATGAATATGCATCCAGCATCTGGATGGTTGCACCATATTATTTTATATGAGTGTTGATTCAACATTACATTTCTGTATATTTATTGGGGCAACCAATATTTAATAGCCTATATGGTTTGGAAACATTGTCCAGGAAATGCTTGTTTCTGGTTGAGCTATTTTCTAATTTATAGGTTATGAATCATAGTTGAAGAAAAGTAAACCACTAAGTATTATCAGAGGTCAATTTCCCAATCCTCACCAAAAATGAGAGGGAAATCAAGGATTCAGAGACCAGATATAGATGTTACTTTTTGGACAGTGTAAATCGATTGTGAAACATTTATGTTGTCATTTTTCATACGAGGGACTAAAGATATTTAGTTCTGTTGAAATTGTATCTGTCTGTAGTCTGCACTGGTTTGATTCTAAATTTGGATGGTTTTGGAAATTTTTGACATAATATCGCTGAAGACTGTGGTGGTAGAGATTTTGGCTTCATTTTCTTATTCACAGAAACCTTCTGTCCTTTGAAAGCAATGTTGTTAAATAATCGCTATGGCGGCGCAATAGCACCATGGCATGGTGGTTTTTTGCCAATCGCTATACAGAATTTGTGAAGGAATGACTGCCATGGCGGCGCCGTAAGGCTCAATGACATGTTTTTATAGCGGAGTTTTGGCCTTCTGCTATGATCTGCCATCCGCCATTGATGATATTGTTTGAAAGTTGATTTAACTCACAGCAACCATGCATTACTTCTGCCAAACTGTAACTAAGATATATTTTGTGGTTGATATACGGGATCAAGAGACTAGAAGTAATAGCATCTAGAACATAGGTCTTTTGAACCTGATGGGTTCTAGTTGGGTATTTATTCGTTCTTAATTTAATATGTTTAGTTTTTGGGTGGAAGTGCTCCAAACTAAGTTTGGAGATTAAATTCATTTTGGTACATGTTTGGTTACCTCTTAAAGTATGTTTACATATGAAAATTTTGCTAGGAAACTCAGTTTTTTAGAAGCAAGA
Source organism: Psophocarpus tetragonolobus (assembly GCA_037954015.1). NCBI lineage: Eukaryota > Viridiplantae > Streptophyta > Magnoliopsida > Fabales > Fabaceae > Psophocarpus > Psophocarpus tetragonolobus. Next base: position 49,664,109 of record CM075693.1, on the reverse strand, counting down.
CATGGGTTGCTTTTGCAAACTCATTTGCAAACTTAAGTTTAACCCAATCTTAAGTCTGCAAACTTTAACGTGCACTTTATTGTTGAGGCTTCGATGATGGAGTGATTGACAGAATTGGATTAACTTTTGTTGCAGCTTAACACATAAGTTTCCTTTATTTACCCAATTTTTTTCTACAGTGGACATAATTTCTGCAATTGAATTTGACAAGTCTGGTGATCATCTTGCTACTGGTGATCGTGGTGGTCGAGTAGTTCTCTTTGAGCGGACAGATACAAAAGATGTAAGTCTGATTTTTGCTTCTGCAATTTCTTTTACTATCAACATTGGTTTTGAAAGATTCCATCTGACGCTCTTAATTTTATAATATCTATGTATACTGTAACTTGCAGCATCATGGATCAAGAAGGGATTTGGAGAGGATGGATTATTCTATTAGTAGACATCCCGAGTTCCGTTATAAAACAGAGTTTCAGAGTCATGAGCCCGAGGTAATTTTCAGTCTCCAGTAATTTCCAGTCTCTCAGCTAAGTGTTAAAATTAATGACATGTGATTGTTGTTTCAGTTTGACTATCTTAAGAGTTTGGAAATAGAAGAGAAAATTAACAAAATCAAATGGTGCCAAACAGCTAATGGTGCTTTATTCCTTCTATCTACAAATGATAAAACCATCAAGTTTTGGAAGGTATGAATTGAATGCTCACTTGTGGGATGCTGAATGTTTTTTTTTTTTTTTTAATTTATTTATTTAATTTGATTTATTTATGGATGACCCAGTTGGTTATATTTCTGCCTAAGCAAGTTTGGTTGTTTCACATTCTTTCATTCTTTGACTGTATATCTATTTATGGTGTTTATAGCTTGAGGCTGGTATATGTGGGTTCTAAACTTCTAATGGAACCTGTATCTTGGCTTAGCCTTTGCAATACAAATTATATTTTTAAATCGTTGGTTACTATATATTGAACCATTTTTCAGTTAATCAGATTACCCCATGATTTGTGGGTGATTTTTTAGAGTGCATGTATGTGCAAACTGTTCTTTTTTTAAGTGCATTAATACCATGACTTCCTTTCTTAGCAATGATTTACATTGGTTGAAACATTTTATAATTTAATATGTCATTGTAATGTCTGAATGATTAAATAATTGCTACTTTCAATATTTAATGAGGATAAGCAAATATGCAAGATGGCCACTCTGTTCAATAAAATCCCATTGGACTCTGCCCTTAGTGTTTTCTTGTGCATATATTCAAAATGCATGTGTTAATTGATTGCATTTCCTTTACTTTTTTTCCCTTTCTTATGAATTCACATGATGGATCTGTCTTCTAGGTCACTTATTTGTATTTTGTCCTTGTCTGGGTTAAACAGGTTCAAGAAAAGAAGGTCAAGAAAGTTTCTGACATGAATGTTGATCCTAAAGCAATGGGAAATGGTTCACTTGCGAGTTCAAGTAATTCCAGTAGTTCTAGATCATATCTTGCAAATGGAGTATCTCAAGATGGACCATATAATTATTTAAGCAATGATTTCTCATTTCCACCAGGAGGCATACCTTCACTAAGATTACCACTGGTAGTTGTGTTCAGCCCTTCTGATTTAATTTTTTCCCAATATTTGTTTGTTGGGGATAAAAATTGTGGTATTTTTTTACTGTGGGCAACCCAGAAATTGGTCAATTATCATGAAGGATCTACCTCCTGTCTGAATAGATAGTCACAACTTTCCTTTATATACTTGTATATTTAGATATTTATTATGAAAGGAGGTTCTCAAAATGGGGATGCATGTTGGTTGTATGTTGCCTGGTACAGCTACAAGAAACATATTTCTTGCTTGATTTAATTGTGGTATTAAAGATTGCTTTTTTTATGCTGTCTGGTTAAATGGAGGGCAGGGTTTTAATGGAGTGGAGGGAAAGAATGGAGAGGTTTATTCTGTTTGGTTGAAGAGGGTAAATAGAACTATTTTACTTTTGTACCCTTATAATCTCCCCTGCACATAAAATGTCAGGACACTTTAGTTAATTTATTTTAAATGTTTTAAATTTCTCCCTCCTTGAGGTTACTACAACCATGGCAATGATGGATGGAGGTATTGCCAAGTTACTAGTGCAGCAAAAGGAGAAACTATTGGTTTCTTTCTGACTCAACTGAGAAAGGTGTTTTGGGTCTAATAAGCAATTTTCGTGCTGTTAAGACTTAAGATTTGAATACACCTAAAAAAAAGGAATTTCGAATGACCCTTTGTCTATCCTCTAGATTGTCAACAAAAGTTTCTTACCTTCCATTGAAAATTGCATTGAGGTTTGAAGGTCTGCCTACACCTCCTCCTTCTACACATCTTGGTTGTCAATCTTATTTAACAAATACCCTGTTTTGCTGTTCTGACTTCTGACCACTCACTCTCCTGCAGCATACCAGTTTCCACCCCTTTTGTTGGCAGTGTTCAGGAAACAGATATGGTTTTCATCTGTGACTCACATCTTTCTTCGAACCCAAGGCTGAAACTGCTGACAATCAGAAACCTCCATCCAGCTATGTTGTTTGAGATGCCTTCATTGCTGTGATGGCTTTTCTTCTGCTTCACCAGCAACTTCTATATTTACAGTGTCAACATCAGTCTCAGTTCCTACTTCGTCATTGAATTCTTCTCAAAGTCTTGCCTGAGTTCCCTCAAAGAGGAGATAGTGCACGTTTGGATGAGCTTTGGCAAAATTGATTTTAAACAAAATTGATTTTGAAGTAATGTGATTTATGTTTGAATATTTTTATTACAAAAGCAAGTTAAGAGTAAAACTAAGTGTAAATATTTTTATCTTATGCAAAAGCTATGCAAAGTTGTTTTCGACTCAAATCAATTTTGAACTCTTCTCTAATGTGAAACCAAACATGTAAAAATTTATCTAAAACCAATTTTAGACATCAAATAATTCTCTAATGTTAAACCAAACAGATACATAATCTTGTCCATTTTAGATAAAATGGAGTTGATCCCTCGTATAACATCTCAGGACTCTGTCGATGTGTTGCCCTCCATTGTTAGAATCTGGCGGGTCAGATCACCGTTAGGATGTTGAGATTTATCTTTGAAAATAAAAGAAATTGTATTGATGAAAATGAAGTGCTCAGAGGGTATGACTCCTTCAGAGAAATACTCTATGGATGCTCTGCTAAGAAGCTGTTTCAAAACTAAATACTATTATGCTTTTCCCACAGTATCTCCTCTCTCCTTCTATGTCCCTTTGCAGATAACACACTCCCTAATTATAATCAACAAGTACATTCCCCAATTGCTAGAAAAGAATGGAGCACACATATACTTTTCCAATTATTTCATATAATAACATTTTAAGCCATCATGTGTAGATCCCTTCGTAGTGACTCTGTATTTTAGTATGTAATTGAGCTAGTATTCAAGCCTTGACAATTACTTGTTTGAAACTTTGTAGCTCAGCTAATGCTAACACATTGATTCTAAAATATGTAGGTAACCAGCCATGAGACAAGTTTGGTTGCTCGATGTCGTAGAGTATATGCCCATGCTCATGATTATCATATCAATTCTATTTCAAATAACAGGTGATTTGAAACCTCAAGGGTTCCTGTCATAGGCTATTCAGTGTCGAATCTTGCTTTTTGGTTATCTTTATTTCTCTTAATGTAGTGTTGGTTGGAAAATGATTACTGCTTTTCTCTTTCTAGTGTAATTTCATGTATGTTTTTATTTGTCCTTGTTTTCTTCGGTCTATCATGTTTTTTCTGAATTCTGAATCAAATTTGGACTGTGGTACTTTTCAATTATCTGCTAGCGATGGTGAAACTTTCATATCAGCTGATGATTTACGAATAAATCTTTGGAACCTGGAAATTAGCAATCAAAGTTTTAATATTGTTGATGTCAAGCCTGCGAATATGGAGGATCTGACTGGTAAGTTTTCCCTGTGGTATTTTTATGCTTTGCTGAACATGCCTCTGTTGAAAATTTGGTGTAATTTTTCCATTTAAAGGACAAAGCTTATATACAATGCCATGATTACTAGTGAGTGGCACTGTTTTCTAATCAAATCAAAGTACTGGTTATTGAGATGCCAATTTTAGTTATCTAGATGAAATTGATGGCCACGTTAAAAGTTGAAAACAGTTACTGAGATGAAATATAATACTTGACCAATTTTGATTGGAAAACAGTATCCTCCGATTCCTCACCATGTTAGTTTTGTCCTTTAAAGAATTGAAAACCTGTAAGTTGTAGTTTATCTGAGTATTGTTTATTTATGTGTAAATCTTTCTAGTCTCATCTCTGGTGTTGAAGAGCAGTAAGATTGGTATTTAACTTATAGCAGGATCAGGGTATTCTGGGAAAGTTACGGGTATATAATAGGTGGACTTAAGGTTGGCTGGTTGTATGTCTTGGTAAGGGGATTCACAAGCAATTGGATGGAGTTTTATGGTTGGATTCTGTGAATATCTTTGGTACTGATGTTTAGGGTTAATGGGTTTGAGGAAGAATTAAAAAATTAACTTGGGCTTTTATTGGGTGCATTTAATTTAATGATGTTTGCCAAAAAAAATAGGATCTTTGCAATTATTGCTTCTAGGATTTGATTGCAGCATACTGTCACGCAGATAGTGATATGTTCTCATACTTCGTGTTAAAAACCAAGCATCAAACTAATTTTAATACACCGCCTATAGATAATCCTGCAGAAATGAGTAAAAATTGTAAACCCCTATAAATATGAAGACTCATTCTACTAAACAATGTAGACAAATATGCCAAAATGATGTGCCTCTAAGGTAAACATCTCTGGAGCCTTAGGCAAGCCTCTGTCCAAGCAAGGCTTGCTTTAGTGCCTAATTGGTACCTATGGACCCATCTGCCCCAATGTAAGAAACCAAGCATTATAACTTGTCACTGTCATGCTAAAGAAGATATTATTAGAATGTTAAAAGAAATAAAAAGTTAGTCTTATGGATTGGATTTCATAAATTGACCTTTTTTTTATAATTTTTTGTTTCTAAATTTTGTAGTTTTGGTTGAGCCTTGATCCTAGATATTATTATTGCAGAGGTTATAACATCAGCAGAATTTCACCCTACACATTGTAATACATTGGCATATAGCAGTTCTAAGGGTTCAATTCGTCTTGTTGATTTGCGACAGTCAGCATTATGTGATTCTCATGCCAAACTGTAAGCTTATCTTTTGCTTTTGTGAATGTTTCCTTTATGGCTTACGCTTTACAATATGGAGGTTATTGGAAAATTTAAGGGAAGAAAGTGGCTTGATTTACAGTGGCAATTGAATTTTACCCATGAGGAAAAACATTTTTCTGGATCCTATATTCTTTCATTTGTGATTTCTTATGCAGTAGATTCACATTTTTTTTTATTTTTTTTTACAGATTTGAGGAACAGGAGGCCCCTGGGTCCAGATCATTTTTCACAGAGATTATTGCCTCTATCTCAGACATAAAATTCGGGAAGGATGGGAGATATATACTTAGTCGTGATTACATGACCTTAAAGGTTTGAGAGCTTTATTATTCCAAAATCCATGCTTCTGTTAATAAAGTGTTTTTGAGTATTTTGAATGGAGTTAATAAAAAATTTATTGAATTAAACTTCACTAGACATGGGTATTTGATCTTGAGGATAAGATATCTTCCTAGGTGATAGAGATCTCTTTGCTCAATTAGATTTTATGGAAATTTTGGTATTTGTAAGAAGTCAATGATGGTGGTGGTTGATACCATGACCCGACAATTTTTTGTTCAGTTTTTATTTAATTTACAACTCTTTTTTCCTTGTACATTCAATTGTTGTTGGGCATGTAGAGCATACTGTGTCATTCATTTATTTTACTTTGTTTTGATACCCTCTGCTTGTTATGAACGAAATCCCTCAAGTCTTATCTCACTCTACTTGTATGTCAGTTATGGGACATCAATATGGATTCTGGTCCAGTTGCAACATTCCAGGTTCATGAGTATTTAAGGCCAAAGGTTAGATTCCTTTGTTTAGATCAGCAATGAGCCATGAATTTTTGCTCCTTTTTCAGGTCATAATAATAACTGGGTTTTTTTTTTACCCAGCTTTGTGATTTATATGAAAATGATTCAATTTTTGACAAGTTTGAATGTTGTCTAAGTGGTGATGGATTGCGTGTTTCTACTGGTTCTTACAGGTCTGTGATTCAAACTTAATCTACCTGTGGTTCTGTTATTATTGAGCCTACATCTTAATATTTTGTTTCATTTGATACCAGCAATCTATTCCGTGTGTTTGGTTGTGTTCCGGGAAGTACTGAGGCTACAACTTTGGAAGCCAGTAAAAATCCAATGAGGTAATTTTATACATGAAGTTCTAAAAGTAATAGATTATGCAGGCACTGTAGCATTTATATCAACCTGTTGATTTCCTCAGACGCCAAGTTCCAACCCCTTCAAGGCCTTCTAGATCACTGGGAAACAGTCTAACTAGAGTTGTAAGACGTGGTCAGTTCTCTATGTAACAACTTCGTCAGTTTTTATAAAACAGCTTGTTCTTCATGTAGTAACATGTTGGTAATTTGAACAGGAGCAGAAAGCGGTGTGGATGCAAATGGGAATTCTTTTGATTTTACAACAAAGTTGCTGCACTTAGCGTGGCACCCAACAGAGAATTCAATTGCTTGTGCTGCTGCAAATAGCTTATACATGTATTATGCTTGAGGAAGAAAGATGGTTGAAGAGCATGTATTTGCTTTGGTTGACCTGTTTTTGGGTTGCTGTGGAGAAGGCTTGTTTCCCCTTCTTACCTACCATTGAGTTGGAGGCTACGTTAACTCACACTACAAGTGCCCTTCAAAAATCTTTAGCAGGAGCTTTTAGAAAAAAGATCCAGAAGTGGCTGTTTCAAAATTCCTGGGTAGGCAGACCTTATTTTGTTTCTGGATGGGCAGCATCTCTTTTTTTCAATTTTCCCTCCTTCCAACCCTAATATTCTTTCCCCCTTTTTCTGTATCTTCCTATAAAAAGAGAAGGTGCAGTCAATGCTTCATATTGTGTTTGGCTTGCAAATGAAGAGAAAATGTGATTGTAGCTCTCCTACAACAAATACTAAAGGATGTTCAATATCTGCCACTAGGATAAAAGATAAAATGTAGTTCTTTTCTTTTTACCCAGATGTCTTGTGGGATGGAGCAGTGGAAACCTGCGGTGCATCATTTTTTCATTGATTATTTTTGTGTTGGGAATTAATTTGACACCGTTTCAAACTCTAATTCTTGCTGCACTTGTCAATTTTTGTGTAAAATGTCAAAAGGAAGTAATAACTTTAGGTTTCAATGTAGGATAAACGGGATTGTCTGTGCCACCAAATGTTTATGGTTTTCCCACTTGTTGGATTTTTTTCCTTTTATGATTTCTTAATGTGCTGCCCAGAATGTAAGGTTCTCAAAAAGCAATCAACAATTTCATGATTTGGTTGCTCAACATTTATTTGTTACTATGCTAAAGTACAATTTTTGGCCCTTCCAGTTGTGGCGTCGTGTCCTGTCCTGTAGATGAGTATTGTTTTAGCTTCTGTATAATTTTAATGCGGATATTGTGTTGAACGTTGTTCCTAAAATGCCCTTTCTAAGGACTAAAGACTAGGTGCGGAAATGGAAAATCCATTATATTTTTTTTCTTATATTCAGCTCTTAAACATTGCATTGTCTGTTTAAGTTGGAAGTTGTTCAACCACATGGCTGTTTGGGCTGATCTTTTCTATTTAAGTTAGGACCATGACACGGTGCTTTCGTTTGAAAGAGATTAATATCCTGACCTAATACTGAGTGAAAAAAGAAAATTCAACAACCATCTTTTTCTGAGAAGAAAAAAAATCCACATTTTCCTTTTTCTAGAATGTTCAGCTTTATTTTATGATCATTATTGTTTCTTTTGATAATTTGGTTTACCTAGAACTCGTGAATTTCTTTAAAAGAAACAGAACAAACAGTTAATTTATGTATAGTACACATTAAACAAGATTTGTTCAGTTTATCATGCTATTCTATTGATTTTGAGTTAAAACTTCGTACAGAAGGAGAAAATTAGTGAAAATTATTTTAAAAACCTTTTGTATGTATTTCAGTTTGATGAAGAATTGAAGTAGCGCGGTGCATTTCTCCTGATGTTTGTTATAATAGTAGGAAACAGTTGCATTGTTTTTGTGGGTAATACAATGAAATCATGCATTTATTCCATATGATCAAAATAATATTCGATATGAGCATGGTGAAGCTATTTGTTTCTAAACTTAAATGATATGATGATATATTGGATGGAGAATCTGGTACATTGGATTGACATCTTCATTGGTGTTTCCATCGGTAAGGTTGCAATTTGCAAATGCAAAACCTGGCTTAATTTTGTGCTTAGTTATGAGTGGACAAATTATGAGAAATTTGAATTAATACTCCTCACATTTTGAATTTATATCTAGTGTTATAGAAACAAAACTTATAAACCCTTGTATAAAATTTAAAATAATTTTTTTTATAAATCTTGTTAGGTCTTCGGTGAGATCTCGCTGGAGACTAAAAAATTTTCAATTTTCTTTTTTAATTTTCCAGTGAGATTAAGTTTCAATTTTTTCTAACTATATCTTTTTTCAAAGAGTAAGAGAGAGGAGTTTGAGAAAAAAAAAAAAGAAAGAAGGAGAGAGAGTGAAAGTAAAGAGGGAAAGAGGAGTTAGTTGAGGAAGAAGAAAAAGTAGTAAAAAAGAAGAAGCTAGATGACCTAGAAAACTAGAAAAGGAAAGAGAAGGAGAAAATTAGGGTTAAGAATAAAATAAAGATAATGAAAAAAACTTTAAAAGATAAAAAGATCAGGTGAAAATTTAATTTTTCTAAATTTTATTGCATTATGTATGACATAACATATTATAGGGCGACAATCATGAAACCGACTTCAACTCCTCTATAAATAAATCATCTTCATTCAGACAAAAATATGTTCTTATTTTGCCTTTTCCACAATCTTATTAGTAGCAATATTTGTAGTCAATAGAGTTTATCACTTATTGTGAACATAATGTTATTCTTACACATATCACTTTCTCTCTCATACAAATTTGTCTCAGTTATACTTGTTATTAAATAACTATCTTTCTTAATTTTACAGTTTTAATAAATTTTAATATTAATCATAATTAAATTATATTCAATTGATAATAATTGAAAATTATTTTTAATATTACACAATAAATTAAATAATAACCTAACATAAAATTAAAAATAAGAGAAATAAATTTAAAATTAATATAAGTAAAGAAGATCATATGCATGTCTTTAAAATAAAAGTTTCATCATAAATAGTTAAATAATTATAGTTTATGTATGAATCTTTTTATTTTAAGAAATATTTTTAAAAAACTAATAATTGCTTTATATAGTATTGGTTCAAATTAAACAACAACAATAATAATAATAATAATAATAATAATAATAATAAAAAATTATTATTATTACTTGCTTTTAATCATCTTATTTTTTATTATATTTTACAATTGTACTATTGAACTAGTTGTTTTCTAGTTAAATCGGCTAGTTGAATAATGTACTTTTTCATCTATATATACGGATTCCAAACACCATGATGTTAAAGTTAATTTTAACCAAATTAATTTTGTAAAATCAATTTTTTCAACGTTCACCTAAACTTAAATCCATCAAAATTGGTTATTTTTATCCAAAAGCTACTCCCTATTCGATTTTTTTTTAAAAAAAAAAATTACATCAGTTAAAATGTCTAAACGTTTTTTCAAAAGGAAAACATTTTATTTATCAGATATAGTCGTACACAATCAAAAGCATGATAGGGTTGGTCTCCATAATAACATGCAGATATATATTCAAATTAAATTAAAAGACATAAACATATCCTCCTTATAAAAAATCAAAGTATCCATTTGATCCGTGAAACAAAACCCACAAAATTAGACTAACATCAGAATTCAGAATTTGTGACTCGTGATACAATACTCCAAACTAAAATACCTACATAGTCAACCTAATTCAATTTCATATATATATATATATATATATATATATATATATATATATATTTAACAATCTCCAATCCAAATTCAGGAACTTTATAAGTGATTCTAAATACATTTACTGAAAATGGAATAAGTTTTATAAATCAATTTACTGAAAAAAACTTCTCCAAGAAGTAAGTATTTAGTAGAAGAGAAAAAGATTTATGTAGTGTATCCAATACGGAAGAGAAGTAAAATTCTAATTCATTGTATCACTCTTAATTTGGTTAGGTGAAGTGATATATTGAGTCATCAATCACCAACTTCTTTTTTTATGTAAAAATTATTAAAATTAAAATAACATAAAACTAAAAAGTAATATATATTACAAATTACTTAACTTGTAAATTAAAATTATAAAAGGATGGAAATTTTATAAAATTATATATATTTTATGACGGGTGTGATGGAATAGGAGGTAGGGAGAGGTGTTGGAGTGGGGAAGTACATGCAATGGACATGACAACATGTAACATGTAACATGTAACATGTAACATGTAACATGTAACATGTAACATGTAACATGTAACATGTAACATGCACATGCTGGGATGGCTGCTACTCTCTCGCCATCCATTCCCACGCTATTCCCAACAAATTAACAATAACAATGTTGTCTTTTTCTTCTTCACTTTCTTTTCTTCATTCTCATACGTCACTCACTTTACTTTTCCCTATGCTTCTATCACACACCACAACTAAACTATTGCTACTGCTTAGGGATTCCATTAATGTTAGATCGATGGTCACTTTTTGTAAAAACTTGGGACGTGTGGCTGTTGAACCATGCATATTCTTTAGGGTTTAGGGGTCGATTGGAGTATACTCTTTACCTGCTGCAAATTTTTTCAACCATTATTTTGGTTTGTAACATAGATACAATAAATCTATTAACTATTTATTCATACGAATTGGAATGGAATGTATATATCTTTCATGTCCATTGTGAGGCTAATAAGATAGCTGATTAATTGGTTCCATAATATTGTTGAGGGGTATATTTTTTCACTAATCACCACCAGGTTCTTATAATTTGAGCTAGTATTATTAGCGATAAAAAAATATATGGTGTATTATTCCTCTTCATTGTTAAAAAGGGGATAGGTTACATGTCTGTCTAGATGATACAAACTTGTTAAAACGATTTGTTTCAATTGCTTAATAGATTGATGTTCTTGTTTTTTTTTTTTTAAAAAAAAAATAGCCATAAAAAATATAAATATATTTTTTTTCTTCAATCACGGATGCCTATTAAACCCATAATCACTCTCCCACCTTAATTTGCAAAGTTACAATTATTAAACCAAATAATTTAATAAATCTGTTGCATTTCTTAAACGCACTAGCATAGTTCTACCCAGCTGTGTATATATGTATGTATATGATTGAGTGTCACTATATATGTCAGTGCTTTTCATGTTTGGCTCTGCTAATTTCTTGCGCACATGTCTCTAAAAGAAAAATCTTTCATACGAATGTTTAAGCTAATCATTTTAAGAAAACTGTATTTTTCACGATAAATTTTTTAGTCAGATAAACAAAGTGAGCATTTCACGATAAATTTAATTCCTATACAGCGGTCCTGATGAACTTTGTATGGAAGCACGCAGCACAATCATTTAATTTCTATACAATTGTTAGTTCAATTTTACAGTTACTCGGTTCAAGGGGATTCAAGGAAAACTATTAAAATTCAATTTTATATATAATATTTAATAATTACAAACTATTGCACAGTATGTGTGGTTATTAAGTTTTTATATTTTATAATAATTCTTTAAACTAATATTCTAAAAATATTGGTTAAGAAATTAATGTTATTAAAAATATATAAAAGTATATTTAAAAATCATAAAGAATTGCATTTATGAATTTTTAATAAATAAAAAAATCTTCATTTAATTTTTTATTCAATATCTTTAAAACACATGTTAATTTTTATGTTATATTAATAATTGCATTTCCCAAGTGAAACACATCTATATATATATATATATATATTTGATGATTGTGTTGAGCATAGAGTGCAGAGTGCAGAGTGCAGAGTGCAGAGTGCAGAGTGCAGAGTGCAGTGTGTCATTGGGGAAGATGGGCATAATTTTAGGGACACTGTCTGAGTCATGGTTACAGTTACAGACCACATCAATTCTTCATATCAAATATCAATATCATAATTCATAACCATAACCACGCACGTTTTGCTCATCATAACACACATCAATTACTTTTTAACCATTTTATTACTATATAAATTTGTTACTAAGTATTTTGCCTCAAAAATCTAAGAACACGTGTAACTTTTAAGAACCAAAATAACTTCAGTCCGTAACGATTATTCATTAACTGCTTAATTGTGGGACCCATCCTAATGCTTGCTTCAGTTTTTGGTGCACTAACACTAACACTAACACCATCACCATCACCATCACCATGCTTCTCTTCTCTTCAATCTTCATCACCCAAATCAAATCCTAGCTAGTCAATTATGTATATAAAAAGGTGGGGTCCACCCTTCCAGTGCTAACCAAATTCATAATTCCACTCCTTCTCTCTTTACCACCCCCCAACAAGTACCATGGGACACAACTATGTTTCTTTTTTTTTGTGTGCAAACAATTATGTTTCTAATTAGGCTTTTTGCCCAAGAAATGACTGTTTAACACGCTACAGTGTATTAACGTTACTGTTATCATCTAATATATAAACAAAACGAATTAATACTATAATAATCTATTTTTAGTAAACTATTAACTCCATACATTCGTGTAAACAACTCACCTAAACTCTTAGAATTAATTTTTTTTACAAGTTTAAAATTAAATATTATTTTTGTTTTCATTAACTCCACAATGCAGATGTTTTTTACGAGTCAAAAGTTTTGAAGACATTATTTTCTAAATGTTTTTACTTTAATAACTTGTAATTTTCAAAATTTATTATTATGTCATTATTATGTTTTATTATTGAGATTTTATATTTTAAAGAGCAAAACATAATCAACTTGAATTTGACACACTTTTCTGTCTTTCTCTGTTCCAAACCAATCCGTTTTCCTGTAATCCAAACTCACCTCCAAATTACTTGACACTTTTATGACTCATATTTTGAAAGGGTGATTCAAAATGTTAATATGACAAATATCATTATTTAATAAAAAAGTTAAGTTAATATTTTAAGTTTATTTAAACTTTTTATTAAGTAATAATTTTTTATTAAATTTTAAATTGTTAACTTAATTTTTTAGAGTTTAATTGATATATATTATCAGTGTAAGAATTTTTTACACAAATATTCAATCACAACATTTTTATAGTAAGTTTATTAATTTTACTAATAATACTTTAAAAGTTACATAACTGATACCATATTAATGAATTAGATTTTTGCTGTTAATTATTAGAAAATATTAATCTTACTTGCTCACTGCATACTTCTAAATTTCTGAGTATGAATGTCATCCTGTATCATTTGATTATTTAATAGGTATCTAAACATAACCTAATTCTTTTTTATTTTTTCGGAAATAACCTAGTTCATACTAAAAATATCTTTAGTTTAATTTATTACATAGAAAGCAAAAAAAAAAAAAAAGTTGTTTAATTGCAAACATTTATATCATTAGTTAATGCTAAATCATTTTTGTGGAATGTTGATTATCTATGACTGAACTTTGATAGGCAAATTGAAAATAGAAAAATGGCAGGTCAAAACAAGAGGAAAGAAACAGCTAGTAATTTTCTTTCAGACTTGTTATAGACATATGGTTGCACATTGCTTCCAATGGAAATCATATTTATGAGATAGAAGAGTGTTAAAAAAACTATCTTATAAATTATCTTTAATATAGTAAACTTTCTCTATCATCTCTTGTAATTGAGAAGAATTTACTTGTGCGGAATTAATAAATATTTATTTTAAAAAAAAATCTTATAAATTATCTTTTTAAAACTTCTTATCATTTGGAGGGAGTACTAGAAAAATTCTTTTAAAAATATAATTTTGAAATTCTTCTTTTTAATTAATTAAAATTTATTAAAAATCACTAAATTCAAAATAAATAATAGTGGAACTCACCGAAATTAGTTATTTCTAATAAATTCTAACTAATTAAGAAAATAAAAAAAATTATGAAAACTCGTCTATAATTTATTTAAATTTAAGAAAGACTACACTTATCATGATTCTTTCTTCTATATCAAATAAAACTCCTCTCTTTAACTCTATACTTGGCCAATGGCGTAGTTGAATACTCAAAGTATTTGTTCCATGCCAGAGAAAAACAGACAAACGTGTTTTCTGAAGTCAAATTGATGGACATAACGTGATGCCAAATGGTTTGGTTAACGTTGAATGAGAGAGGGAAATCAGAATTCAGAATTATGATGATGAATTCCAAATTTCACAACCGACATGCAAGCTAGCTTTGACTAGGATTGATATAAATAATGCAAATTGTGGTGATGTTTTTTTTAAGAAGGAAAAATATTTTATTTAACATTTGCAAGAAAGTCATTTATCACAAGACATGATACCCGACTAGTCTGTATAAGTACATAATAATACAATAAAATTATCATATTGCCTTACAATTAAACTTTAGAATAATACAATAAAATTAGCTTATTGTCCTCACCAACTAAATTTCAGAATATAAGGACACATATTTTCTTGAAGCACTGACTTATAGACTCTATAACTAAACATTGACAAACTTATTGAAACACAAATCTGGTTGTACTAACATTCATAAAATGAACATGCTTTGTTTTTACAACAAGTTGTAACTCATAATCATGATTTTTGGAGTACTTTCTGCTAGACTTTTGCAATCCAAATTGACCATAAGAAGCCATCCAAATAATTAGCAAAATTTTTTCTTTACTTTCCCCTTAATTAGATTTGCATGTTGCCATAGATGGGCAGAACAGTCATGAGACAACTCCTATTGTATACCAAGCCAACGATAACAACATCCACACTTGATAAATATGCTTGCAGGAGAACAGTAGGTGAGAAATATGTTCTAGTTCAACATAACAAATAGAACAAATATCTTCCTCAACAGACACATTTTTCTCTTCAGGAGTTCCACTTTTGTTGGGATAAATTATGAATTACTTTCCAAACAAATGCAGCCACCTTCGAAGGTACCCTTGCCTGCCAAATCAATTTGAATATAGGGGAGATCAAACTCAGAGAGGTGCAATGAACTAAATTGTAGGCATGTTTCATTGAATAACCAACATCTTGGCCTACTTGACTGTGCCACTCCCATCCATCTTTCTTATTAGGAGACAGATGAATTCTTTCTAGGAACCTTTCTAAGTCTCGTACCTAGCCAAGCTCCCAATTTAGTAGAGGTCTCCTCCATTGTAATCACCATTCCCACTAATTATTATACCATTCTCCAACCTCAGAGATATGCACTTCCTTTTGGTCTGACAGAGCAAATAACCTAAGAAAGGTGGATTTAAGATTGATATTCCCCCAATCCTCCTTCCTAAAATTTGAACAGAGAGTCATCACCTACTACAACCTTCACACTTCTTTGAAACCAATCCTCTGTTCCCTCTGATGTTGTAACCTTCATTAAATTTGTCCACCATTGAGAGTCATCTTTCCATTGTTCAGAGTTTAATTGACTTCTTATATCACCATATTTAGCTTGGAGAAACTTTATCTAGAGAGCATCGTCATCACTTAGGATCCTTCATTTCCATTTCCATTTGGCCAAAAGAGCTTTGTTGAAATCCTTCATGTCTTTGATTCAAACCGCCTTGATTCTTTTCAAGACATACTGTTTCTTATTTAATCCAAGGTAATTTTTTCTTGTCTGGTGAGTCACCCCATATAAATCTCCTCTGCAAACTTTGTATGGAACAATACACCTTTTTTAAAATCCTATAAAAAGAAAAAAAAAAGAGGTATTGAAGAGAGTGAAGATTTGATTAGGCAAATTCTCCCTCCCAATGATAAATTATTGTGCTTCCAAGATGTAAGTTTCCCCCTCATTTTCTCCAACACTAGTCTCAAAACACTTTCTTTCCTCACATTAGGAACCCCTAGATAAGAGAATGAAATTTGCATAATTCTAGAGTTTAACAATGTTGCAAAAGATTGTAGCTCATGTTCATTCATCCCTACACCTCCCACACTACTTTTGTGGAAATTAACCTTCAAGTTTGATGCCAATTCATAGCATCTTAGCACATTTTTTAGAGCAATTACATTATGAAATTCCAGTGTGACCATAATTATGTTATCACCTGCATACTGTTGGATGACTACCTGAAGCTCCTATCTACCTACTTTCAGCCCTGAAATCAATTTTTGATTAACAGCCATTTTAACTAAACCCCCAAGGCCTTCCACCACTATTAAGAAGAGAAAAAAAGTCATGGGGTCCCTCTGCCTTAGACCTCCCTGCATAACAAACTCTTGGGTGGCACTGCCATTTACTAAGACTGAGACTGATGACGATTGAAGGCATCCTTGAATCCATCTAATCCATTTTTTTCACAAAACCCAAATCTCTAAAGCATATAAAAGAGGAAAGACTAACTTACAGAATCGAATGCTTTTTCAAAATCTGCCTTGAACACCAGGAGAGGTTTCCTAGCTCATTTTGCCTCATGAATTGATTCATTAACAATAACCACACTGTGTAGTAGTTGCCTCCTTTTTATAAATGCAGTTTGAGTCTCTTCTATAATGAAATGCATCACCCCTTGAATTCTCCCCGCCAAGACCTTGGCAATAATTTTGTAAATCACCCCTATAAGTGAAATGGGCCAAAATTCCCCAAGTCCAACAAGAGCTATCTTCTTAGGAATCAAGGTTAGAAAGGATGCATTTGAGCCTGTTGAAAGAGATTCATTTTCATGGAATTCCTTTGCAACCTTCATAATATCATTCTTTAAGATGTCCCAAAAGGGCAATACAAATTTCATATTAAACCCATCTGGCCCGAGTGCTTTTGAACCATTACAATCCCATATTGCAAGCTTTACTTTTTCCTCTAAGAAATCTTTTATCAATATGGATCGCTTCTCTAGAGAGATACATTAAAAATTTATCCCATCCAATCTCACCCCCAATCATCTTGACAAAGATATCGATGAAGGAAGAATTGTCTAACTTCTTGTTTAACTCTCATTGGATCTTCAACCTATTCATCACCGATCATTAACCTTTTCAGCCTATTTGATCTCCTTCTCCAATTAACCAATGCATTGAAAAAATGAGAATTTGAGTCACCTGCTTGGAACCACCTGACTTTAGATTTTTGGGCCAATAAGGATTCTTGAACGGTGGCACGATGTATTTCAGAGTCATGTAACGATTACATGTTATAAATTTGTTACAAGCCCAATAATTTAAATTACTTTAATTAATTAAAAATAAAAAGGGCAAATTATTGTTAAAATTTAAAATATTTTCAAATGTTTTAATTTAAAAAATTAAATAAAAGAAAAATTGGGCATTTGGACTGTCAGCATAGAAACGTTTTTAAGATAAATCATATTTTAGTTGTTAATATGTTAGTTTTTGTTAATGAATGAATTCGAACTCACAACTCATCTCTCTCAACATGTGGACTTTGCTACTAGAACAATCTTATCACTTTTGTCTACATAGTAATAACTTGTTGACTATATAGTTGCTAGTGTCGTTAGTAACTAAAGAATCTATGTGCAAATGGCAAAAAAAATCAAGGATCTAAATGCCCTTTAAAAATCATTTAAAGACCTAGGTGTCGTCACTTTAATTTTTTGGATACCAAAATGGTGGTTTACTCTTAAAAAAATTAAGCAAAAAAATGGGTATCACGTAATTAGTTGGATTGTCACGTATAAAAGAAAAGGATTAGCAACACATTTGTTAACGGCTGAGTGTACAGTTGGCTAGCATCCTTAGTAGTGAAGAGACTTACATGCAATCACCAAAATTAAAAAATGTAAGTGTCTCTAAAACTCTTTCACACATATGTTGCAACATCAATTTTTAACTATTGACATAATATTTCAGTCTTCATATTCTCATCTCAATTTCCGCTATAAAAGGTTGTCTCATACTAATTATAAATAAGAATGTCATTAAGTCTTTTTTCTAATATTATGACTTATTTGTTATGAATCGTTATATTTTAAATTTTTAGTATTGAAAATATTTAGTGTTTTAGATTATTATAAATGATAATATAATTTTTAATATGATATAGTATAATTAAGTTAGTTTTAAAATGTTAAAAAAATTTAACAAAGGCAATTTAATATATATGTTAATAAAATTTGCAAAGGTCAAAAACCCAATTTATTTTAACAAGCTAGACTTTTCTAAACTATTTAAAATACAGGTATAATTCTTTAAAAATATGTGCACAATAACTAAGTAAATTTAGCAAACTAAATTGTTCCAACTTTTTTGTTTTTTTTAAAAAAATCCAATTTATATGTGCTAAATTTATTGGCTTATATAACATTATGTAAGATTTCAAATCACATTACATTTTTTAAAAAAATTGATATTTTATTTGTGAAATATGTGTCAACAAATTGTTATAATTTATATGGGAACTTATTCTTATCGAGGATAAACAAAATTAAAATTAAACCTAAAGAAATATATCAGAAAATGCTAATTTAGTTTTGTGATGGTTGAGAATAATATCAATTAGTTTTGCAGTAAAATAATGATAAGGGGTTACTTTAGAATTAGTTTGGATTAAGCCCTGTTAGTATATATAAGGTGAGTTGTAATAGGCTTGCACCTGTGAGGCAATATTGCGTTTTGCGTGGTGATGCGGAAGCATTCTTGGGAAGCAAGAAACAATGGAAAGCAAGGAAGGTGATGCAGCATCACCACCAATGGAAAACAAATATTGTTGCAAGTTTTGTGATATGAAGTTCGCTACTTACCTGGCCTTGTGTGGACATCAGAATGAGCACAACCACAAGAGTGAAATAGAAGCAGAAAAAGAAAAGAAAAAGAATCTTAGCATTGCTTCTGCTGGTTATAGCAATTCATCTGTTGATGGCTTCTGTGGCCATAAAACAATATTATGGTCACCACTATCCATGACTCGTAATATGTCCCTTTATAGTTGGCCTCCTCATATGGGACCAGGACACCACATTCTGAATCCCTCTAACTCCAACATGCATGAACCCTCTTCAAATTCTTCCTCACTCCCTCTTTCTCCACATCTTAGTTTATGTCATAAAGGAAATCTTGGACAAGCTACCACTTCTTCAACAATAAATCACAATGAAATCATAGAGGACTCTGATTTCAATCTCAAAATTTTAAGTGATGATGACAATTCTGACCAAGAAAACAGTTCTTCTTCCGTCAATGCAAGTGGAACAGAATAGAATCTTGATTTGACTCCACTCACTCTAATCTCATCATATCTCGTAATCACTTCACTACAATGTTGAGGGGAAATTGTTTGTATATCGTATGCCTAATATGGACAATTTAGTCATCTCTTGGATATAATAAAACTTGTCTTATCTGATCATTATTAACTCTGTACAACTTTTGTATTGCTTCAGCTCACTATTAAACGCATCATTGCAACTGCAAATTGGTAACTGTATCCATTAGATTTAAATGTAACCAGATTCTCTTTCTATAGAAATTATTATAATTATTTGGACTTTCTTTTTCAGCACCAAGCTCAAAGGGACGTGAGCAATAGCAACTTTCTTTCTGTTAAAAAAATGTACACCAAATGCAAAACATATAACAGTTGTTTTCTAGACATCTGGCTATCACTAGCTCTACCATTTTGCATTTCAAATTAAACTTGCAACTTCAATTTCAGTGAGGACATATTTTTTAGCAAGAGTTTCTGTAACTTCCCTTCTGTTACCAGTGTTAATATAATAAAAAAAGGGATGTACATAGTAATTTGAGTTACAAACTGGGCACGATATGAATAAAAAATGTGATTGGGAAGATGACGTAATTAATTAAATCAAGTGGTGTACTTGCTCTTTCATTTGAGTCTTTTGACATTAATCAAGTTGTGAGTTCAATTTTTCTATTAACAAAACTAGCACACTAACAATTAATATTGGTCTATTAAAAATATGTTAAAGTTAATATGTTTAGCACTCATGCAGCAACAATCTTCATATTTACACATTTGCCTCTCACAACACAACTTTCTATTTTTGGCATTACATCTATACTCTTATTTGTGTGACATGGTAAATAATAAAGAAACTAAAATGTCATTATGATATTGGAATTAAATTAAAATAACACAAGCATGGAATCTAAAAGTGTAATACTAAATTAATTACCTTTCAGTTTCTCTTTTTAATTATTTTAAAGATTAATTGATGTTTTCAATTATGATCCAAAGATTGAATTCTTTATAAGTATAAAATAATTATTCATAAAAATTATAACTAAAAGAAATATTAATTATATACAATTCATAAAAATTTTAATGAAACATTCAATATTTAATGGATGAATTATATATCATTAATAGCAACAACTAGGCCAGATTATGAGGGCACACAAAGGCATGGCAATGAGGTGAAGACGAGTATAACATTCTCTATCCTTATATTGGTTCTCCTAACTCATTCTGATCTTTATACCCACTAAGTAAAGAATTTTATGTTCATTATCATCCTTGTGTGTCCTGTCGCCGCTCACTAAAAATATATTTTATAAAATTATATTTGTATATATTTTATTTACTTTTAAATACAAAACTAATACTATATGTTTAAATTGAATATTCTAAAAATATAATTATTTATAACATAAATTTAGTCCATTGTAAAAAAAAAAAGTATATAAAGTTTCATAAAAAAATAAGTCAACAAAAATATAATAACAATATTTTACGAAGATGGGGACAAGGATGAGTACCAGCAAGTAGTTACATATCTGTTCCTGTTTCAAGAATTTGGGTAATACCTATACTCATTCTCAATCTCCAATCAAAATGAGAATTTTATTTGTTAAAATCATGAATTCATGTGGTACATGTGAATGTAGCTACAATAATTGTTATATACTTAAAGTATATAATTAAGATTTAAACTCTAAAGTACTTGATTAAGGGACATAAATTACTATAAATTACTATGTTGGTTACTCTTTCACTAGAATGCCATAAAAATTATATAAAAAGAATTGAATCATAAATAACAAAGTGGAGAAAATAAAAATTGAACACAACTCTAATTGAAGCAAGTCTTTTACATCAAAATTGAATTGGGATTAGAAAGGTATTCAAGGGTTTGACTTTAATTAACAAGTCTAATTATATGGGTTGTTTTGCAAGGTTGCTAAACTCTAATATTATGAATTTGCCACCATTTTTTTGTTTAAATTTTTTTTTCTTATAAGTCAAATGTTAGTTGTTAATGTGTTAGTTTTATTAGTAGAGAGATCCGAACTCATGACTTTTCTCTCACTCATTTTTCCACTTTATCATCAGACAAATCTTATAACTCCTATTGTTTAGATCTTCTAGGGATAAATGCTAGGTGTGGGAGAGTGTGGAGACTAGTCAAGGAAATAAAGAAAAAATTTAGTTCTTGGAGGAAAAAAACCTTGTCCTTAAGGGGGTGGATATGCCTAATTAAATGTAATCTCTCATCCATACTATTATTCTTCCTTTCTTTTTATAAGATATCAAAGAAGTTTGCCTCTATCCAAAGATTGCAAAGGAAATTCCTATGGGGAGGTGAGGTGGAGAATCAAAAGTTTGCATTGGTTAGTTCAGACTCAATATGTAAGGCAAAGGAGCATGATGGTTTAGGCATCAAAGATTTGATAGATTCCAACAAAACTTTGTTAGGAAAATGGAGATGAAAGATCCTAAAAAGGGAGAACGTGCTCTAGATCAAAGTGCTTGAAGCTAAATATAGTTATGTAAGCATATGCATGATAAATGATCAATGCAAAAAGTACTTCCAATAGCAGAATGATATAGTAAACTTAACTAGAGAGGATGAAGGTAGATATTGGTTCAAAAGATGTTTATATGCATCATTGGGTAATGGCTCCATGTTCAATTTTTTTGGGCAGATAAATGGCAGAGAGTATGTGTTAAAGATCTTTTTCCAAGGTTATATGCACTTTCATCCTAAAAGGAAATCACAATTTCAAAAGTAGGTGCATGGATTCATAATAGTTGGCAGTGGGACTTGAAGTGGTGAAGACCCTTGCTAGACTAGGAGGTGGGACGGTTTGAGGACCTCCAAAATATACTTCAACTTGTGGAATTGAAAAAAGGAGAGAAAGATGGATGGAAGTGGAGTGGAAGTGTACTTGGATCCAATGAGTATATAGTGAAGGATGCATATAATGTAATATATGCAAGGTCCAAAATTTTTAAGACAATTTGGAGTGTTCAAGTTCCCTCTAAAGAATCGATATTCACTTGAAAAGTTGAATCGAATACCAGCAAAGGAGGAGCTTGTTAAAGAAACATATCTCTGCTTGATGGATTTATGTCCACTATGCAAGGAATTTGAGGAATCTGTGTCTTATTTGTTATTTACTTGCAACGATGTGTATCAAGTATGGCAAAATGGCTACATGTGTGGCTTGGTAAATCTAGGGTACTACTATATAGTCCATTTGGCTAACTAGAAATCAAAAGAATCAATTTTTGTATCTCAAAAGATGATACAATATTTTACAAAAATCTTGGTGTTGGATTAGAGTTTATAGTAAAAAAGTGTTATTTTCTTTTTATGAGCGACAAATGCAGCTTGAGTATTTGTCAAAATCATAGAATATGATTCATTTGGAAGGGATCGTAGATGAGACATAAAGTTTTTTAGCATGTTGACACATTTGTAATAGGATGTAAGTCTACTGTATTTATCTACATGTCAATATGATCATCCTTATATTTTTGTTGTGTCTAACGTAATTTTAATGTAAATTTGGTTTAGAAATGTGTTGGTTTTAAGAGTAAATTTTTTTTTCAAATAGGTAGTTTTTAAAAAATAATTAAGGATAAAATTGAAAGTCAAATGTTGATACCAAAATAGTGAATTGCCTTTGTATATATTAAGGGCAAATGAGACACTTCATTTTTATTATAGATTAATGTTAGTTGTTAATTTATTAGATTTTTATTAATAAAAATGGTCAAATCCATGACTTCTTCTACCCTTTCTTCTCACATGTGAGTAAATGAAGGACTTTGTGTCTCATTGATAAACAAAAATTTTTTTTTTTAAATGGTAAGACATTTATGTACGTTGATTTTATATATTTTGAGAGTATTTTTATTTTAGTAGGTAGTTACTTTTTCTTAAAATTGAAAATAAAATATAAATACCAAAATGATAAATTACCTTTGTATTATAGATTAATTTAAAATTACCTCCACTCCATATATTATTCAACTTTCATTAACTAAACAAAAATATAAAAATTTTAAAAAAAAACTACATGCAAATAATCTGGAAAAAAAAGTTAATTCTTTCTGAAAACGTTTTTTTAATTTATTTAGTTGTAAATTAGTATTAATGAATTATCAAATAAATTTTTTAAATTATTATATGTGTCAATTGTAAAAATTATTAATTTAATCATATAACGTGACCTTCACTAAAATATAAAAAAATGCAATGAGTTAAATTTCTCACGATTGCCTCTAACATTAACTTTTTTTTTTAAAAGATTTTAATTAGTATATATTGATATTAAAGACTAATTAAACTATTTTTTTTAATTCTGTATAGACTTATTCGTTTTAATAAATGTTTGGTATATTAAATATAAAAATCAAACCTTTAAATATTTTGATATTATTTCAATAATTATATATACCAAATTTTAGATAAATTAAATATTTTTAGTTAATTATTTTATTATTTTTATTTCTGATAAAAAATTATATAATTATATTTAAAATCTTATACAATCCCTTAAATTAAATAATAAAATGCCGATGTAATTTAATAAGAACTTTTTCTTACAGAGAAAAATTCAAAAAATTTTATTAATGATAAAATATTAACTAGTGTGTAAAATATTATTAAAAATAAGAAAATGTTGAATGCTTCAAATTGATTTTCGAAACAAACATAGGAATGATAGTATATTTTATACATTGAAGTTATTGTTAGAAATTCCTTAGATATTTGTATGACATTCTTGTAATTCAAACACAAATTTTCTCTCATTAAGAAACTCTAGAAAGAAGGTCCTATATTAATATATTATTTTAATGAGTTAAGAGAGAAGAGTATTTATAAATTACCAATATTCTCAATTCCTAAGTGAGGTGAGACTTTAGATAAGTCATGGTTAAGTACGAGAGAGTAAACTTCAGATGTATCAAAACATAATCAATCAAATTATATATTTAAAAAGGAATCAATCCATGATTTATATCTTCAATATTTGATATTATACACTAATTGGAATTTCAAAATCAAGACAATTAAAAATCAAATAAAAAATAAAGTTAGAAAAAAATACAGTTGGATAATTTTGAGAATCTATATTTAAAGTTCTTGATTTTGCAGCAAAATTAAGGATATATTCAAAGAAAAAAAAAATTCAGGCTGAGAGGAACCAAAAGAACAAGAAATATTATAACTATTTTTTTGTCATTTTCATGTAATGATATTAATCATTATTTTATGTACAATCTAATTGTCATTACAAATTTATTTTTTATTTATTTTCAAGATAAAGAAACATGTTTATCAAATTAGAAACTTTGTATTGATCAATTCTTTTTTTCTTAATAATTAGAAGTGGAGCAGAAGGGCTGCTGAAAACCATAAAGAAATATAAAAGAAATTATTTACAACTCTGATGCACGCAATCATCCGCATGAAACACTAACACATCTGCATAACCTGCTCCTCCCTTATAAATATAAATTATCCACTGTGCTGCAAAATATGTTTTGATGGTGTTCTGAAGTGTGTGAACATGTGGAAAATCAGACTAAAGAGTGAAAGATAATATCCATTTTGTATTTACAATCTCCAGATATTCCTGTGAAGCTAGTGATGGTTTTCCTATGTTATGGACGATAAGTGTGGGTGGAATTGAATGGAGGATCGGGTGGTAAATAGCTTCTATCACGCATAGTTAATAACTTGGTATTTTAGAAAAGGAAACAAACACAATGAGACCATTTAATTCGACAAAATTAATAACTTGGTATTTTACAATAAACTGAACAAAAATTACAATGCCAAGACAGGAGGGGGGTGGAAATCCTTAAAATCGTATAAAAATTATTCATTTATCATAATCAAATTAAACAAGTTAGTATCAGGTTTTGAGCCTGACTGTATGTATGTCATCATTATCAATAAGCATTTCATAAAGGGCGTTGCTCTCGCGTTTAATTCATAGAAAGATTGTAGGCTTCGTAGAAATGTAACTTGATATTCAACTGCCTCTGTCGATGGAAGGGGTACCGTGCTTCAATTCAAATCCTTATACATGCTTTAAAAAAAATACAATACCTAAAACAAATAAATACTGACTAGCAAGCATCAAACCTCAGGAGTACAATACCATTTCTCCCTCAAAATCCTTGAATCTGAGGTAAAAACACCACACCGGGCTCTTCCTAGCAATTACACAGATACACCACGAGCCTTGTACATGATTATATACGCCATATGCCAATCACCTATAGAGTACAGACAAATACGAAATCATTTTTTTATTGAATCATTATATAATAGGGCAAATTATTATAACATTTCTTAACTTTTATCAAATTACATAGTTCCACTCTTTAATTTTCCTACACTAATTTCTTTTAAGTTTAAAAACATTACACTAACACTCCTATATATTTAAAAACATTGCACTAGCACTATTTTCAAATCTCTCTGACCTTACACTAATATCTCCTTAAAAAATGCAAAAGTAATGATTAAAAAAAGTAAGAGAGATGCATGTGCAATTACATTAAATCCGGTGTTTTTGTGATTTGCTCTTATATATATACACATGCATATACAAAAAAATTTGAATTTGAAGTAAATGAACGGATGCCCTTGAGCTTTCTTAATAAAACCTAAATATAATTGAAGAGAGGAAGGGGTTAGTACCTAGGAACTAGGCAGAAGTAATAAAAATGATAATTTTATATTACCCATGGCGACAAATTAATTCTGTATATCCTCACCTCCTCCTGATAGTCTAGTGATGTCTTCTTCTAATTTTGGTTTGGGATTGTCATCATCAAACTCTATCCATTTCCCTGCCAACAATAAAATAAATATTATTGCTTGGAAGACAAATACTCGAATACTAGTAACACAATTCTGATTCCTAGAACCAACCATTTTCTTGCTTGACCCAACCAACATAATGTCCTGAATCAGCACTTCTGCCCTTGTGGGTTAATACAGCAACCAAATCATAAATCCCTGTCATCTGTGTTTCCTTTTCACCTAAAATTGATGAACGGAAAGATTCAAAAGCAGAAAGAGAATTGATTACAAAAATAACAAAATAAATGCGAGTATAGTACAATATATTGCAGGTTTTTACCCTCATCCATCGGAACTAGAGATGGCTCCCCTCCATTTGATGATCCCTGAATCAGTGAAGGAAACAAAGTATAACTGTATAAGGGATTATGTTTATTTATGCCTATTGTAACATATGGTGCATGCAACAGTAACGTTGACTGTAATAAAATGACCATTACATTTCCCAGTTTGGCTTTAGAAATGAACTAGGTTTTTTAATTGATACATACAATCAATTTAAACCTGAAACAAGTTTTAACTCTTCTCAAATACACATAGATCTCACTAACTAGTGTCACAAGGAAAATGGTTGAAAAATCAATAAGGGCCTTTTGGGCAGATAGGATAAGGACGACAAGATAGGATAAGAAATCACATTTTGATGTTATTCGTTATTTGTTGCGTCATCGTGATATGATAACAGTATTCTATCGACTTATCCTATCCTGTTGTATAATGTATTTACTATCCTAAAAGGGAGGTTAAGTTAAGGAGTGACTAAATAAGATAAGATTTCCCTCGTTTGTCCAAATGACCTATTATAATTATTATTTACATAAAATTTATGGTATAATTTAATTAAAATTATATATATCAAAATTATATTCAATTAAAAAACATTTAAACATATTTTGTAATAAAATTATATGTAATTTTAATAAAGGGTAAATCTATCGTTTTACATGTATTTATGTGCATCAAACACCAGATGGGATAACATAATGCTATCTGGACATGTTCATATCCTATCATATTCTTATCCTATCCTACCATCATATCCTATCCTTTCCTGCCCGCCAAACAGACCCTAAATATATCCTAAGGTTTATATTGAATATCACACTGGAAATACATTGGAAATCGTTCTAGGAGAGCATTAATAATACTTTTCAATTAAAAAAATACCAGCTTTCATTCCTTAACCAATGTCAACGGATATTGATGTCGTCATTGTAGCAATTATTTTAGTTTGGCAGTTTCCTCACCTCGGCATCAGACATCTGTACGTCATTTTCTTTCTGAACAGAGCTTTTTTCATCCACTTTCAGACCAAGCTTTTTGCCCTCCTCATTTCTTAGGATCTAAAGGTACAATTATCAACATAAGAATATAAGCCCCCACACTTTACAAAAACCAATAAGATTTCATATCAATAAAAAGAGAATACCTGTCTAGGAGTTTCTAATTTTTTACGAAGATCTTCTGAACAAAAATCATAAACATCCAACTCCAGAGGATAATCCACTTTCTGAGTTAACCAAACACAGTGACATTGTAAAATAAAGTTCAGACAGCAAACAAAAACTTCCAGGAATAATTTGTACAACACAAAACCAACTATTCAAAAACACAATATACTAAAGGAAAAAGTATCTGAGCTTTACCCGCAAAATCTTAGCCTTTTGATTGGATTCCCTCTTCCAAAAGAAACGGACAAACTGAATAGTCAAATACCTGAAAAGGTAATGGTTGAAAATTGTTTCACTCGGCAATTACAAGGAAGAAAAATAACACAACAAAGAGACAACTGATATTAAGATCCAATCTTGTCAAAATTCAAACCAATATTTCGACTATGGCCTATGCGAAAGATCATAAGTTATACCAAAGAATCTTAACAACTCTTTCAAACATACTTAAAGACATAAAGTTTAAATTAGTGATATTAGAGAAGATAAAATAAGCTATCATGAGTCATAAGTAGAGTTGTTACTTAATACCATCTACACTCAATCATAGCAATCAGCATGTGTAGCCAAAATTAGACCTACTCATTTTCAGTATAGACCAAAGAAAGATGTCATGGCAAGTCAAACCTAGAAAACAAGCCTATCTAGCATCTAGACCATTTTCTTGTTCTCCGTCACTAAGCTTTCCAGACCATTAAATATATATATATATATATATATATATATATATATAGAGAGAGAGAGAGAGAGAGAGAGGGAGAGAGAGAGAGAGAGAGAGATCTATCTTCCTTGTCTTCTGTTACTTTTTCCAAAAATGTCAAGGAAGCATTAGCTCATCTCATCTTGGATGGCAACAAGCCATGATGGCTGAGATGTAGGCCCTTGAAGATAGAGGTACATGGAAGTTATTTACTCTTCAGGAAAAAGGTCAATTGGTTGTCAACGAATATATGTTGTTAAGGTTGGACCTAATGGTACAATTGATCGCCTTGAGGCTTGCTTGGTAGCCAAAGGCTACACGATGATACTTTCTTTCGTATCGCCAAATTCACTATTGTTAATCTCTTTCTTGCCATGACTTTTATTCCTCATTGGCCTCTGCATCAATTAAACATAAAAAATGTTTTTCTCCATGGTGAACTTGTGGAGGAAATCTATATGGAGCATCGTGCCATTGGAGAATACAAAGTTATGGCTACAACCACTTGTAAATTAAGATGGGTCAAACAATTTATTCAAAAATTATGGTTATGTGAAGACATGAAGTTCAGCCAATGAAGTTGTATTATGGTTATCAAGAAGCTCTTCATATTGCTTCCAATCTAGTATTTTATGAAAGAACAACCTAGAAATTGTCTGTCAGGAGAAGTTGATGTCCAAAGAAATTACTACAAAAAATTGTCAACTCCAATTATCAACTTGTAAATTTTTTGACCAAATCCTTAAAGGATCCTCAGATTAAGTTTATATGTTCCAATCTTGGAGTATATGATTTATATGCTCCAACTTGAGAAGGGATGTTAGATACATAAATTATATTTATCTTTTGTTTTTTTGCTTATCTCATGTATGCTCTTTTCTGTTAGTCTTGTCATATGACCTCTTTTATATATATATATATATATATATATATATGAAGCATCCTAAGTGAAGAGAGGAGATTTTTCTCCCAAAACATTAACTCTTTTTCATTCAAGTCAAATCACCATATGGTATTTGATACTCGAACTTGTATCATAGCATGGCAATCAAAAAAAGGATTTGAAGATCATTTCCAAAAGGAGAATATCAACCTTGGCAAGGCATTGATGCGTGATTCCTTCAAGTATGCAGCACTACGGCCCAATGCAGGCGAAGCCTTTTCTAACTCTGATTTTAACCCCTACAAAAGTCAGCTAAGTTAATAAAAGTTCATAAAAAGGATATTAACATAAGGAAAAAGAATTTAATTGATAAGATATTAACATAATAATATTAAATAATTTGATAGACCTAAATTATCTCAAACTAAAATTGAATTTTCATTTAGCAGTAATTTTAGGGGGGATAGGAAAAAAAAAAAAAGTACAGATACTAGCAAGTTGAAATTAGTAACGACTAACCATATAACTGGTTAATAAAATCAACATACTGTTACACATTAACCACTGCATGAACATCATTACGTAGTTAATTATTTTAAACAGGAAAAATATTACCAATAATTCCTTTATTTAAATTTCCTTTTGGTCTGTGTATGTGCATGCATGCGCATCTTTGAACAAAACCTAACACCCTCTACCTCCCCCACCCCCCCAAATCCCCAAAAATGTTCACAACCAAAACCTACAACCTTGGCACCAAACCAAGAATATTCTTAACATGTAACACTACTAGAGATGAACTATAAGATACTGATCCTGCATGATAATAAAGAGCCAATTAGCATTCAGCAACAGAAGGAAACAAAATTATAAAAAAAATACATAAATTATAAAGTAAATTTAACAATCCAACATATCATTGCACTTTCACTGTTACGTAACATAGTTATACAGCTTCATCAAGACAATCATCAGCAAAATCTTGGGAGTGAAGTGGGAGATTATAGAACAGTGGGAGAAAACAACATCCTTGGTAAACAACCCCCAAAACAACAAGCACACTTGTGGTCAATGGAAAGAGAGATGCCTCAGTACTTACATGCTTTAGCCCTTCATGCAAATGATTCACCTCTTGTGATATGTGGCATTTAAGTGAATAAACAGACTCAGTTTCAGAGCTTTCTTCATTACTCTCTTGACAATGAATCCTAACAAGTTATCAAATCAAAATGGAAAATGACTACATTAACAAGATACAATTTTAAGGAGATCAATAAGCATTTTAAATTTTTTAAAGACTTCAAAGAATGAGTGTGAATTGTCTCTTTTAATTCATAATAAATTGAACCAACCAGCATGCACCATAAAGCAAGGACCATTATAATTCTACAAGAGGAAACAACTTTCCAAAGAACAAAATAAAAATTTATCCAGCCAAGACTACAGAATCAAGGATACATAAATATAGCCCTGAAAATATATTATATAACTATTTAATTTCTTACTTTTTCATCTTTCTTGACTTGACATCCTTATTAGCCTTTCAATTTTTTTAAATAGCAATCAAAGTGCGCTCATTTTTAACAAATTAAAAAAACGCACATTTTACCACGTGTATGTGTTAGTAAAATTAAAATACCTTAAAATGTTATTCTTTTATACATTGATAAAACCATTTTTTAATCTTAATTACAAGTTTTAATGCAATGTACTTTGTTATACTCCTACCCTTTCTTCCTCTACATGAACTTCCCCAGACTCACCTTTGTCATGGGCATTTCTTTTATAAATAAAAGTAATATTTGAATAACATTTACAATTTGATTTATGTATATTTTCCATTTATTTCGCATAATTAAAATGTTTGTAAACATATATAGGATATCACAGCAAATAAAGAAGTTACTACATGATGTCTTTAAAAATTATTAAAAAAAATAAGATAGACTTACAAAACTATTTTGTTTTTAATAGAATTGATGAAATTAGGTCTAACTTAACCTCACAAAATCGGCTTGTAAGGTGAGGTTCGCACCTCACTTATATACCATTGATTGACCATATCATTAGCTGATGTGGGACTT
The DNA here is from genome assembly GCA_037954015.1 of Psophocarpus tetragonolobus. Taxonomy (NCBI): domain Eukaryota; kingdom Viridiplantae; phylum Streptophyta; class Magnoliopsida; order Fabales; family Fabaceae; genus Psophocarpus; species Psophocarpus tetragonolobus. The sequence continues at coordinate 49,632,668 of CM075693.1, read as the reverse complement.
GAGTTTTTTTCCCGATACACTCCCTCACGCCAAGCACTATTGGGCTTTGTGCATGGATAATATGGTAGGTTGCCCTTTTTAATGAATTTAGGATATGCTCTCATACCATATTACAAATGGTGAAACTTAGCCTAACTCAACCTTACAAAAATGACTTTTAAGGTGAGATTTGCACCTGACTTATATATTATTGTTTGACCATATCACTAGTTGATGTGGGACTGAGTTTCTTTTCCAATAGTTTTTTTTATAAACAAATGTTAATTGTTAGTACATTAGTTTTGTTTGTAAAAGGATTCTGACCCACAAACTGTCCCCTTCGCCTTTTCCCACATATGAACTTTGTCACTATATCAACCTTATAACTCCTACAAAATTTTGTAAAATTGGTCAAGAATAAACACTAACAATTATATAAATTTTCATGTCTTAAAGGTATTCAATTATCATGTTAGGCCATGTAGAATAACATTTAATTAAATTATGCACATAAAGTTGAAAAATACATCTAAATGTCATTAGTAACATATAAAACAAAACTATATCATAATTATTAAATTTCAAATATGAGTAATTCTACTATACTTTATGAAATTATAAATATGTTTTAACACATAAAGCTGAATCTTTGAAACATTTTTACTAGAAGGTATGTTTTTTAAAAAATAAGTTAATTTAAATAAGTATTAAATATTTATTTATCAAATATATAATCTATACTTATGTTTTAGCAATTCATGCATCATCGCATAACTAGTTTCTCTTGTAAATTAATAAGTAGCTGTTCTTAATTCCTAATAGCACCAAATTCAAAAACATTGCCAGCAAAAAATGTCTTCATAGACTTACTATCATCAAGCAGTGAATAAAAAGTTGCCTTGATATTTATATTCTATGAGCTACCATACTATAATAAGGTAACAAAGTAATAGGCTTAATTTCTAAAAACATGATAAGGGAATAATATACTCTCAAAATTGCCATCAACACAATTTCCTAGAACCAGATACAAGAGAAAACTTTAGGATAAGAAATCACAAAATAACAATTGATCAGATGACAACTGAAACCTGGCTGCCATAGAGGTTTCCAGAAAAATAAAATGATGCATAAAGATGACATTGAGACTTCTACAGGTTAAAATCAAGAAAAGAAAGAATCTAGTTCATTTTTCATGCATTCAAGGCAAGCCTGTCAAATCACTAGACTAGCTAGAACAATGGTACAAATGAGAACAAAAAATCAAGTATAGTATACTTAGTGGACGTAATTAATATATTTCACAGCTTATAAAAGAAAAAAACATATTTACATAGTAGCCAACAATTAGGGAGAAAATACTGTAGTACTGTACCTGCTGATAAGTTCTATGCCAAAGAGGGCCTTCACAGAATCAGGATTTTCACTGAATAAAGCGTAAAATTTGTTAGATTAAATTAAATTTGAAATGCAAGAGAATGAAAAAATACAGTAATATATAAATCATGAGTTCATAAAACCTACCTAGTAGACCACTATGAAATTGTATTTTAAACAATACTAGTTTGACCAGACAAGTATGCCAAGAAAGAGAAGTAAGAAGAGAACGGAGATCATAAACCTAGTAGACCCCTATAAAATTGTATTTTGAACAATGCTGGATTAGCCAGACAGGTATGTCAAGAAGAGTGAGAAGTAATGAGAATGGAGATCAGCTGTTTAGTAATTCAATTTAAATCTGCCACTGTATTCTAAACAATAAATATTAGTTGCAAGATAGTGAAGATACTGCAGCAACAGCAATCGGTTACCAAGAAAGAGACACAAAGTTACCTAGATCCTGGGGATCTGAGGGACTGAGAGAGAGTGTACAGAAGTTGTGTCCAACATTCTTCAGCATCCTGTTAGACATGAAAAATAAAATAGGTAAGTATACAAATTCACTGAGCTATAAAACTAACTCCGTGAGGTGGCATCCAACTTATATACCTGCTGCATGAACACTCCATTATGCAGCTGGCCAAATTGAGGATATTTTTTCCGCAATACCTGGTAATTCAGGACAGATCATTCCCCATCCACCAAAATGACAGGCCAATATCGGAGTAGTAAGCAACCATTAAAAAAATATGAAAATAAAAAATTCAATATACAATGAGATAGATTAGCTATGCTAGTCATATAACATAAAGGAAGTAAAATAAAAATAACATAGGATCAACAACAATATATTCCTAATCACATTCTAATGATGACAAATCTCCACTTTGGATGGTAATTTCAAAAGGAGATGAACATGTTGGCACAAAAAATGGGCATGAATAAATGTTTCAATAAAGAAACATAATGCATCAATCTACACAAATGAAACACCAGGTGGTAGAAGACATTCAGATGGCCAAATAACACCAATAGTAAGCATAGGTGGCTGGTTGCCACACAGGGTTTCATATGGGCCACAATAGAAGGTAGACACTAAACCACAATATATTCCTAAATCACATTCTAATTCTAATAATGACAAATCTCCATTTTGGATGGTAATTTCAAAAGGAGGAGATGAATATATTGGCACAAAAAGAGGGCATGAATAAATGTTTGAATAAAAAACTAACACACCAATGTATACAAATGAAACATATGGTGGTAGAAGACATTCAGATGGTCGAATAGCACCAACAATAAGCATAGGTGGCTGGTTGCCAACACAGGGTTCATATGGGCCACAATAGAAGGTAGACCCTTAACAACAAATTTCCGAAAGCAGTAATCCTAAGACCATGTCAAATTTAGATTTAAAAGGTGTAAAAAAAAAAACAAAAATTGAATTGCTATTATAAAATGATACTTTATTTTTAAAGTAATTCATGAAACCATAAACTTTTACTAGAATTTTTATTTTAATTAATGATAATCTAACTAACCAATACTATTGTGTTACTATTACACTTCAAATGTACCATTGTATAGTTTTACTAATCACAATAACATTCTAAAACATTTTTAAAAAATAAGATTTTCCCACCTAAAAACCTACCACATCATATCAATTCATATTCATATGAAGAAATAAAATAACAAAAATATATAAATTAGTTATATCACGAACACTGATGTACCATCCAAAATTGCATTGGAGCTACAGGCTTGACACTTTTATCAAGCTCGTTGAATAAGTCACGGGTTGCAATGGTCAACATATGAGAAGGCTGATCGACATCATTGTTTCGTCCTGAATGTGAGTACCTGATTACAGGAAAGATTATATGTTGGTCTCAAATGCAGTAAATAAAATGTCAAATTGTGTCTCCTTAGAAAAAGACTTACTTAATCAAAGCTGACTTTAACTCTGGCACGGAATGGAGACATTGCAATGTTGAGTTCATATAACATGTATTTCCCAAATTGAAAAGACCAGCAGTATGTCCCTGGGAAAATCAATCCATCACACAGATCCCGCCCACCCCCAAGGGAAAGAGAATAAAAAAATCAAATGCTTAAACGACAAAATTGCATGACTCAACCAACTGAAAAAAAAAATGAACAAATAAAAGAAGAAAAATTCAACATCCTTCAGACAAGTGACAACAAGACCCAGCTGATAAATTTACATTTTAATTATCTGAATATAAATTTTAGAGGGATCACCAATTTTAATCCTCAAAGATATACCAGGCTTCATAAGGTTCTCTAGTTATCATTTATAATGGCATTAAACTAGTCATTCAGTGACAATTAATTAACTACACCAGTGTTTCTTCCTTTCAGGAGAAAATTGATGCCATTGTCATATTATTTAGAAACAATTTGATGTTATATTAAATGGATGACCAATGCAATGCTGTGTACACCTTTAGAGGACCAGGCAGAAGTAGAACATAGATCCACTGAATGAGTAAATGAAGCACTAGATTATCTCCAATAAAAAAATCTATGAACATAAAACAAGATATGATACAGACAAGACAATAAGGGTCTGTTTAAGCTTTTAAAAACTTGATTTTATGACAGTTATTTCATAAGCTTCTATTTTTTAGCCTCTCCGAGAAGCACTGGAACATTGGTTGAGGAATTTGCATCTTTAGGGAGCTAGGGTAAATAATTAGCGTTAAGTGTTTCAAGCATACTTCAATTAAAAGAACATTTTTTCTTTCAAAAGAATACCTAAATCAAGTCAACAACAACCCTAAGAAAAAATGCAAAAAGAAGAGTCCAAAGATGACGATATAAGCTCACTTTCATGTCTATGCTAGGCTTCACATCAAAGTTTAAAAGGATAGACTATAGAGTGTTTGACTTGCTCAGGCTTCTCATCGATCTCCCAGGATGGTTCACAGAATAAAAAAGTGTAACAAGTGTGAACAATATTGAATAGTTTCTTTCCAAATCATATCTCGGTAATTTTAAGAAAATAACAAAAATAAAGACAAAGGGACTATTGTCAAACTGTTTCTTGGATTCTAGAGTAGGTTGTTGGCAGGTATTGACTTTTAAACTAAAGTGAAAAATTATTTGCCTTCCATGTTATATAAAATGACTGATAACATACCGTAAGGTACAAGATTATAGATTATACATCAGTTAAGATACTTATGATTCATCCCTTTTATTTTAGAGCTACACTATTATAAAAATTATGAACACAACTATTTTGAAGTTTATCCAGTAACGTGTGTGTGTGTGTGTGATTAGGAGTTGAAACTTACAACAGCAACTACTTGTTCTTCTTCAGGAAGATCTTCAACGAAGACAGTTCCCTTCTCAGGTGACCTCACAACCTCATCAGCTGTACCCATCATCATTAGCTTTTGACCCTGAAAAAAGGAGATTATGTAGATCATTTAAATTAAATGAAAGGATGTATGCAATATAGTAGAACGGTACTGAAGAACACATTCACCACTAACCGCTTTCACTCCTAATGTTGACCAATCAGCATCATCCTGCATTGTAAGAGGAAATTAAAAGAAGAAAAAAAAAACTTTGAAACAACTTTATTCCAGCTTACTATTATACAGAAACTTTTCATAAGATATGAGTAGGTCAACTCATTCATTATTAATAAAGGAAATATAAAAAACAAATAGGATAAAGCATGCCCAGCGGCCTCAATCTAAGGTTATAGCAGTATTACTTATAGCAGTATTACTTCAAAAATCAACAATCAACAATCAACTTACCTTCAGAAGACCACCCTTGACCATAATTTTTTGCCTTTCGGGAGGCACACCAGTTAAATCATACAATTGGCATTTAAAAACATAAGGAGACTGGGTAGTGTCAATTTCTACGTCTTTGAAAAGCTCCTTTTGCCATTTAACGCTTACTGCAGAGAATAACCAGTAGTGAGTAGAAGAAAGAAAACGTCAGATAAAAAAATTACAATCCACAAGGCAACAATAAAATAGCAGTATCAAAACTCCAAATGATATAACAAAACGAGGACCTCGCAATTATTCTTTAGGAGATTTAAACAAGGAAATCCTTCATGCACAATGAATAATACTAAAATCAGCTGGAGAGCCAACGTAGTTTCCTCGCTATTCCTATAGTATAGTACGAGTTCAAAGGAAGTTAAATGCAACTACATCTCCCCTTCCAAAAGGTACAACAAACACTGAATGGTGATAATAACAAAGTGCAACGAACAACGACACTTGAAAACAGCGTATCCAAGCCCCGGCTCACACAGAACAGAATAATTTCGAAAGGAAGTCGTAAATCAAGTTCAAAAGCCAACATCGCATCAGTATTCAAAATGAACAAAAATTCCTTTTCTCTTAAGCACAAACCCTAAATTACCAACGCCGCATCTCTTAGATTTGGAACACGCAGCAGGAAAAAAAAAAAAAAACAGCAGCAAAGATGATAAGAACACATCGAAATGAGAGCGATGAATGCACAGAGACGAAAGGAATAGTAGCATGTTGAAAATTGAAGAGAGAAGAGGAGTGTGACCTGTAATCATGACGGTAGGAGGAAGAGAGTGAGAGGAAGAAAGGAACAGAGGTTGGCTTGAAGAAAGGGCAAAACGAAACGAGGCCTTTTGTGTGTTGTGGTTTTATATTTATATTTGGGGCGTCGAGGGTGTGTGGCCCACTTATTTTCTCTTCGTGTTCTGGTTTTAGTCACTGCGCAGCCGACGGACCCAACCCCACGAGACTCTTCATATTGTTGGACCGAAGCTTATTGAAGAGGTAGATGAGCCTTCCCAACTAAGGATATCCAGACCCTACCCGACACCTATGAAACCTTTTTGCACCGCATAGTCCTCCATATTGGATATTTTTGGAATGAAACCTTTTTTCACATTACCAAAATATCATTATTATTCAATAAATTTCATACTCATCGGACATAAGCTCATTTTGGATTTATACATTCATTTTAAAACAAAACTAGTTAATATCATAATCTGAAAATACTAGATTTCCATCTAAAAAGCACTTCAACGTGAGACCGGTATCTCCTTTAATTTTAGTTTTAGAAAATCTGATATGAGGGTTTAAATTCACCTTTAAAAATCATACATTCTTTAAATCATTTTTTCTATTGAAAAGTTAAAATTAATGTTATTTTCAAATTGTTTGAACTTTTCACGTGAAATCAAAGTCTACAAATTTGTTTTAAGGTCACCTATCATTCTACAAGAAATTTGGTAAAAAATCAGTTTTTTAGAGAATTTGTTTTTTTTAAACTTGTAAAGTGTTTTATTTTTTAACTATTTAGCGAAATTGACTCAGAACAAATAAGTTAAGTCATATTTAATGTATAAAAAAATATTTTTAAGTTTTAAAAGGTTTTGAATTGTGTATCTTAATTTATGTGTAAAATCGTCTTTTAAAGTTTTCTTAAAACTGCAAACTTCTAACATATGTAGTTTTCAAATCGTAGTTCTGATTTATATGAAATCAAAACATATTATCTTAAGTTTTAAGTATACTAAATCATTTTTTGGTCTTTAGGATGAATGAATCACAATTCAGTAGTGTTTCTTTCCAAAATTGTTTCTTAGAAAGCCTAAATAAAAGGAGATCCTTAGGTGAAAAATATTTTACAGACCGACAACTTACCTAAATACTTGTTCATAGCATATATATGATGGAATAAATTTAAATATTTTGTTTTAATAATTATAAGTGTTATCTTAAAGATTAGTCAAGTTATACATGTAGTAGCGTCGTTAGAGTTCTCTAAGTCTTCCATGACTAACAATCTTTGATTTGAGATAAGTTGAACCTAATATATATTCATTGATAACAAATAATATTTATACACATGTGTTAAGGTTGATGTTAAGTTAGAAGTAGATTTTCATTAACAAAGATACTCTTTCATTAGAGTTAATTGTTAGATACCTTGATGGGAGCAAAAAATCAAACTAAGATGGAATGTAATAGGTTGACTCAAAAATTGACAACTAAGTTTGTAAGCTTAGTTCATTTTACACTTAGTTTAATTTTGAGGATAAAATTCCTAAAAAGGAATGGGAGAGTTGTAACACCCAAAAATTTTAATGTAAATATATGACATTTTATGTTGCATTTATTTTGTGTTCGAATCTAGTTATTTCGGTTATTGGTGTTTTTGAAATTAATTTCCTTATATGGGAAAAATTAATTACTTTAAGTTGAGAGTAAATTATTTTGGAATATGAGTTTAATTAATTGCAAATGATAAAAAAACTGGATTAATTATGATTTAAAGGAATAGTTTTGATATGATTAAAAATTCGATTTTAGTTTTTTTTTCTTTTTAGTAATAATTAATTTAATGCAAGTAATTATTTTAATTACAATTTGTGCATTAAATTAGATTCCTTATTTCCTTTAGGTTTATATAGGAAATAGTAAATAAAAGATATACAGACAAGGTCAATATTCATTAGTGTAACTCCATTTTTATCCTCTGTATAAAAAAATAAAAATAATACGTTTCTCTCTCCTCACAAAACATTCACAATTGTCACCATGTAAAGAGAAAGGAAAATTCTTTTTCCTCTCATCTCCATTATCTTCATCTTCTTCGTCATTCTCACTAATTTCATCATTCCCACTTTAACCCAGGGTAAGAACTTAAAGTATTTGAGTTTCTCTCTCTTGAATCTTTAATTATATTCTCATATTCCTTTTTTTTCACCCAATGTTGTTCTCTATAGGATAAACATCTGTTAAAACTCACTCTTGCCTCTTTTGATCGAAATTTCATAAGGTAATATGGGGTTGAACCCAAGGTTTGAACTCTAATTTATGTTGTTTTTCTAAACTACAATTTGTCAATTTTGTTACTTATATGTTTTGTTCTACTACAATTTGTCACAATTTCTAGTGGTATTTTTAGGTTTTGCCTTCAAAAATGGATTCTTTAAGTACGAAAACCTAAGCTTATGCTCAAGAATGACCCAAAACGGAATTTTCTAGTAAAAGATATGAGAAACAAATTTAGAGTTATTTTGTAAAACTTTCCTTTTTCAATATGTGACGAATTCTCTATGGGTTAAATGAAAAATTTATTTACTGATTTAAATGTTGGAAATGATAACCTTACATGTGGAATTACATGCTTACTTTTTTCCTCTGAGAAGAATCAGTTTAAGAATTTTCTATGATATATGTTGTTTGCAAAATCATGTAGTGTTATGCTAAAACGTGAACTAATTATTGTATAGTAAAATAATTATTTATGAAAACTCTAGGATAAGTCCTTTATATAAGATTGTGAGAGTGCGACCTTTGACAATTTAATTGTAGGGTGCAACTTTATTTTTAATATACATATATATTGAGATTTACTCATGTTAGCTGAGTCCAAGGGTGTTCGATCATTGACATGCTAGTTAGGATGATATTTGTTATGTGATGGTAGCTAATTTATTATAATCGATTGTTTGGATTATGTGGGATGTGTGAACTTACAACTCTTATATTGTATGTTTATTGTATGAATAATTATTCCTTCTTAAATGATTAAATGTTGATGTTGTTGGTAAATGGTTGTCGTGTGAAAAGATGAAAGAAACATAGTTGATGAGAAAGAATTTACGAGAAACAAATATGATTTATGAAAAAAATATGGTTGATGAGAAAAAAATATGATTAATGAGAAATAAGCACAATTTATGAGAAAGAAATACAATTTACCATAAATAATTACAGTTTATGAAGAAAAAATATGGTTGAGGATAAGGAAATATGGTTTATGAGAAAAAAATATGTTTAATGAGAAAGAAAATTGTGGTGGGATACATGAAATGAATTCTCAAAGGAAAGTTTTGCGATTTGAATGAAATATTGAATAGTGGTTAAATTGTATTTTTATTTAATTATGTGTTGGTATAACATTTATATATATATATATATATATATATATGTGTGTGTGTGTGTGTGCGTGTGTGTGTGTGTATTGGCATGTTTTATATATGTTTGTTGCATGAGAGTTTTGGAGGGTGGGAAAGACTCGCAATTACAACCAACATTTTTCAGGTTTAGATGATGTTGATTTTGATATTTTATAAGACATGTAGATGTATGCTTTTGAGGATGATACAATTGATTCGTGTTTGGGTAGTGATTGCTTTTAAATTTTGGATTTTAATATTTTGTACTTATCCAATCATTTCAACTTTATCTATTTATTTAATTATTTTTACAGAAAATATTTACATTTATATTTATTAAGATTTCTTTAAAATTTCTTTTATATTTGTTATACATAGAGTTCCACTTTAGGTTGGTTATATATAGAGAAAGAAATAAGGGATAACTTAGGTGAGAAAAATGATTATGGTAAGAAATAAAAAAATATAATAATAATCAAGGGATTTTAATAAAGGATTCAGATTAAGTTGTTAATTAAACAAGTTCACATGGTTTTCTCACATAGAAACCTCTCTCACAAAACTATGCAAAATAGGTATCGCCGCCCTTTCCTGTCTTGGCCACCACTATCGACGATTATGGTGGCGTTTGTGACGGTGCAGTGGAATATAAATAAATCGTCAAAGGTCAAAACCCTAGTCAAATTAAACAAAATAAAAACATGAAATTGAGAAGAAAAATAATTCAACAAATATAGAGCGGGGCAATGAGAGAGGAGATAAAAACATCATAATGCGAAAGTTAGTGGTATTTTAAATTTGAAAGAGGACAAAGCAAATCATATTTTTAAAGTACTTCTTCTTTCACTATAATTGTAAAGTGTTCACAATTTGAGTTCATATCACACACTCACATTTTTGTCTTTTCTTTGTTATTGGGAACAAAACAATCGTTATCGTTGTCATTGCCATTGTTAGTGGTGATGGTGGTGGAGTGAGTGTGATAGTGATCTTGCAGAGGATTTTGCACCAATAACGAGAAAAAGTAGGCGTTAAGAGACTGAGGGAGATGTCTGTTTGTAAGAGAAAAGTGTAACCTTATTTAATTAACAACTCAATCTGAATCATTTATTGAAATCATACGGTTATTATTATGTTTTTTTGTTTCTCACTGTAATAATTTTTCTTACCGTAGTTGTCCCCTCTCTTTACATTTATAGAGAAAGGACAATTTATGTAAGAAAAAGGGTTACGATAAGAAATGAGAAAATATAATAATAATCGTAGGATTTTAACAAATGGTTCAGATTAAGTTATTAATTAAATGAGATCATGTGGTTCTCTCACACATAAATTTCTCTCACAACCACCACTACCACCACATCGTCCATCTTCCTCACTTATGTGTCACCTCCATGCTAACCTAATGTGCCAAATACACGACCTTGTAGAGCACAAGAGGTTTTATTTGGTAAATCAAATCAACTTGCAGATGCACTAGTTTAGCATGTTGTAAGCATAAATAGACAACAAACCATATATGAGAAGCTCCCTTGCCTGGTTTCGTGCACCTAGTACTAGCGATGGTGGTGACGACGATGGTGATGTCTTCCCCCACTGTTACTACCACCACCATTGTCATTGTCACCACCCCACTGTTGTCACCACCATTGATACCATTGTCGATACTGCCACCACCACCGTTAGTACCACTATCGCCATCACCATCGTTAGGGACAGAGGGAGAGAGGGATTGATGGTTCCCCCCAAATTTATAAATTAGTTTAAATTTTTATAAAAAATATATAACTTTTTAATATTTAAAATAAAATAAATTATATATAAAAATTAATGTTACTTACATCTAAAAATAGTAAAATAAAAACATTATAAGTTATGTGATTAATATAAAAAAAACAAAAATCATAGAAATTAAAGAAGTGTATATGATATTGAGATGTTTATATATAATATAACTATTTTTTTTTGTCCATATAATTATTATTTTTTATTTTTATCTTGGACCCTTCAAATAAAGTTTTTGCCTCCGTCACTCACTATCATCATCATTGTCACCAACATCGCTAGTACTAAGCACACAACACTAGGTGGAAGAACTCCTCGTATATGGCTTCTTTGTCCATCTATGTTTACATCATGCTTAGCTAGTGCATGCGTAGGTTGATTTGCTTTACTAAATACATGTGTAAATAGAACACCTTGTGTCCTATAAACGTCGTGTATCTGACACATCAAGTTAGTATGGGAGTGGCACATCAGTGAGGATGGTGATGGTGGTGTTTGTGGGAGAGGTTTATGCGTGAGAAACCACATGAGTTTGTTTAATTAACAACTCAATCTAAACCATTTATTAAAATTCTATGGCTATTATTATATTTTCTCATTTCTCACCGTAATTTTTTTTCTCACATGAGTTATCTTCTATATATACATATATATACAGAACATATATAGTGAGAAGGCCAAATTTATGAGAGTAAAAAGAACAAATCTTAGTCATTAAGAGATGAGAAAGAAAAATATCTGAAAAGTCCCAACCATTAAGAGAGGATAAAGAAAAAAGAATGAGAGATAATAAATGTTGAAAGAGAGAAAATAAGTGGTTGATCTCAACCACTAATTTTTATATCAATGGTTGGGATTTACACTTCTCACTCTCATATAAATTTGACTTTTTCACTAAAAATGTTTCACACACATACATATATAGGACAACTCACGTGAGAAAAAGGTGAGAAATGAGAAAACATAATAATAAGCATAGGATTTCAACAAACAGTTTAAATTGAATTGTTAATTAAACAAGTTTATGTGGTTTTATCACACAAAGACTTTTCTCCAAACCAGATCTTTGTTTGATGTGTCGCTCTCCCTCGTTAACCCCGTAGATCCTTTGCAAGATCGCCACCACCTCTATTAATATTGTTGCCACTGTCGACGACAGTAGTGGAGGTACTGACAGTGGTGGCATTGACATCGACGATCAGAATGGTGGTATTAAAAATAGTGGCCATGAATATAGGAGTGGAGACGATGACGGTAGAGGTGGTGGTAGTGGTGATTTGGGGCGGCGCCACTACCACCCCATCGTACATTGTTGACACTACTGCCACCATCGTTAATATTGTCACCACCACTGCCTCATCACTACTACCACCACCAACATCCTCAATACCAACAGTGATGGTGGCAGTAAGGTAATAACGATCTTGTAGAGGATTCGCGGGACTAACAAGAAATAGTAGCACATCAAATATTTGGTTTACGAGATAAGACTCTGTTTAATTAACAACTTAATATGAACTATTTATTGAAATCTTATGGTTATTATTATGTCTTTGTCTCTCTCTTTCTCTTTCTTTCTCTCTATATATATCTATATGGTATATCTAGTGAGAAAGAAAAATTTATACAAGAGTGAAATCCCAACTATTGAAATAAATATTAATTGTTCAAATCAATCACTCATTCTCTCTCTTCTAGCATTTATTATGTGTCACTATTTTTCTCTCTCATTTCTTGATGACTGAGATTTTTCGAATAGTTTACTCTCTTATCTCTTAATGGACGAGATTTGTTTCTCTCGCTATCATATAAATTTGACTTTCTCACTAGATATGCCTTTTGTATATATTGAAATTAGTCACTCATTCTCTTTTTTTTCAGCATTTAATATTTTACTTTTTTTTCTCTCTCTTCTCTCTTAATGGTTGAGATTTGTTATCTTATTCTCGTAAATTTGGCTTTCTCATTAAATATTATATATATATATATATATAATGGTTATAAGAGTATGTGTATGAGATTTAAAGTGAGCTTGTTATGATATAAAGTTTTGCAAAACATTATTTGTATGTTTGTCTCAAGATCAATAAATATTTCACTAAAATCAACCTTTGTCCTAAAAATGATTGGATGCTAAAAATATATTTAAAATGTTTTATTGTTTGAATAATTAATAGAAATTTTGTAAGATAACATAATGCATGAATTGATTGAACCTAAAATGGTATAAAAAATTATTTATTTTTAAAAAGGTAATGTAAGTAGTGTCGTGTTTTAGCATGTTACAACCTACCCTTAACGCGTTGGGCACCATCGTATTGACTCGTCATCTATCAATGAAATCCCCTTCATCAAAAGGGGACATCATAATAATGAAAGCAAATCAAAAGGAGACATGAGAATGTTATGCCCAAAGCCTAAAGATAAACCCTCGTATCACATTCTTTACCCAAAAGCAAAAAGTACTAACCAAGTATAGGAGTAGCAACCATTATGGATTGACTTTGACCGAATGTTAGATGAAGAGAAAAAATAAACCCACATTAAGGACCTGACAACCTTCCAACTAGGATCTCGTGCTAATCAAAACATGCAAATCAACTCATAGATGAATCCTCATGTAGACACCAAATTAGATGAAGTGTTGAGGATAGATGTTAAACTCTTTGTGTAAAGTGCAACAAACATACCTAACATAGACTCCCAATTTTATTTGTCACAAGCTTTTAAGATCCCAAAAAATAAGCCAATTGTCCAAAGTATAAGGAAGTTGGGTGAAAACCAAAGAAAAACAATATTAACAGAGACTACCAAGCTAAAAGAGGTGGAATTCATCATAGAAATTAATTACATGACCTAGATGGCTAATGTTGTGGTGATAGGAAGGTCACCAAAAAATGAAGGATGTGTGTAAAACTAGACAAACATGAAGAAAACATGTGTGAAAGACTTATACCTTCCATCAAGTATCGTCAGACTCGTTGATAGAGTCTGTGAATATAGATTGCTCAACTTCTTAAACACATACCTAGGGTACAACCAGGTCCACCTATACCCCCCAAATGAAGAGAATGCAACATTATTGACTGATCATGCCAAATATTGATACGATGTCATGTCCTTCAAACTAAAGAACATGTGAGCCACATATAAACAACTCATGGAGAAAATCTTAGAAGACCTATTAGGACAAAACATGAAGGTCTACATTGACGATATGGTTATAAAATCAAAGAGTCCTGAGAGGATACAAAATATTTGGTTGAGGTATTATGTAAACTTAGAAAACATAACATGAGACTTAGCCCCCAAAAAAATGCCATTTGGCATCAAAAGAAGCAAATTATCAGGCTATATGCTTACCTAAAGAGGTATAAAAATCAACCCACACTAGTATGAAGCTCCCATGACCCTGCGAAGTTTGTGAACCATTACCAAGGTTGAACGAATCATGAACCAATTAGCCTCACTTACATGTTTACTTCCTAAGTTAGTCGAAAGAGTGAAGCCATTTTTCACGCTGCTGAAAAAAATCCCAAAAGGACTTTCTTACTATGAGGAATGTGAAAAAATGTTTGTAGAATTCAAGGATTTACTCTATTCTCCCAATCTTAACTCAACTAACGTAGGAAAAAGACCTACTCTTATATTTGCTAGTCTCTAAATTCACCATCAACTCGACCTTACTTAGCAGGTTGGGAAAAATCGAACACTCATATATGTCTCATACACTCATTTAAACGCCTTAAGCCATGTTTCCGTAATCACCCAATCAAAGTCAAGATATATCACCCTTTAAGTATGCACTGAAATGACTTGATATTACCAAAAGAATAGTATCCTAGTCAATGAAACTTTTAGAGTTCTACCTAGATTTTGAGCCTAGGAGACCAATAAAATCTCAATGCTTGGTCGACTTCCTTATTAAACTCCCCTCATTTCTTATTACAATGATGGATGAACCTCACACGTCAACAAATCCTTGAACTTAAAAAGGTGTGGTGTAAGAGTAACCCTGAAAGCATACAACAACATCAACATCGCATAAACAATATCATGGATCCCTCAAGCACTTAAACATTAGCATGTGAAAGTTGATGAATGTGTTTTGTCGTTTGCGAGTTTTATTAAATACCATTAAAATAAAGAGGTTATCTCTAAAGGGTTGAATAAAGATATAAGAAAGTTTTAGCAAATATTTTCGTAAAGACACTTTTATGAAACTTAAAATAGACTATTAAGATAGTAAACATTCTTTCCACTCTCACTCACGGACCACTCATACAATTTCCAACACATTACTTCATTCACTTCTCTCTATCTCTAATAAAGTTTTAACAAAAAAAAAAAAGACAAAGTTGTTGAGCTATTCCACTAGCTTGCCTAAAGGCAGGGTGAATAGGCATCTTAGCCTGCCTTGACATGGCTAGGTAGTTCACCCTGCCCCATTTTTAGTAGGCCATTAGCGATTTGAGCAAAAATGTTTTAAGTTCACCTATTTAGTCATTCCTAATTTTGAATGCATTGTCAAATATATACCCTACCAGTTGCATACTACTCAACTAAAAAAATACATCATAAAAAAATATAATAAAATAAATAAGTATAACATTAATTGTTTATATAAGATAATACGTGTCAATGTATTTTACCCGATTATAAAAAGTGACAAATTGCATAAAAGTTTTGAAAAATTTATTTTTTGTAAAATAAATTTGAATATTTTTAATAGAAATAATTTTTAATATATGCATACTTATTGAAATACAGAAAAATAACTTTAATTAAATTTACTATAAATTTATATTTAAATTCACAACAAGAATAATTTTGTCATTTTAATATTCTTTATATCGTACCTAAATAGATTATATCTTGCTCTTATTTTATCTTATCACTATCTAACTCTTTTTTCCTTTCATGTTGTATCTTATCCTATCTTATGCACCAAATGAATCCTAAATAGATTTTACCACACTACATAACTTATAAGCAACTACACAAATTTTTTTTTTATAAAATTTTATCCAATTGTGGGTTCTTACGTGTAATCCTTTTTTTATTTCAATTAACTTATTTTGACAACTTAAAAATTTAATTTATTTATTATAAAACTGATGCTAATTTAATGCAAAGATTGCAAAATATTAGATTTGACAAGTTAGCTAGCTATGATTCTTATTTTTAAAACTGTAAATTTCATGTCAACTTTCTCTGATATAAGACTTTTACCAACAACAGTCCCTGTTATTAACCAACGAAATAAGTTACTCTCTTTGGAGTTGTTGTTCTTATCATGTTAATTTGCATTATTGGCTACAACAGCATTATGATGTCATATATTTTGAATTTACATTGTCCATTAGGTACCATATCTCTTTTTATTATATATATATATATATATATATATATATATATATATTAATAGAATTTCACATAATATGTAATAATAATGCAAATGATCTCAACATAGGTCAACCTTAAAAATGTATTTTAATAAATTTTATATATTTTGTTTGTGTTGTATACTTTCATAAGATAATATGCATAATCCACTAACTTGAATATTCATTATATACTATGTTGTTTAGTACCATAATTTATTTATTCTTTTTGTGAATTGATTGACCAATTGCCCAAAACAATAAACTAGATTAATTATTTAGAGTCATACAACTCAAGTCATTTGATAAAATAACATATAAAGAAGGTGGAACAATATAAAAAATCTTGTTGTCATAGTGGCTTTGTAAGCCTAGTTTGCCAAAACCATCTATAAGTATATTCACTTAATGGAACTCAAAACCAAAGGTGCAACCTTGAGTCTTCTTGCTTTGCTTTATGAATATGCTCAATAAACTGAAAGTACTCATGATCAAAACCATCCTCCAAAGTTGTATCATATCAAGAGAGGCTGATTCAATTGATAAGTTCCAAAAGCCATGTTCATATGTCACTTTTAAAGCATGCAGTATAGCTAAGAACTCAGCCTCAGCCACATCACAATAAGGCATTGTATGTGAGTATCCAAGTACAAACTTACCTTTGTAATCCCTAAACACACACCCAATCCACGCATCAGTACCACCCTCTTCTTGATAATGTTCAAGTTAGCACGAAGACAATCCTTAAAATTCCGCTGCAAGAAGAAGTTAGGGATAACAGCTACTCCCATTTATGATAATACCACAGAGGGGGCATATAGGACTATGTGTCATTTGTCTGTGATGTGTCAACAACATCTTAGATCATTAGTAGATAGAATAACTGACATAACCTTCTAGAGAAACAGGTTAGATATGCTCCAGACCCTCCCACTTCCATACCAGTTGGAATGATGGATTTATACGATTTAGGTTCTGATCGAGGATACTTTGATAGACAACTTTGATTAAGAATTGTCTATCCAGGGTATTGCCTAAACAGGGCTTGCACACTCATGTCTGCACTAGGAGGCTCAATTTTACAAATATCAATCACCATATCTGCTGGTAACACTCCTTGCGTTTGTCCCAAAAGCCATCTATAGCCACAAAGAAGCATGCTTTGTTGGTTTCTTGTATCATGACCCTGTCATTGCACCAATCAGGCAAGGGTCCTCTCCACAAATAAGCGTACTTTATTGGTTTTTAGAATATATTAAACTATAAATAGCTTTTAAAAACTAGTTTTTCATTAATTGAAATAGGTTTCAAGATTAATATGGAGCTATTGAAATTACAATATTAGATTTAATTGTAAATTTTGTCATCTTATTTTAATAATTTAAAAAAATTTGTTTTTTTATTTTAAAATTAAAAAATTAAGTTCTCAAATATTAAAAAAATTACAATTTTTCTGACTATTACATAATGGAATAAAATTGATTATTCAAGATAATCAATTATTTACTATATAATCAATATATAATTAATTATTAACATATAAAAATTGATTGTTTATTTTATTTGTAACTATCAACATTTGAAAAGTTAGTAGTTTAAAAAATTACGATTTTTTAAAATTAGAAGACCCACTTAGGAGACAAAATTTCCAAAATAGACTGACAAAATGCATAATTAAGCATACATGTGGTATTATATCAAACAATATAATTATAACTATTAAAAGTTATATATTACATCTACTATTTATACATACTATATTATATCCACTATTTATACATATTATATTAGAGATTAATTGGTATGATATACACTGTGTAAAAAATTTTTACACAAATATTCAATCACAACTCTTTGTTCATGGTAAATTTGGTTGATTTTACTCGTTATTATTTTAAAAGTTATATAAAATTTATTTTCTGATTGAAAATAAACATCTGTCAAGAGTGGATAGTGTTTGCTAGGATACTCATGATAGTTGAAGGGCAGTGATGGCCAGTGGAAAGCCGGTGTAAGTCCCTAGTTTCCTACCTCGATGGGTTGAGAAACACGTGCAGATTGCACCAACAAGTGCAGATGTATATTTTTAATCAACTTCAGATGTATATTTTTTTTTAAAAAAAAAGTTATTTTCTCTGATAAGCCTTATGATTTTCTATATTCTTTAATATTTATTGTTTTATAGTGTATTTCGTAGATACCTTACTTTATATATTTGAATTTCTGCTTCTGCCTTCTACTGTTTACTCTGCTTTCTTAATTTTAGTATTACTGCTTTCTCACTACTCTCTCGTTTTCTTACACATAAAATTTTACAATTTGTACTGAATTGAAGAATGACATTGTTAACTTCTTCGTCATTTATCATGATTTCCCCGGACATTGTTCTAGTTTTTTGAATGTGTTTACTTTTAACTATGTTTTGGTTTGGAGTTACAGTTTTACATATAACTGTTTCTAAACAACCTGTGTCTATTAAAGCTTGTATTGTTTTTTCTGTAGATAATTTATTATTTATTTTTAGGAAGGTTAATTTAACTAATACCTTTAAAGTTATTAGCTGTTGTTTATTACAAACTAATGGGATACATTCTATTGTTCCCATCATGTTATTTTGTTCGTGTGTGTTACTAGATTCTGGGATATCTATTTTAGTTTTTCCTTTTATTAATTTTTCTAAAAGAATTACTTTTTCTTCTAGATAGTTTGTGCGAGTTTCTAATATTGAAATTCTAGTGTGAGTTAAATCTTTATTACTTGATTTATTTATATTTTCTTTCTTTTCGAAAAGAGGTATGTCTTGTTCTTGTATATTTAAGTGTTTTTCTACACATTTTATACAAAAAATTTTATAACAGAGAGGGCAATAAACTCTTTTTTGATATGTGAAAATACCTTTCACAATATGTATACGGGATTGATTCTGTCTCTGAGTAAAATTGTATTTTGTGTGAACAAGTTTTTATTTCTAGGGTATTCATTAGACAGTATCCTAATTCATCTAATATTTGACCCATTTCATTGTATTCTTCTCCCATTGGGAAATCATTATTATTATTAGAATATAAATAACTATATTCATTATTTGTGAACTCATTTATTAAATCATAATTTTTGTATATTTTATGTGGGTTTGGTTCATCCGTAATTCTGTTATACTAATGACAAATAAAATTTCTGAATCAGTAGAGACATCCTCATCTATAGGGAGAAGATTCATATGGCAAGATTTTATTAAATTTGCCTCTTTTGTATAAAGATTTGAAATGTTTGGACAATCCCGCGAAAAATGTCCTGGTTGATTACAAGCAAAACATTTTAAGATTTGTTTGTAAGTTTTATTATCTCTAAATTTTCTAACATGTTTATTGGGATTTAAAGTTGGTTTTCTGGCGTTAGAAGCCCTTATTGTATAGGTTTTCCTAGGATTTCTTGATCCTAAGTATTTTTGTGTATTTATATTTCTAGGTCTACTTCGAGATATATTTCTCCTATTTTAAAACCTATTTTGGGAATATTGTTGTGGTGTGTATATTTGTTTACAGATACCAGCATCAGAATGCTTGAGCTGTTTTTGTATGGCTATGTGGGAACATGTATCTTCCATTATTTTCATGATATGTTGTATTCTTATTGAGAGGTTATTTAACATGGCAATTAAGGTATTGTGCGGACTACCGCCATATAAACCCAGCTCTTGTATTCTTTTCTTTCTCTCTCTCTCTCTTTTCTTCTTGGTATCAGAGTCATGTTCTTTCCAAGGACGGTTCTTTTATTTTGTATCAGAGTCATATAAAGCTTAATTTTCTGATTAAAAATATACATCTGCATTTGTTGGTGCAATCTACACGTGTTTCTCAACCCATCGAGGTAGAAAACTAGAGACTTACACCGACTCTCCACTGGCTATCACTGCCCTTCAACTACCATAAGTATTCTAGCACACACTATCCACTCTTGACAAATGTTTATTTTCAATCAGAAAATTAAGCTTTACAAAATAAAAGAACCGTCCTTGGAAAGAACATGACTCTGATACCAAGAAGAAAAGAGAGAGAGAAAGAAAAGAATACAAGAGCTGGGTTTATACGGCGGTAGTCTGCACAATACCAGTTATCAAGGGCACACCTTATGA
Organism: Psophocarpus tetragonolobus; assembly: GCA_037954015.1. Lineage (NCBI taxonomy): Eukaryota > Viridiplantae > Streptophyta > Magnoliopsida > Fabales > Fabaceae > Psophocarpus > Psophocarpus tetragonolobus. Next base: position 49,612,048 of record CM075693.1, on the reverse strand, counting down.
GTTTCTCAACTCGACAAGACTTACAAATCCCAGGTTTTTAAAAATCAAGGGCATAAACCCAGGTTTTAGAGAAGACGATGAGAAATAAGGTGGATATACAAACATATGATAAGTCTTTAAATGATTAACGCATCTTTAAATATTTATCGTTTTAGGCATCCGAAGATACCTTAAGAGCTGGACTACTCCATATTTTATCTACATAAACAGAAGATAAATACTTACAGATGTATATTTTTAATCAACTTCAGATGTATATTTTTTTTTTTAAAAAAAAGTTATTTTCTCTGATAAGCCTTATGATTTTCTATATTCTTTAATATTTATTGTTTTATAGTGTATTCCGTAGATACCTTACTTTATATATCTGAATTTCTGCTTCTGCCTTCTACTGTTTACTCTGCTCTCTTAATTTCAGTATTACTGCTTTCTCACTACTCTCTCGTTTTCTTACACATAAAATTTTACAAACGTAAAGTTTTTACAAATGGCAAATTTACAACCCATTAATGGGAAAGATTATAAATCAGCTTTTGCAGCTGTTGAATTTTTAACAAAATCTCCTCCAGTAGGATATACAAAACCAACCCATGATACGGATTTTGTTCATACAATGTTAGTAGGACAAAATAATACAATAATAGCCTTGTTAGAAGAGGTTTCTAGAAAATTATCAAATCTTATAGATTTAAACAAAAACAAAAACAATAATATATCAGATGATATAAATGATTTAGTAAAGAAAGTTTCTAAATTATCATTAGGAACAACCACACAAACTAAAACAGTATGTAAAAATACACATAAATTTGTTAAAGTAATTGCAACAACAAACAAAGCTGAATCTAGTAACAGGAATCAGACTACACAAGAGAACAATACCTCTAACAAAGAAAAAACTATTAGTTAAATTATGAATTTAAGACCCACTGATAGTTCACAAACACAACTACAAGATATTTCTATGGATAACACACCCAATAGAAATCAAACAACAGAGAGGTTTCCAGGAACTTCTCGAAGATTAAGAGAACACAATACTAGGAGACAAGATCTGATCCAACATCCCGAAATCTTAGATAGATTTCTACACAGAAGAAGATCTACTAATGTAAGAAAATTAGAAGACTTAGTAGATATACAACAAAATATAGAAATAGGTTCAAATTCTAGAATAGATTCTTTGAACCCAAGGCAATTATACAATATAGGCTGGTTAAGTTCTGAAAGAACTAGTCTCTATAGATATAGGAGGATAGAAGATTTTCACCTCCTTGATAACACATACGAGATAATTTCATTAATATCCCGACAAACAGCTACACAACTCCTAAATCAACATGGGAGATATGTCCATATGGGATTAATTACTATTGGAGTAAGATCCTTAGCTAGACACATGATTGGTGCTAGAGCTTTGATAGTTCTCCATGACACCAGATTTCAAAACAATGATTCATAAAGTATTATTGGAATCCTAGAGGTTGACCTAAATCAGCCCATATCTTTAATATACCTTGCCCCAAACTTTACACTTACCCTTCCAGACTTTGTCAACCATATTAGTCTAGAAGTACAAACCATAGGTTTTGGAACAAATTGGATAGGAGATAACCTACACTTAGACATAACTTTCATAGGAAGAATAAGTAATTACATTTTTTCTATGTATAGGATAAACACTAGACCATTAGAAGAAGCTATAAGCTCTCTTGGTACACAATTTTTGCCAGCCCAGGTTTTCACTCGAAGAAATGAGGGTCATTTATGGCAAACTCACCTACAAAGGGATGAACGAAACCCAATTACAAACCCAAACTCTGCCATTTTATACAATAGGTCTGGAGGCCTTAGTCTAAGTTTCACAGACTATAGAAACACTACACTAATAGATTTAGAACAAGACAGAAGGGATTGTACATCCACTATTCCTGACAATGACCATATTGCTATGATGAATATCATAGACACTGATGATGAAGAAGATGATGACATGACTGATGAAGAATGGAACCATCATCAAACAAACATAGTCATGCTTAGGCAAGAAACCATAGATAATCAAGACATAGTACCTTTAGATACTTTGTTGGATATCCTAGAACCATGGGATAATTTTCCCTCTGAACACAATGAAGTATTAACACTTCAAGAAAATGATGAAATTGATGATATAGTCAATACATTCTTACAAAATTTAAAAATTGAACAAAAACCTGAAGATAAAGAATTTTCTTATAAAAAAAGATGATGAAGATACTTTATCAGTAACTTCCGAAAATACAAAAGTAGGATTAATAAACGAATATGAAGAATCCACTACGACAAATTATAGGTTAGATCCTGCTGGTACCCAAAATTACAGTACAGGATTTTCTCCTAGGGAAACTGTACAAAATATTGTCCTTAGCGATAATAAATACATATCACATGGTAAAAAATTGCCAGTAGAATCACACTTTCAAATACCCAATTTACTTTTAAACATAGGTGGAATAGATCCTCAACTCCTCCCAACATACATAGAACAATGGACTGCTGCTGTAATCCGTGATTATGGCATACACCATAATAATTGGGAACAAGAAGAATGTCAAAACCATATACAAAATTTATTAAAACTTAAAGTAATAACACCTAGTGTTAGCCCACACAGAGCCCCGCTTTCATAGTTAATAAATCTTCAGAACAAAAACGAGGAAAATCTCGAATGGTTTATAATTATAAAAGACTCAATGATAATACAATAGAGGATGGATATCCAATACCATCCAAAGATATTTTAATAAATCGAATTCAAGATGCCAAATGGTTTTCAAAATTCGACTTAAAAAGTGGATTTCATCAAGTAAAAATGAATCCAGATTCTATAAAATGACAGTCTTTTCTTGTTCAGAAGGATTATTTGAATGGAATGTCATGTCATTCGGTCTAAAAAATGCTCCACCTGTTTTCCAAAGAAAAATGGATAACATTTTTAAAAATGACAAATCTTTCACATGTGTTTACATTGATGATATACTAGTCTTTTCTAAAACAAAAGAGGAACATTTTCTTTATCTAAAACAAGTTTTATACAAATTAGAACATTACAGACTAATAGTTTCTAAATCAAAAATGGAAATTTATAAAAATTTCATCGAATTTTTAGGAACAGAAATTGGTAATGGAACTATAAAACTCCAACCGCATATTTCTAAAAAAATACAAGAATTTCCTGATAAAATGGAAGAAATCAAAACACTTAGATCCTTTTTAGGACTATTAAATTATGCAAGAAGTTTTATTCCTAATTTAGGAAAATATACATCTTCTCTGTATAACAAAACTGCATTAAAAGGAGAAAGAAAATTTAACTCCGAAGATATAAAATTAGTTCAAAAATTAAAACAAATGGTAACAAATTTACCAACTCTACAACTACCATTAGATTCAGATTATTTAGTAATTGAATGCGATGGTTGTGAACTTGGATGGGGAGCAATCCTCAAACGAAAGAAAAACAAACATTTATAAAAAACAGAAGAACAAATTTGTAGATATGCTTTTGGAAAATATACAACAAAACCAAAAATTTATAAAACAAGCACTGATTACGAAGTAAATGCTATCATACACGCCATGGACTCCTTCAAATTATTTTTAATAAATAAAAAAGAAATAACCATCAGAACAGACTGCGAAGCCATAGTTTCATATGGAAAAAATCAACTTAATAAAAAACCACACAAAAGATGGTTACTCTTAAAAGATTACATAAAATTTTCCGGAAAAAATATTTGTTTTGAACACATAAAAGGGTCTGACAATACCTTTGCTGATATATTATCCAGGTACATCAAGTGACAACCAGATTTTCTACAAAGACCTGTTTGGTCACCTCCAAATACAAAGATCTATTTGATCAATTACAAAGACGTGTATAGTCACTTACAAAAGACCTTTGGTCATATACAAAGATCAGTTTGATCATAAACACAAATATCTATGGAGAACACAAAGAAAGGAGCCATTGACCCAAAACAAGTTAGATCACCATTTCGGGCTGATCAATACACAAAATTTGGGAAACAAGAATTGCCAATACTTACAAATGTCTACCAGTACTCTGGCAGAGACACTGCAAACATCAAGCTTAATGTCTTGATAGATAATATTTGGAATATTCCAAAGTATACTTCTGAAAATGAAACACAAGTCACAAAAGTAAAACAAAGCATTATATGCGCCTTATACAACTTTTGTGCACAAAACAATCAAGGAGTTGTTTTAACTTCTCCGGCCTCTCCTTCGGGAAAAGGTTTTACACACTTTGCCCTAATAAATGGGCCTAACAAAGGGGTATATACCTCATTCAGGGATCTTTCTGAAGCAAAACAAGACTATTTTTAGTCTACATACAAAGGCTTCTACTCCAAAGAGGAAGCACAAATGGCGGTCAGACTCGAAACTATTAATGAAGAAAAAATCAAATCCGCCTTACAAATGGAGCCTAGAGCCCAAATACAAACATATGCTGGTGCTACCACTAGTATTCCACCTAGTATTAACCTAAATATTCTTTTGAGTAAATACAACCTTATACAAGAATTTTTGTTTGAAGTGCACTCAGAAGCCATAAAATTCAATGACTTATTTGTAAAAATACAAACTTATTTTAATCACAAAACTATCTGCCTTATCTCCTCTGACTACTGTAAAACAGGGACCAAAGATTGCACATGTCAACTTAGGTTTTTAGTCAGAAAAGCCCAGATAAATTTAGAAAATTTTGAACAACACCTACACAGAGACTTTCTCATTACCCCTATGTCCTTCTTAGAGGTCGGGTGCTTACACTCAATAGTAATTCCCCCCACAGATAGGTTTCATTCCCTTTCTGCCCCAATAAACTCAGTCATAAATGAAGTTCAGGCAGAACATATGCAAAAGGTGGCACTGCAAATTACCACCTCCCCAAGAAGCATAAATCTTCAAGACAGTGTTCCTACACATGTTATGAAATTATACACGGAGACAAATCTTGAATTTCATTCTTTCCAATCAATGGAGCACGATGATTTAAAAGGACTTTCTTTGAATAAAAACAAGACCTACCAATATAATCTTTGGAAGACACACACAGAAGGATCAAATTGGAATTTTTCTAAGCATGATTCAGAAACTTTGATTCTGCTGAAAGAGACACAGGACACCAAGCTCTATTGGAAAAAGAGCATGGGTTCTAAATTCCATCCTTTCCCAATCGAAGCTCATCCTGCATTGGTCCGACATTTTGAGAAAGAAAGGATCTACAAAGAGATTTATGAAGAAGCTGGCTGCTATGGCCAGAATACACTTGGAGTTTCTTCTTTTCCCTCTGAAGGAGACGACCAATCTCTCCCAGAACAAATGGAAGAAGAGTTTCAAGAATTTACCGTTTCCATATCACGGTTAAAATAAAAGTTTTACCTGTGACACAGTAATTTTACCGTATGGTAATAGACTGAAAGGTAAAAACAGACACAGCAGGTTACCAGTCAACAAGTGACCTCCATAGCCGGTTTCCGGTCACAAATTTTGTTTATAAATAAGACCGTAAGACTCTTATGCTGAGCAGGTCGGAACACACATCCCTCTCTCTCTTAAACTCTCTCCCTTCTCTCTACACTTCTCCTCTCTACTCTTGTAAATCACTTCTCCGATCAATAAAATCAAAGTTTTTGCAACCCCTTCCCTCTTCTCCCCTCTGTAAGTATTTATCTTCTGTTTATGTAGATAAAATATGGAGTAGTCCAGCTCTTAAGGTATCTTTGGATGCCTAAAATGATAAATATTTAAAAATGCGTTAATCATTTAAAGGCTTATCATATGTTTGTATATTCACCTTATTTCTCATCTTCTTCTCTAAAACCTGGGTTTATGCCCTTGATTTTTAAAAACCTGGGATTTGTAAGCCTTGTCGAGTTGAGAAACTCATAAAGTGTGCCCTTGATAACTGGTATTGTGCGGACTACCGCTGTATAAACTCAGCTCTTGTATTCTTTTCTTTCTCTCTCTCTTCTTCTTTACACAGATATTCAATCACAACTCTTTGTTCATGGTAAATTTGGTTGATTTTACTCGCTATTATTTTAAAAGTTATATAAAATTTAATGTCAGGTAAAAGTTTTTAAACAGCAATTAAACTCATTATATTATATCTATTTTATAAATACTATATTATATATTCAAAATAGTAATAATAATTATTTTAGAGATACTAATTAGTTTGTTTAATGATTTTAAATTTAGTATATGAATGGATCAAATTACATCTTTTATTATTATTTTTTATTTTTAATATAGAACGAACCTGAACAATTTTTAATAGAATGAATTAGAAATTACGGTAAAAGAAAAAATAATAAAATCATACGGACATTATTGCAACGTGAAAGAAAGAGAGATTAAAAAAAAAAAAAGCAAATGTAGTGAATTCTATTATTATTTAATATTGTGGCATTTTCTATTTTTTTTTTACAGAGAGTGGAACCTTCCATCATCATCAACATAGGCATCCATCTCGGAGGCGAAAACAACGCAACCGCAATACAAAGATGTACGGCGGCGCCTCCTCGAAGCTGGGCCGCGGCGCCCCCAACCGCCGCTCGTTCCCCCCTCCCCCGGCTCCGCACCGTTCCTCCGCTCCCGGTGGCCGCCTCTCCCTCGGCGCCTCCGCCCGCAACGCTGCGAAGGAAACGGCGGCGGCGGTGGAGGAGACCTTCAGCCTCGTCTCTGGAAGCAACCCGCTCGCCTTCTCTATGATCATTCGGCTTGCGCCCGACCTCGTGGAGGAGATCAGGCGCGTGGAGGCACAGGGCGGCACCGCGCGCATGAAGTTTGGCCCCAATCCTCACAATCCCATGGGAAACGTAACGCTTCTCACTCAATTTGCTTTGTTTTCAACTTTCAATTGGTTCTTGCATACTCTTCAGGAAGTGTTGGCCGTCGTTAACGCGTATGTTTATTCACTTGTTTTTGGCTTTTAATTGTGATCATTGAAGTTTAAGTGGAATAAAATTGAAAACCAACGTTATGAAGAGTAATGCGAATATAGACCAGGATAACTGGGAATTCACAATCGAAAACAGGTTATGAATTTTGAAATTATAATGTATAATACTGTGAAATTCATGAAGTAAATTTGAATTTTGGCTGAGTTTGAATCCGTGTTAATATTACTCCATATTGAATAACGTTGTAATGATAGTGCTACTAGGAAGTAGGGACTACTTGTTGAATAGAGTGACTAATTTGAACAGTTTTCGTAGATACTTTTTTTTTTTTTTTGAAAGTTTCGTTTCAATGATATATGCCAAGTCCCTGAGTTGTAAGCTGATCAATGTTGTTTCTATTCGAGAGTGGAATCAGGTGATTTTTCCATGTGGCTTGGTTTGTGTTTACTGCCTTTTATTTCTGTATGTTTGCTGTTTTTGTTAAGCAATTTTTGATCTGTTGTTTGGAATTGGTGTTGTTATAATTGTGCCAGATTATTGATGTTGGTGGGAAGGAATTCAAATTTTCATGGTCAAAGGAATTCGGTGACCTCTGCGATATTTATGAAGAGCGCCGGAGTGGCGAAGATGGGAATCGTTTGCTTGTTGAATCTGGGTGTGCCTGGCGCAAGCTGAATGTGCAGCGTATCTTAGATGAGTCCACCAAGAATCATGTCAAAAGGCGGTCTGAGGAATTCGAACGCAAGATGAAGTCTCGCAAGTATGTAACTGTTGTTGGGGATATTCCTTACTTTTTATTGCACATACTTTATATTATGCACTACCCCCTTTGAAACCTTCATTTGTTCAGTGAACCTTTGTCTTTTTCCTTGTTAATTTGTTACTTCGTGCAATTTGTATGCATTTATTATTTAGAAGAAAATGGACGCGATAGCTCTGTTATAAAGATATTTTAAATTTTTAATATATTTTGTTCAACAGTAGATGAAGTATTCTCCCAAAGTGTTACCCAAGTATTTTAAAAATGTGAAGGTATACAATAAAACTCAATTGATACATATGTGAACATGTATAGTTTCAAGGATTTGGCTCCTCTAAAGTGATTAATTTTAGAGTGTAATGAAGTAATATCAGTCATTGGTGTGACAACATCAACTGCCAATGTTAGTGCCCTTGCATGATAAATCATGGATGTGTTGGAATATTAACCACTGAATTTCTTATAAATAGTTGAACTACTTTAGATGATCCAAGTCAAAGGGGTTAGTTTGGTTGGTTGAGTAGAATGCGTGAGTTATTGTAAACTTTATAAACTATTTTCTTTCCCCATGGATAAAAAAGAGTCCAAAATTTAAATAACTACTGGAGTAATAACGTTCGTGCTGAGTTTTGAAGTCTTGATTGATAATTTTTTATAAGTTTTTGTGTGGTTGCTACATTTTTATTTAATTTATGTATTATTAATTAAATAAAAGGAACATGTGTAGTATATTATTTGTAGGTACTGAGATGGGTTTTGGGCTTTCCCTACCTAAGATGGGTTATGGGCTTTCTGTTAGTAGGTTTTCTTGAATTTGAATTGGGCTTAACTTAACCCTAAAAGTTAGTGAGGCAAAGAGTACTAAAGCCTTTTTAAGCTCTATAGTGGTCTTAAATAGCTATTACAGCGGCACTGTAGTGCTATTGCATTACAAATTCCTCAGATCTATGATCGCGATTCTGTCTGCTATTGTGGCTGCCATGTTTTTTGTGGTTGCGAGATGTGCGCTGCATCCTCTTATCATATCTGGCAAGTCTTCAACCAATTGAACTCTTGAGTTAATTATTTTTTATGCATTTTATTTTTATCTACATACAACTTTATTTTTAATACATATATAAAGTATAATATAATTGATATATGTCATATATTTGAACCACTATTTGACTTTCACTATTAGTTGACAATCCTATCCACTATATGATATAGCAGATTAGTGGCCTTTTGCCATTTACTGCAATTGACAATTGATAACACTGCTTGAGTCACAACTATAGTTGATGTGAACCTAGTGTTGCTAATTAGCCACTATAACTCTACAGTCTATTGCATAGTGGAATTTCTTGAATCTGTGATTATGACTCTGTTCACTATTGTGGTCGCTATCATTGTTGGGTTTTCTTCCTGCTTCCTCTTATGATCTTTGGCAGGTCTCCTGCCAATTGAACTTGAGCTAATATTATGTCAATTTTTATGTATTTTATTTGCTTGGAACTTATTTCTTTATACATACATATACTGATATACAAACATACAGACAAACACACACACACACACACACATATATATATATATATATATAATATTTCAATTGTTATGTGACTTCTGGTATGTGCATGAGATGTATCTGCCATATGATCTAGCTGATAATTGGCTTTCTGCGATTTTCCACAATCTGCAATTGTTAACTCTTGATGTGAGAGCTCAACACCCCCCCTCATTCCTAGGACTGAAATTTTGGCATCTAAAGTGTGGAGATCATATGACTGATTTTTATTTTTATTTTTATATTTATTATATATTGCAATGTTTGACAAGGTAGATTGCACTAGGAAACTTGCAGGGCTAAGTAGATATTTTTTAAAATTGTCCTGGGAAAGCTGCTGTGTTAGGCAGAATTTTTAAGAGTTAAAGGTGGCCCACTATCAAATATGTGATAGGCTTTGGTATTGTCATAAATTTGGGCTAGTTCTAACTCAATCCCCAGAACTAGCTCATGGATGAGAATTACCCAAGCCTTCATGAGATCTACTTTAGCCATATTATAATGGATAGAATTTAAACAGTTGTATTATACTATTATAGGAAAAATAGAGGTGAGCATGGGGGAACAGATCCTGCTACAGTTTGTTACTTTGTTATTAACTTCCGAGCAGTTAACAGTTGTCCTACAACAGTTGGTTAGGTGGAGCCTTTAAATGAATTTTTTAGTGGGAGCTCGAACCAAAGTAATTGGAAGAGTAATAAGGGTGAAGTAGGGAGAGTAATAGGAAGAACAATTCTAGGGATGGACTGGTTTTTAGGAGTCATAAATCCCTAGAGTTAAGAGAAGATCTATTCCTATCATTTTCTTCATATATCTTACTCTTAGCTCTGCGATCTTCTTGGTTCTTAGTTTGGAAACAAAGATATGAGTTAATGTTAATCTGCATCCCTTTTTCTGCCCTTTTGGTAGTAGTCTATAAACAAACTCTCAGTTTTATTACTTCTCTCTATTTGGCTCTATTCATCTGAATTGCATCGAAGATTCCTAACACTCTATTAATGTGTACTATGCAAATCAAAATGTACGATGACAATAAGATGAGGTTGAGATTCATCAGCATGGATGCCATCGCTGTGCATGGTTCCAATATTGAAGAAAAGGGGCCAAAAATTGACCTTGGGAGGATCTTTGTGCTTTTTGTTGAGGAGATTTGGAAGGCATGGTAGAAGGTTAGTATTTGAGCGACTCACCGCTCTAAGACAGGAGAAAAGTGTGGGGGAATATGTGCAAGAATTCAAGTTGTTAGTTGCTCAAACCATGTCGGCATCGAAGAACAATCATTGGGTTATATTTCTTGGCAGGTTTGAGGTAGAATTTGAGGAGCAAGGTGAGGCTACATGACCCAAAGGATTTAACGAGAGCTATGGAGTTGGCGTGTGATATTGCGGAAACAGAAGACGAGGAGAATCGGACCCTTGAAGGGAGATACCGGAGTGGTAGATTCAAGTATCAAAATTCAGGGGGTGTGGTGGCGTGAACTGTGACAATGCCTAGCCAAATTCAATCGTTTATGCCATATCAAAGAAAAAGGGGGAATGTAACCAAATACAAGACGAAGAGACACGAGCTTGTTGGGGAACTGAAATAGTGATACGAGGCATTTGCTGTATCATGAGTTTGTGAAAAGAAGAAATGAGAAGTTGTGTTTTTAGTGTGGTGAACCCTTTGTAATGGGTCATAGGTGCCTGGAAAAAGGGGTTAAGAATCATCATCCTAGCAAAAGATAAAGTGGTGGACGACAATGGGAAATCACAAAAATTGAAGTGGAGGAGACTAATGAAGAGGATTTGTTTGGACTGGGAATGTCGATGGATGGAACTATCATGGTGTTCAGCTGGATGTCTTATGCAACCTCAAACCATGAAATTGGAGGAAACCATCCAAGAAAGAAAGTTACTAGTCTTGATAGTGGACTAACCTAATTTCATTTCGAAAACTTTGGTAGAGAGCCTCGGGTTAAATGTGAAGCTCACAAAATCATACACTGTGAGACTTGGTGATAGGCATAAAAAAGGGGCTCAAGGGTGCTGTGAGAGGTTGTTGATTAAGATCATGGGAAACTATGAAGCAGTGGGGGATTGCTTTGTGTTTGAATTAGGGGGAGTGGATATAATATTTGGATTGCTTGGTTAGCAACTTTGGAGAAGCTCAAGGTCAATTTGAGAACGTTAACCATGCGGTTTCAAAAACAGAAGGAGGAATTAGAGATTGAGGGATATACAAAACTTTCTAGGACTTTGATCTCTTGCCTAACTTTGAGGAAGATGACTGAAGTTGAAGCTATTTCTTTGTGGGTAGTGGAACAAGATTCTGAATCATAAAAGAAAGGGGTGCAAGGGGAATTCAACCTGATTGTAGAAAAGCAAGATCAATTGTCTCTAGTTTTAAAGGAGTTTCAACCTGTGTTCTCTCAACTTGGAGAACTATCACTAGTAGAGCAGTAGAGAACCACATTCCCTTCTAACTTGGGGTAGACCCAATCAATGTGAGACCCTACAGGTACCCTTACTTACAAAAGAATGAGATTGAAAAGCAAGGTCAAGACATGTTAAGTAATGGAATCATTAGGCATAGCAATAGTCCTTTTTCTAGTTTTGTTATCCTTGTGAAGAAAAAGGATGAGAGTTGGAGGTTTAGTGTGGATTATAGAGTTTTAAACAAAGTTACTATCTCGGATAAGTTCCCTATCCCTGTGATTGAAGAGCTTCTAGATGAACTAAATGGGGCTAATTACTTCTCTAAAATAGATTTGAAGGTAGGATACCACCAAATTCGAATGTGAGGGAAACATTCAAAAGATTGCTTTTAGGAGTCATCAAGGTCATCATGAGTTTTTAGTCATGCCATTTGGGCTGACAAATGCCCCAATCACATTTTAGTGTATTATGAATTCCACTCCACAACCATACCTTGGAATATTTGCTCTAGTGTTTTTGTATGATATTTTGGTCTATAGTAAGGAGTAACATGAACATATTACGCACTTAAGGACAATCTTAAAGGCTTTGTTGCAAATTTGAAGTGTAGTTTTTGAAAGATTGAAATTGACTATTTGGGTCATATAATATCTTAAGAGGGGTATCTTTGGATGGATGGGAAGAAAGTAAAAGCAATTTTGAAATGGCCTATTCCTAAATCAGTTAAAGCTATGAGGAGTTTTTTGGGTTTAGCTGGTTATTACAGAAGGTTTTTTGATACAGCAGGCTATAGCTACTGCTCTTGTGTTGGCCGAGCCAAATTTCTCTCAAGCTTTTGTCATTTAGTGTGCTGCAAGAAGGGGAATAGGGGTAGTACTATCCCAAATTAACAGACTTATAGCCTTTTTAAGTAAGGCCTTATCAGAGGCATCATTGAGTAAATCTATTTATGAAAAGGAATTAATGGCCTTGGTATTGGACATTCAACATTGGAGGCCCTATTGGTTGGGGTGGAAATTCACAGTGTGCACATATCAAAGGAGCCTCAAGCCCTCAAGTACCTATTGGAACAAAGAATTACAACCCAAAATCAACAGAACTGATTGGCTAAACTGTTAGGATATGAATTTGATATAGTTTATAAGGTGGGGGCTATTAACAAGGTTGCCAATGCCTTGTCTAGAAGGGAGGAAGAAATGGAATTGTAGGGTTTTTCTAGGCCTTATTGGCAGGAGATAACTGATATTAACAAAGAAGTAGAAGAGGACCTTATGTTCTCAAAGATAAAGGAGGGCCTGAAACAAGATCCCAAGTTCCCACCTCACACAAGAAATATACTCTAGTAAATAAAAGATTATACTACAAAGGTTGACTGGTTTTGATCCCTTCCTCAAGGTGGATCCCTAAGCTACTACAAGAATTTCATTCATCTTTATCAGGGGGCATTCAAGGTTTTACAGAACCCTTAGGAGAATTGCACAATTAATGCATTGGAAGGGTATGAAAGAGACAGTGACTAATTTTGTGGCCTCCTACCCTTGTGTGAAAGAAGTAATTATCAAGCTTCTTCATTTGTAGGGTTCCTACAACCTTTGCCCATTCCAAATGCCATATGGAAAGATATAAGTATGGATGTTGTGGTAGGGTACCCTGAATCAGGAGGGTTTGATGCTATTCTAGTAGTGGTGGATTGTTTAAGCAAATGTGGTAGAAATATTCACAAAAGTGGTGGTTAGATTTCATGGAATTCCAGCTTATATTGTTAAGTGATAGGGACCCAATTTTTGTTAGCAACTTTTGGCAAGAATTGTTTAAAAGGCAAGATACAGTTTTGAAGTTGAGCACAACTTACCATTCTGAGGCTGATGGTCAAACTGAAGTACTCAAGACGACACTAGAGACCTATTTAAGGTGTTTCTGTTATGAGCAACCCAAGATGTGGGCAGAGGTTATTCCTTGGGCTGAATATTAGTACAACACCAGCTTCCAAGGGGCAGCTAAGTGCTTCCCTTTTGAGATGGTATATGAGAGATCAACACTTTCTTTAATGAGGTTTATCCCAGGGGAAGTGTTGGTAGAAGAAATGGCTCAAGACTTACTGGATAGGGATGGGGCTCTTTAGCAGTTGAAAAATTTCACCTGAGGAGGGCTCAATATCATATGTCCAAATATGCAAATAATCATAGGGTGCCATCTAAGATCAAAGTAGAGGATTGGGTTTATTTAAAGATTTAACCTCATAGATAGTCATCCATGCCTACTAAGTTGAATCCTAAGCTAGCTAGCAAATATTATGGTCCTTACTTGAAGTGCAAACAAGTAGGAGCAGGCTTTCCAAATCCAATTGCCAAGTGAAACCCGAATTCACCCCATGTTTCATGTGTCTTAGATAATGATGGTGTTGGGGGGGGGGGGAGTATTGTTAGGGAAGAGCCCGAGATTGGCCACAAACAGATCCAAGACCTTTATTAATATATAAGAGGAGGGCAAGAAAGTAAAATAGGTATTAGTTAGCCCTGTAATTACTTTCAGTTAGTATAGTTAGCTGTGACAGTTAGAAGGGAGAGGTAATTAAGGTGTATAAAGGGAACCTTGCTAGAATAAGGGGGGTTACGATTTTGTATGCTAAGATCTTAAGGGATCTAGCCCTTGTTAAAGGAGACATTCTCCTTTGTTACTGAGTAGGAATCATTCAATAAAACAGACTATCAATTCTATTACTTCTCTCTGTTTGGCTCTATTAATCTGAATTATACTGAAGATTCCTAACAGTCTATTAATGTGTACTACGCAAATCAAAATATACAATGACAGTAACATGTTATTAGAGCTTTATTTTACTTGAAATACCTGGAAGAGTTTTCTGAATACTATTCGGTGATTCAAAATATATAAAGCTCTAGTGCTAATATATAGGCTAATCTTAATAAATGTAAAACAGAAAATATGGCAATACAATATATTCTAGTAATTACAAATACTACCAGGATATGTACCGGATAGGAAAGAGAAGATATTACAACATTTTTGTTAAAAAGGTAAATGAACTGTTGGTGACATCATGCTCAAACGATTGGCTATAATAGAGGTTCTTGATTCAGTATATACTTGATTTCTAGTGTTAAAATCATGATAAATTTCTGGTTCTTTTCTTAGCTAAATATGTGGCTTAGTTTTCTTATAACTCAATGGTTTTTCTCCTTGTGTTACTTTCCATGTAGTGAGTGTTTTTATGGTGGATGAATTTCACCTCCCCTCTTACTCCCTTTTTCTTGTTTTTGGTCTGTTCATTAATACGTGTTGTTTACAACAGAGCCATTGTCTTAGAGCCAGGGAACCCGTCTATGAAGAGCCAGATAAAGGCATTAGCAGCTGTTGAAGGTAACTTTTCTTTTGTTCATGTACTTTATGGATTAATTTTTCCTATAATATTTTAAGTGTGAAAATTGCAAATATTATTTTCTCATGTCATTGAGATGAGCAACTAGAAATTTTTTCTTGATATTGGGCATGATTATCTGCTTATCACCACTCTATTCTCTTCTGCCAATGCCTTCCAGTTTTACTGTATTCAGTTTAATAATGTTTATATTGAACTATTTTACAAAATAGCCTTCACTTCCCTTGTCCAGCTACACCTTGGAAGAATTTCAATAAAAAGAAAGAGGCTGCACTTAAGAAAAGGAAAGTGGAAACCCTTCAAGGTGATTAATTTACATCTTTCCAATGTAGTTTCAATCAATCTCAACAAGACATCAGTTAACAGTATTGAAACCCCTCTGATAAATTTTTGTTAGCTCATGTGATTCATCTGTAATGTCTGGCACTTTTTTTTTTTAATAGTTAGTGGCCCTCCAAAATCTTCCCATAGATCTGGATTGACTTCAGCAAATACTAGTACCAAGGCCAGACATTCCTCTCCTCTTCCATCTCCACCAGATCATTTTGCTGCTTCATCCTCTCCACTGGGCGCTGTAAATATGTCTAAGAACTTTGAGGATGCTGTGCCATTTCAAATGACAGGTAAACAAGATACCCATGCTTTCTCTGAGAAAGAAATCCCTACCAGGACAAACAATGTTATGAGGAATGCATCTGGAGGCAAGGGAAATAATGGGTCTAAACCAGTAGATTTACAGGGCACGCTGATTTCTCTTCTAAAGGATAAACCTAATGGAATGACTTTGAAGGTATTGTACGAAATCCAGTATATAATTCTTCTTGCTTATTTTTAATTTCTTTAACTTTGATTTATCTAATTTATCTTCTTAACTGCTTTCCCCCTTTGATTACAGGCCTTGGAGAAAGCCGTAGGAGACACACTTCCAAATTCCATAAAGAAAATTGAGCCAATTATAAAAAAAGTAAGTGGTGGGATTCTTTTGAGGCTGTTGTTTTATGATAGCCCTGTTATATAATTTTTCCTTTAATGTTGAGCTTCAGATTGCAAAATACCAGGCTCCAGGAAGGTATATTTTGAAATCAGGAGGGGATTTGGAAAGCTTAAATAAACCTCAGACTGAAAGTGGAAGGTATCTTTTATTTTTATAGAACTATACTATGGTCTACCAGTACTTCATGTGTCTCTTTTACGGGTCCCTTCATGCATTTACGGTGTGTTGTCTTTTTTGTACAGTTCTCCAGATGATAATAACAGCCAGATACCTGCACGTGAAGACTTTCATGATCAGACATCAGCTCCACAAGGAGGACCTGAAGAGAAAGTCCCAAATATTGATTTCGTGGAAACTGTTAAAGTAAAATCGAAAGGAGAAGAAGAATCACACAATTTGGAAAAAATTGATGTCCAACATACTTCACCTGATATCCTTGGTGACAAAAAAGGTTCTGATAATAGTGAAGGGCAGGCAGGTAGCTCCAGTGATAGTGGAAGTGACAGTGACAGTGATAGTGACAGCAGTGATAGTGGAAGTGATAGTGGAAGCCACAGTAGGAGCAGAAGCAGAAGTCCTGCTGGAACAGGGAGTGGGAGTAGTAGTGACAGTGAAAGTGATGCATCTTCCAGCAGCAAGGAGGGACAGGAGGGTTCTGATGAGGATGTAGATATTATGACTAGTGATGATGAAAAAGAGCCAAAACCAAAAACAGAAGCCTCTGATCGAAGGATGCCCTTACACGTTCCAGTAAAATCTCCTGATGGAAGATCAATGCAGAATGAGGTTGATGAGAAGCAGGATGGTAATGAATGGGATGCAGTTGAAATTGAAAAGGACTTACCAGAGGAACAGGAGGCTGAAATGGCTCTACCCCCGGCTACCATTTCTAATAGAGGCGGAAAATATGCAGAAGAGACGAGATCATTTTCACTTGACTCTCAACAGCTCCAGGAACGGAAAAATTATATAGGGAGTTTGTTTGATGAAAAAGAAAATGAAGTTAAAGATAGCTCTAGGCATGAACAGTATGATAGCTCTGATAGGTTATCTAAAGGTAAACAGAAGAGGGGTTATGATGCGAAGAACATTGAAGAGAAATCAGAACGTGCAAAGAGGTTGAAAGCAGGAAACTTGATTTGCGAACCATTTTCTCCTGGTATGGATGTGCAGAAGTTTGAGAATTCTCGGAACTTGGCACCTTTTGAATTTACTGAAGACACTGGTAAGGGACCTAATGTAGAAGTGTTGAACAAAGTTGATAATAGACAAGGGAATTCAGGTGTTGGCTTACAGAAAGGACCCAATCGAGCATTTCCTGGAAAATCTACTTCAGATTTTCCACAAATAGGTCAAAGGCCCTCAACTCAAACCCCTTCAGAAAACCTGTCCTACCCATCGGAAAAATCAGATAAACAAGGTGAAAGTGTAAGGCACGGTAAAAAGCACTCAGGAAAGGACTTCCAAGCTCGTGAAGCTTCTTCTGTGCAGAAAGATAAATCTCATAGAGATGCCTTGAATGAAGATATTCATGCCACTGAGAAAAAAGTTCCCAGGAATTCCAGGGATGGTAATGGAAGTAAACAGCCACTATCCACAGATTTTTATTACCAAAAACAAGGTGAAATGGTTGGGAAGTTAAAGGAAGGCCGACAAAATACACAGTCACACTTGGGATCATCACCTAAGGACAATAGAATTGGTCTTGATCAATCCCCTGTAACTAATGGGCGAGGTATCTCTCTTCAAAGAGAGCATTCAGATTTGGAGATGGGTGAACTTCGTGAGTCCACTCCTGATGAAATTCATGTGGCTAAGCAATTTGAACGGAAAGGTTCATTTAAACAGTTGGAAAGCAAAGCAAACACTTCAGAGGACAGGAATTCAGATATTAGTATTACTAAATTAAAGCCTTCATCGAAAGCAACTTCAGATTCTGGAAAACCATCCTCAGCCTTTGTAAATTCTGGATTTCCGAGTAATTTGGACAGCACTAATAAAAAGAACTCAGATAATCATTTTGAAGATACAACAAAATCTCGTTCTAGAGTTATGCAGACTCATTCACAACATTTGAAAGCAGATCATGCAGAAGTCGGATCTCAGAACAAATTGGCAGATATGAGCAATAAATATAGAAATAATGAATCTGGGGTGAGCCAAGATATTGATCTGGTAGGAGGTCGTACTGAAAGCAATAGAAGAGTGCCTGCAAATGCATCTAAACCACAAGAAAGTAAACGGGGAACAGTTTCCTACCCTGTGAAAGATAGTAAAAGACAAACACCTAATTCAGTTGAAGAGATGGCTGAAGGAGGAAAGGATTCTGTGTTTGTAGATAGAAATCATAGTGATCAAAAGAAGAGAGAATCATCTTCAGATGAAAATAGTTGCTCTTATACAAAGTATGAAAAGGATGAACCTGAATTGAAGGGATCGATAAGAACTTTCTCCCAGTAAGCAGTTATTCTTTATATTTTTTTAAAAACTGTTGTTTGAATGGTTGATGTTGAGATAGGGTTCTCCTTTTGAGTTAATCACTAGATTTTTTGGCATCTGATATGTTTTTCCCCATATGCAATGCTAGATATAAAGAGTATGTGCAGGAGTATCAAGATAAATATGACAGTTACTGCTCCTTGAACAAGATTTTGGAGAGTTACAGGTAAATGCCCTTACAGATCAAGGATTCATTGCTTTTCTGTTAGATGATTAGTTTGATTACTTTTCTGATATTCTAACATCTCTTACCCTTAATTTATAGGGACGAGTTTCAGAAACTAGGCAATGATTTAGAATATGCTAAAGGCAGGGATATGGATAGATATTATGACATCGTGGAGCAGCTAAAGGAATCCTATAGACGCTGTGGACCGGTAAGATCTATTTGGCTCCATCTCATGCATGCATTATTTGTATAATTGTATCATAGAACCCAAATGTTGGACAAATCATATTTTAGTACATTCTTGTTCTGCATTCATCAATTACTCAAAACTTTAATATCCAATCTCATCCATTTACCTCTTTGTTATGGACTATAAACTCTTTGAAAATACTTGTACTTTCCAAATCACATTTACGATAATCTTGAAGGAACTTATGTTGATTGAAAGTGATCGTGCAAGAGGCAATTAATCCTTATTAGTTCATGTGGATAGTATAAGCTGGTTCATCTCATTATCTTAAATAGCAACCTGATATAGCATTGCCAGCATCTTACATTGGTAATTGACTGATAGCTGTCTAACTCGACTTGATGCAATTTTACTGGAGTTTAATGCCTAAATAAATTAGGGATTTATCTTTTTGGGTTAACTAAGTTTTTAGTCCTGAATAAAGTTTGACTGGTCAAGGTCCCTAAACTTTTTAAAAATTTACTTTTTAGTCCTTGAATGAAGTTTGACCCGTTAACGTCCTTAAACTTTTTAATAATTCAATTTTTAGTCCTTGAACTTTTTAAAAATTCTTTTTTAGTCCTTGAAAATCTGTTAAATAAATAAAAATAATGAGGTTAAAAAACTTCTATTTAGAGACTAAAAACCAAAATTTTAAGGACTTTGACTGGTCAAACTTTTGTTCAGAGACTAAAGTGATTTTTTTTAAAAGTTTAGGAACCACCTTGACTCATCAAACTTTTGTTTAGGGACTAAACCAAATTTTTAAACTTAATTAACCCTACCTTTTTATTAAGTATTTGTGTTTAGAAACTAAACCAAATCTTTTGTTTTGGGATATTGGACTTTTTTTTTAATCTGTTAGTGTTTCATGTGTTAACCTAATTTGTAAAGCTTTCCTCGTATTTATGATATCTATATATGTTCTAAACATGTGGGCATGATGTGAATTGCAGAGACACAAGAGATTGAAGAAAATATTTATTGTTCTTCATGCAGAATTGGAGGTAATTTATTTACATTTTCTCTAAGCTTGTCGTAGATTTTCTTTTAGAGTAAATATACAATTTCTTTCTTGAAAGTGTCAACCTGTATTGATTTGATCCCTTAAAGTTTGCATATATACAATTTAGTCTCTGAATTTGTCAATTTCACGACAAATTGTATCTTCAGACATGAAATTGATAAAATTTGGATTCTAAATAAAATTGATAAAATTTGGATTCTAAATTTGTCATGAAATTGACAAATTCAGGGACTACATTGTATTCACAAAAACTTACGTATATAATTTACTCTTATTTTTATTAAATAATAACCTTTTTTTTCTTTTTGCATAATTTTTTAGTTTCATTGCTTCTTTCTACATGCTCCTAACGCATCTTTTTCCCCACTTGCAGAATCTCAAGCGAAAAATCAAAGACTTTGCAAGCTCGTATAATAAATGATGAAAATACAAGAGTACCATATAGAAAATTGAAGCCTGTTTTTCAAGGTTAAGAATTTTTGAGTGATACATGATGCGCAGTTGAGTAGATGAATTTTTGTGTAGGTTGGATGTGTGCACTAGCTGTTGACACTATTTTCTGGTAGAGCCATATATTTGTGTATAAATGAAATTTTGTCTATTGCTTTTGCGTATTGGTCTGGCATTTTTTTCCTTAGCCTGACCTTCCTTTTACTTCTCTGTCTAGATAAACTGTATATACTTTTATACCGTTTAACAAATTTACCGAACTTCAGTCTCAATAGTCCTAGAGATATATGAGAACGTGCATTTTAATATCACATGGTGATTATGGAAAATTGGTGCCGAGCAGGGGAAGGAAATAAAATGCGACAAGGGATGATTATTGTGTGGATTTGGGTCTTACCAACATACCACCGGTGAGGATTTAGACATTACACAAGGACTTGTTATTTGCATTTTATTTAAATGAAAATGTTATTGGATATCTTAAATATGAAGTTATGGCTTTTTATCTTAATATATAAAGATAAAAATACCCTTAAGTAATTCTGTTGAATGGGTAATTCGGATTTAGTAAACCAAATCCAAATTCATTATTTTTTTTTTAAAAGTTCAGATTAGGTTTTTTTTTTTTTTTTAAAACCAAATCCAAATTCGGAAGTTGATTTTTTTTTTTCTTTTATAAATTTGGATTACTAAAATTATATTGTTTTACATGTACGGATTAGGTAATATAGAATTTAAAAGAACCTTCGGTTAGATAATCTTTCAATTTGCAAAAATTGATCTTCCAAGAGTTAATCTCTCTTTTCACTTATGATTAATTTATGTTTTTGTAATATGTGTATTTTGATCTTCTAGAGTTAATCTCTCTTTTCACTTATGATTAATTTATGTTTTTGTAAGATATGTATTTGATTTTATAATAAATTTTAATCATATATTTTCTAATCATACATGTACTTTGGAGATAAATCTAAAAATAATATTTTATTTTAATTTTTAGCCTTATAAAAGTATGATATTATATTTATTTATTATTTATTTTATTATTTTATTGTACATCTCAACTATGGTTGTAAAAAAAACTTACGAATCAGTGAATATTTAATTAATTAATATTTTGATTGATTTAATTATTAATCTGATTTTAAAAATATTGATTAAAATATATTTTTCAGAAAAAAATTCATTTAATTAATTGTATTATTAATTATCCAATAAACTAATTCTTCAATTCGATTTTGATTTTGATAAAATATAATCTAAAAAAAATTGAATTTAATTTTATAAAGAAATAAATAAATCTTAATATTTTGATTGATTTAATTATTAATCTGATTTTAAAAATATTGATTAAAATATATTTTTCAGAAAAAAATTCATTTATTCGGATGCCTAAAATGATAAATATCGAAAGATGCGATAATCATTTAAAGGCTTATCATATGTCTGTATATTCACCATCACCATCTTTCTCATCTTCTTCTGAAAACCTGGGTTATGCCCTTGTATTTGCGAAAAACCTGGGTTTTGGTAAACTTGTCGAGTTGAATCTGGTATTGCGCGGATTACCGCCGTATAAATCCAGTCTAAACTCATGAGGTGTGACCAGGAATATCTGGTATTGGTCGGAGTACCGCCGTATAAATCTAGACTTTCTTTCCTTCTTTCTTACTTTCTGTTTTTCTTTCTTTCTTTCCTTCTTTCTTACTTTCTGTTTTTCTTTGGTATCAGAGCTGTGTTCTTTCCAAGGACAGTTTTTATATCAAAATTTGTAAATATTAATTTTAATCGAAAATAGAAATCTGTCTAGAGTGGATAGTGTTTGCTATGATACTCTTGGTAGTTGGAGGGCAGTGATGGCCATTGGAGAGCCGGTGTAAGTCCCTAGTTCCTACCTAAATGAGTTGAGGAACACGTGCATATTGCGCCAACAAGTACAGATGTTTATTTTTTATTAAGTTTGTATTTTAAAAAAAAAAAAAAAAAAAGAAGTTATTTTACTGATAAGCCTTATGATTTTCTATATTCTTTAATATTTATTATTTTATAGTGTATTCCGTGGATACCTTACTTTTATTATCTAAATTTCTGCTGTCTTTGCTCTGTTTCTGCTTTTACTCTGTTTCTGTTTAAATTTCTGTTTTTGTTCTGTTTTCTCTGTACATTTATTTTATTCTTACAAATATAAAATTTTACAAAATGACAAATATACAACCTATAAAAGGTAAAGAATATCACTCAGCTCTTGCAGCTGTTGAAAATTTTACAAAATCTCCTCCCGTAGGATATATAAAACCAACTCACGACACAGATTTTGTTCATACAATATTAATAGGACAAAATAACACAATAATAGCTTTACTAGAAGAAGTTTCTAGAAAACTATCTACTCTTATTAATCAGCAACATAAAAATATAAACATGACTGATGACATAAATGATTTAGTCAATAAAGTTTCTAAGTTATCTTTAGGAACAACTACACAAACTAAAACAGTCTGTAAAAATACTCACAAATTTGTTAAAGTTATTGCAACACCAAACAAAGCTGAATCTAGTAATAAGAATCAGACTACACAGGACAACAATAACTCCAATAAAGATAAAATTATTAGTTAAATATGAATTATACACCAAATAATAATTCACAAACACAAGTACAAGAAATTTCTATGGATAGTTCATCTAATAGGAATCACACATCAGAGAGGTTTCCCGGAACTTCTCGAAGATTAAGAGAACATAATACAAGGAGACAAGATCTCATCCAACATCCTGGAATCTTAGATAGATTTCTACATAGAAGAAGATCTACTAATGTTAGAAGACTAGAAGACTTAGTAGATATACAACAAAATGTTGAAATAGGATCTAATTCTCGGATAGATTCTTTAAATCCTAGACAGTTATACAACATAGGATGGTTAAGTTCTGAAAGAACCAGCCTCTACAGGTATAGGAGAATAGAAGATTTCCACCTACCTGATAATACTTATGAGATAATACCATTAATATCTCAGCAAACAGCCACACAACTCCTAAACCAACATGGACGATATGTTCATATGGGATTAATTACTATTGGTGTAAGATCCCTAGCTAGACATATGATTGGTGCTAGAGCTTTGATAGTTCTCCATGACACCAGATTCCAAAACAATGATTCCCAAAGTATTATAGGTATACTAGAAGTTGACCTAAATCAACCTATATCTTTGATATACCTTGCCCCTAACTTTACACTTACTCTTCAAGATTTTGTAAATCACATTAGTCTAGAAGTACAAACCATAGGATTTGGAACAAATTGGATAGGACATAACCTACATTTAGACATAACTTTCATAGGAAGAATAAGTAATTATATTTCTTCTATGTATAGAATAAACACTAGACCATTAGAAGAAGCCATTAGTTCAATTGGTACACAATTTTTGCCAGCCCAAGCTTTTACTCGAAGAAATGAGGGACATCTTTGGCAAACCCATTTACAAAGGGATGAACAAAATCCCATTACAAATCCAGACACTGTCATTCTACATAATAGGTCTAGAGGTCTTAGTCTAAGTTTTACTGACTACAGAAGCACTTCTTTAACAGATCTAGAACAAGATCGAAGTGATAGTACATCTGCTATTCCCGACAATGATCATATTGCTATGATGAATATCATAGATAGTGAAGATGAAGAAGATGATGACATTACTGAAGAAGAATGGAATTATCATCAAGCAAACATAGCCATGCTTAGGCAAGGAACTTTAGAAACTAAGTTTAAACAAGATCCTTTACAACAAAGCATTCTTAGTGAGTCAAACTGGGAACCTTGGGATTTTTTCCATTAGAACAAAATGAAGTTATAACTCCTCAAGAAAATGATATAGTTAATATCTTTTTACAAAATTTAAAACTTGAAGAACAAACTGAAGAACAAGAATACTTTTACAAACTTCAAGAAAAATTAAAAAATAAAGAAGACGATGAATTATCTACTACTTCTGAAAATACAAAAGTAGGATTAATCAATGAATATGAAGAATCCACTGCTACAAATTATAGGTTAGATCCTGCTGGTACTCAAAATTATAGTCCAGGATTTTTACCTAGAGACACAGTTCAAAATATTGTCCTTAGTGATAATAAATATATCTCCCATGGTAAACGATTACCAGTAGAACCACATTTTCAAATTCCAAATTTACTTCTTAACTTAGGAGGAATAGATCCACAACTCCTTCCTACATACATTGAACAATGGACTGCTGCTGTAATACGTGATTATGGCATACATCATGAAAAAGATGTGCAGTCTTCCCAAGAAATGATCGCAAAAGGAGAAACATATCTTGGCGATATTGCTAGATCTGGTTGGGAATCATTTAAGAAAAACTTCCCTAATGATCTGAATACTCTGGTCATAGAACCCGGTCCAAACATTTACAACTTTTGTTCTCTTGTTCAAAGATTGTTTACTTCACAATCCGCCAATGATGGTAATACAATTAGACAACAAATTTATTTAGGACATTTAGAAAGATTGTCCATTGAATACTTTGGAAAAATAAAAGAATATTGCCAAGATTATTTGTTATACGCGTCTATAGCTGGATGCTTCCATGACGTGAACATAGGAGATAAAATGTTCCTTAAATTGCCAGGCAAATTAGGACAAAAAATTAGAGAAAATTGGAAAAATGATGAGGTTACTCCCATGTTGAATAATCTCTCAATACGAATACAACACATTATGAAAATAATGGAAGATACATGTACACATATAGCCATACAAAAACAACTTAAACATTCTGATGCAGGAATCTGTAAACAAATATATACACCACAACAATATTCACAAAATAAATATAAAAATAAAAGAAATAATTCTAGAAGTAAACCTAGAAATATCAATACACAAAAATATTTAGGACCAAGAAATCCTCGAAAAACTTATACAATAAGGGCATCTAATGCTAGAAAATCTACACTCAATCCTACTAGACATGTTAGAAAATACAGAGATAATAAAACCTACAAACAAATATTAAAATGTTTTGCTTGTAACCAACCAGGACATTTTTCAAGAGATTGTCCAAATATATCAAATCTTTACACTAAAGAAGCAAACTTAATAAAATCTTGTCATATGAATTTGCTTCCAATAGATGAAGACGTATCAACAGATTCAGAAATTTTATCTGTAATCAGCATAACAGAATACACTAATGAAGTAAACTCTAATAAAATACACAAAAATTATGATTTAATCAATGAATTTACAAATAATGAATATAATCATTTATATGCTAATACTAATGAAGATAACTTTCTCATGGGAGAAGAATACAATGAAATGGGTCAATTATTAGATGATTTAGGATATTGTCTAATGAATACCTTAGAAATACAAACTTGTTCTCATAAAATCCAATATTATTCAGGGACAGACTCAATCCCGTGCACATATTGTGAACGTTATTTTCATATATCAAAAAGAGCTCATTGTCCACTTTGTTATAAAAATTTTTGTATTAAATGTATAGAAAAACATTTAAACATATCAGAACAAAATATACCCTCTTTTGAAACAAGAGAAAATACAAATAAACCTAGCAATAAAGATTTAACTGATACAAGAGTTTCTGTATTAGAGACTCGCATAAATTACTTAGAAGAAAAAGTTATTCTTCTAGAAAAATTAATAAAAGGAAAGACTAAAATAGATACTCCCGAGACTAGTCAGATTTCTATACAAAATAATATGATGGGAACAACAGAATGTATCCCATTAGTTTGTAATAAACAACAATTAATAACTCTAAAAGTATTAGTAAAAATAACTTTTCCAAAAATAAATAATAAACCTTCTACAGAAAAAATTATACAAGCCTTATTAGATACAGGTTGTTCAGAAACAGTCATCTGTAAAACTGTAACTCCACAACAAAACATAGTTAAAAGTAAACACATACAAAAAACTAGGACTATGTCTGGAGAAATCATGATAAATGATGAAGAAATTAATAATGTTATTCTTCAATTTAGCACAAATTGTGAAATTTTTGGCTACAAAACCTTCATCAAAACCATGAGAGTAGAAAACTTAGTTCCTTCTAAACAAAACATGATAATTGGTTTAGATTTCATCTTAAGACAAAATCGATCAATTACTATAAATAAAGACTATGTCTTAATAAGTGACAAAACACAAATGACACCTATAGTCAGTGGTGATTCAGTCAAACAAGAAACTATTACTGATAATTGTAATTGCAAAAATTCAAATACATGTAAATGTAAAACAGAATATTTATACACATTAGAAGAAATAAATGAAAATTATTTTTTAAATAATATCTTAGATAATACAGCTGAAGTATTCTCTTCTATAAAAATTTCAAAGTCAATAAAATTTGAAAGTATCCAACAAATCCTTGATAGGTTAAACAAAACAAATATAATAGGAGAAGATCCAACAAAATTCTGGGATAGAGATCCCGTAACATGTAAACTAGAAATAATTAATCCTGACTTAATTATAAAAACAAAAGATATTCAATTTAACAATTGGGAACAAGAAGAATGTCAAACCCACATACAAAATCTTTTAAAATTAAAAGTAATAACACCTAGTGTTAGTCCTCATAGAAGTCCAGCATTTATTGTTAATAAATCTTCAGAACAAAAACGTGGTAAATCCAGAATGGTTTACAACTATAAAAGATTAAATGATAATACTGTTGAAGATAGCTACACAATTCCCTCCAAAGATATTTTAATAAACCGAATTCAAGATACTAAATGGTTTTCTAAATTCGACTTAAAAAGTGGATTTCATCAAGTAAAAATGGATCCTGATTCTATAAAATGGACGGCCTTTTCATGTTCTGAAGGTCTATTTGAATGGAATGTGATGCCATTTGGTTTAAAAAATGCGCCGGCTGTTTTCCAGCGTAAAATGGACAATATTTTTAAAGATGTAAAATCTTTTACTTGTGTTTATATGGATGACATTTTAGTCTTTTCCAAAACAAAAAATGAACACTTTCTTCATTTAAAACAAGTTTTATATAAATTAGAACATTATGGTTTAATAATTTCTAAATCAAAAATGGAAATTTGCAAGAATTTCATTGAATTCTTAGGAACAGAAATAGGTAATGGAACCATAAAACTCCAACCTCATATCTCTAAAAAAATACAAGAATTCCCTGATAAAATGGAAGATATAAAAACACTTAGATCCTTTTTAGGATTACTAAATTATGCAAGAAATTTTATTCCTAATCTAGGAAAATATACTTCTGCTTTATATAACAAAACTGCTTTAAAAGGAGAAAGAAAATTTAACTCCGAAGATATAAAATTAGTTCAAAAGCTAAAACAAATGGTAATAAATTTACCAACTTTACAATTACCATTAGATTCAGACTATTTAATAATCGAATGTGATGGTTGTGAACTTGGATGGGGAGCAATCCTCAAACGAAAGAAAAATAAACATTTACCAAAAACAGAAGAACAAATTTGTAGATATTCCTCAGGAAAATATACTACAAAACCCAAAATTTACCAAACAAGCACTGACTATGAAGTTAATGCTATAATACATGCTATGGATTCTTTTAAGTTATTTTTAATAAATAAGAAAGAAATAACAATCCGAACAGATTGTGAAGCCATAGTTACATATGGTAAAAATCAAATTAACAATGACAAAAAACCACACAAAAGATGGTTACTTTTTAAAGATTATATAAATTTTTCTGGAAAAATTATTAATTTTGAACATATTAAAGGAACTGACAATACTTGTGCTGATATTTTGTCCAGGTTTATCAAATAAATATCAGAAATTCTACAAAGACCTGATCGGTCTCATCCACACATATCCATGACATTGGAACCAACAAAGAAAGGTCTTCAGGGCCCCAAACAAGTAAGATCACCCTTTAGGGTAGATCAATACACAAAATATGGTAAACAAGAATTGTCAATACTCACAAATATTTATCAGTATCCTGGTAGAGATAATACAAATATCAAGCTCAATGTCTTGATTGATAACATTTGGAATATTCCAAAATATACAACAGAGAATGAATCTCAAGTAACAAAAGTTAAACAAAGCATTATCTGTGCTCTATACAATTTTTGTGGACAAAATAATCAAGGAGTTGTTTTAACATCTCCAGCCTCTCCCTCTGGAAAAGGATTTACACACTTTGCTCTAATTGATGGGCCTAACAAAGGGGTATATACCTCATTCAGAGATCTCTCTGAAGCCAAACAAGATCAATTTTGGTCTACCTACAAAGGCTTTTACTCTAAAGAAGAAGCCCAAATGGCAGTAAGACTCCAAACAATTGATGAAGAAAAGATCAAAACTGCTTTACAAATGGAACCCAAAATCCAAACTCAAACTTATGCTGGTGCCACTAGTATTCAGCCCAGTCTAAACCCAAATATTCTTTTATCAAAATTTAACCTTCTTCAAGAATTCCTTTTTGAAGCACACTCAGAAGCCATAAAATTTAATGGCTTATTTGTTAAAATACAAACTTATTTCAATCACAAAACTGTTTGTGTCATCTCTTCTGACTACTGTAAAACAGTAACCAAAGATTGTACCTGTCAAATAAAATATTTAGTCAGAAAAGCTCACATAGATTTAGAAACTTTTGAGCAATTTTTACACAGAGATTTTCTCATAACTCCTATGTCATTCCTAGAAGTAGGATGTCTACACACAATCTTAATCCCACCTACGGATAGATTTCAATCTTTATCCTCTCCCATAAATTCAGTCATAAATGAAGTACAGGCTGAACACATGCAAAAGGTTGCTCTACAAATTACTACTTCACCAAGAAGTATAACATTACAAGATAGTAACCCAACACATGTTATAAAACTATACACAGAAGTGAACCCTGAGTTTCATTCTTGCAAAACATCAGATCATGATGAATTAAAGGGTCTTTCACTAAACAAAAATAAAACATATCAGTACAACCTTTGGAAAGCACATACTGAAGGTTCAAATTGGAATTTTTCTAAATTCGATTCAGAAACATTGATCTTATTAAAAGAAACAAAAGATACCAAGCTCTACTGGAAGAAGAGTATGGGCTCCAAATTTCATCCTTTCCCCACCGAGGCTAATCTTACCTTAGTCCGACATTTCGAAAGAGAAAGGATTTTCAAAGAAATTTATGAAGAAGCTGGCTGTTATGGCCAACAAACACCAGGAGCATCAGGAGCTTCCTCTCTTCCTTCTGAAGCAGGAGATGATCAATCTCTTCCTGAACAAATGGACGAAGAATTCCAAGATTTTACTGCATCCATCACTCGTCTGAAATAAAGTTTTACCTGTGACACAGTAAATTTACCTTAGGGTAATTGACTGAAGGGTAAAAACTGACACAACAGGTTTCCAGTAATCAGGTGACCTATACAGCCGGTTCCCGGTCATACATTTTGTATATAAATAGGCCTTAAGTCTCTTATGCGGAGCAGGCTAGAGACACACCACACCCTCTCTCTCTCTAAACTCTCTCCCTTCTCTCTAAAAACTCTCCTGTGTAAAGTTTCTCTTTTTGCAATAAAATACGAAGATTGTCTTCACCCTTCCCCTCTCTTCTCCCCTCTGTAAGTCTTTTATTTTTCTTATGTTTATGTAATTTTAATCATGGAGTAGTCTATTCGTTAAGGTATCTTCGGATGCCTAAAATGATAAATATCTAAAGATGCGATAATCATTTAAAGGCTTATCATATGTCTGTATATTCACCATCACCATCTTTCTCATCTTCTTCTGAAAACCTGGGTTATGCCCTTGTATTTGCGAAAAACCTGGGTTTTGGTATTAGTATTATTAAGTATCCAATAAACTAATTCTTCAATTCGATTTTGATTTTGATAAAATATAATCTAAAA
Organism: Psophocarpus tetragonolobus; assembly: GCA_037954015.1. NCBI lineage: Eukaryota > Viridiplantae > Streptophyta > Magnoliopsida > Fabales > Fabaceae > Psophocarpus > Psophocarpus tetragonolobus. Next base: position 49,581,644 of record CM075693.1, on the reverse strand, counting down.
AAATTTTGAATTTAATTTTATAAATAAATAAATAAATCTTAATATTTTGATTGATTTAATTATTAATCTGATTTTAAAAATATTGATTAAAATATATTTTTCAGAAAAAAATCATTTAATTAATTGTATTATTAATTATCCAATAAACTAATTCTTCAATTCGATTTTGATTTTGATAAAATATAATCTAAAAAAATTTTGAATTTAATTTTATAAAGAAATAAATAAATCTTAACAAAAATAGGATAAATATATAATTCAATTAGCATATTATTGAAATTGTAAAATTAATATATTTTAAAATACTCAAAAAAATTATTTAGTCTTGTAACAAAAATATTTAACTATTCTTTTTTTTAAAATTTATTTGATAACTTGAGAAGCATTTTGAAATTTTCTTTATAATAGATCCATTTTTTTAAGAATGATGTAATGTTAGATTTTTTTTTATTAATCCACAAAATGAAGATTTTATATTTAAGAAGATAAGATGAGTTTAATTGGTCTACCCATACGTGTAAATATGTTTATAGTGAGATTCAACCACCATCCTTCACATAAATCAAAAGTTGTGATTGATGTTAATTTAAAAATTATTTTAAATAAGATTATAATTATTTGTTTTTTTCTATTTTGTCTTTCATCTTTTTTTGTATAAAAAAAAAACTCAATATATAGAAATATCTTTATCAATTTTAAATAATTATATTTCTTTTAAATAATCAAAATTCTCATATAATAAATAAAAATTTTAAAAAGTACATGAAGGTTATTTTGCAAAAAATTATTTCCAAAAAATAAACATTTATATATAGGACAATTTTAACACAACATGCATAAATATTTTCAAAAATATTTTAAATAAAAAACCTAATTTTAACCGTTCTGAAATATAATGATATCCAAAAGTCATCATTAGTATGATCAGATCAAATCACGCTGGTGTAATGTGGACATGTGGTATGCTTATGATGATCACACACACTTGACACACTGCACATCACATCACATCACATAACATCACCATCACATACATGATGATACGTTCATCCTCGTCACTCTTCATCCCCCCACTTTCTTCCATTTCGGAAATACCTAACAAAACAAACAGTCCCAGAAATAATCATTAAACTCCCAAAGTTTGTTCTGTTCCACTCATCACTCACCATCACCCTCCACTCTCTAACCTCAATTTTCAAATTAGAGTTTACTCTTTTCACTGCTCTAATTTCCCCTCCTTGATCTCACTCCAACCACGAGATGCTCAAAACTTCCGCTTATCAAGTTGGTTACTTTCGTTCAAATTGTCGAGGTATTTGAGCTCAACGATTAAATTCACCTTTTGGGTATCTCTGCAAATTTAATTATGATTTGCGGATCGTTGAAAAAAAAACATTTTTTTCTCCATGACTTGTGTCGTTGGTGAACTCTGGCTTTTGTATTTGGGAGAATTTTGAGGTTTATGCTGTGCCTTGGGGTGTAGTGGTGGTCAATTCAAATGGGTACTTACTAAATATTTAGTTGAGGGAAGTTTTGAAGGGGTTCTTCAATTGAAATGTTGTCTGAGCACTAGAAATGATATTCACGCTTGGGATTTTTGTTAATTGTGGTTTTAAGAACTCAAGACTAGCCTAGACAGTGCCACTGTTTTCATTTCTACTTGAATGGTAGGTTTGTTATGTGTCTACTCCAATTCAATTAAGCCAAGCAATTTTATGAAGCTGAATTGTACAGACTTAGGTTTATCTTGTAAAAAGAGTTTTGATTGTTTGTTCCATTTACTCTAAAATAGGTAACTTGGTGATTCGTTATATTTGTTTTGACAGAAAGCAAAGCATTTTAAATTTGTTGAGAGGGTTGTCATGCTGAATGTTGTTGCCAAGCAGTGGAGTAGGGATGAATTCTGCAATGGATGATATGAATTTGATTCAGCAAACTCAGACACATCACTTGGTTGTGAGGGAGATTGGTGAGGAGATTGATTTGGAAATTGGAGCTGGAGAGGATGACCCGTCATTTGGTAACTCTACTCTAATTGGTGCACCGATGCGGGAATCATCTGTAGAAGAACATGGTGAGAGCAAGCAGATGGGGATGGTTTCTCAGCTTCCTAATGATGCTCAAGATATTTCCAAGACCCAACAAGTGAAAAGGAAGAAAAAAGTTGTTAAAAGATGGAGAGAAGAATGGGCAGACACCTATAAATGGGCTTACGTTGATGTGAAGGATGGGACACCGAGAATTTTCTGCTCTGTCTGTAGGGAGCATGGCCGGAAGCATAGAAGAAATCCTTATGGGAACGAAGGCAGTCGTAATATGCAGATGAGTGCCCTGGAAGAACACAACAACAGTTTGCTTCACAAAGAGGCTCTTCGTCTTCAAATGGCCTTCAAAGATAAAATTGTGGTTGACAAGCCTGTTTATGTAAAAGGTTAGGCATCTCTGCATGCTATAAAACTGGCATGTTCAGATAATATATTCAGTTATTTTGAAAATGTTGACGACTGTATACTTTGTTGTGCTCTTCCCCAATTCATTTTAATTTGGAGTCGTAAGTTCATAACAAATATATTGCTAGTTGTTGAAATTTCACCAAAAGATGTATTTGATCAATTTTATAGGCTAATAGGAATATGCTTCACTGTCGCATTCAGCATTCTGATTGATTTTAGTTGAATGAAGTGCACATATTATGTCATTACTTTATTAGATAAATTTGAATGAAAATTGTGAACTTTACTGCTTCTTTTATAGATTAAATTGCTGACTGATTTGACAGCATCCTATAGCATAAAACCATTTTTATTTGTTCCTCCACTCGCTTAATGGTTGCTTTGCAAAAATTAATTTCCGTGAACACTTCCAAATGCTTGCTTTCTGCTTTTTTCCTGAGTAATATAATATTAATTTGCCATTTTGTCTAATATTAGAGTATATGATTATATACTGTAGTTGTATATGGTTGCCAGCTTTAAAACACAGCATATGTAGTTATGTACCCTCATTCTGTTAGTTAAGTAATCAATACATCAGTTTAACTGTTTAGTTAATTAGTAGGCCAACTTTTCTGTTACAAATGAACTAGTTCAGTTGCAACAGTATTCCCTACATAGTTTCCCTATCTATTCACAGCTGCACTTAGATAACAGGATTAATTAATTTGTACTAGAAACAAAATAGATAATTATCAGATTCAACTTTCCCTTTCAGGTTTCTTTACTTTTCTCTAACTTTCCTTCAGTTTCTGTTTGCTATACATCAACATTTAATGTCACTACTATGGAAATTACAGCTCATTTTTGTTGTTCTGTGTGATAGAATTTCTATTTTACAATTGACTTAATCAATTTCCTGAAGCAAGTATATCTTGGTCATCTACGCAGTACATAATATGTTGATTTATCAAAAGTTATCTTCTTTCTTTTAAAAGTGCTTCTGATCTTGGGCATTGTCTGACAATTCTACAATTGAAGTTGCCATGTCAAAAACAGCAGGATCCATTCTTGAAGCTACGCTGAAAAGGGATCCTCATGAGGTTGAATTCATTCAGGCTGTTCAGGAAGCCGTTCAAGCCCTTGAAAGAGTCATTGCAAAAAATTCTCGGTGTGCTTTATTCAAATGACTGTAATTATATATTTTTCAATCCACAGATGACAAAGCCAGTGCTATAGTGTTTTAATGCATCTGATTCTTATTAATATTCTCATGTCTCAGTTACATTAACATCATGGAGCGCTTGTTGGAACCTGAACGAATGATTGTTTTCCGAGTGTCTTGGGTGGATGATAGGGGTGAGACATGTGTTAATCGGGGCTTTAGGGTACAATTTAACCAGTCAATGGGTCCATGTAGGGGTGGTATTCGTTTTCATCCATCAATGAATTTAAGTGTTGCCAAGTTCCTTGGTTTTGAACAGGTATTATGAGTATTTTTGGTATTCATATATGGCATTATTTCTTAAAATTAATGACTTAATTTTTGCCGAATTTGCTATAAAAAAAACACTCTTGCTGTAAGTTATACACTTTACACATTCCATCACCATGCATGGTAGAACCTACCTTTTTCTTTAATTATTATTTTTATAACATTGATGTGATGTCACTGTTAGTGCTGTATAGTAGTAGTCTGTTTTTTGTTTTTAAAAAAAGAATAAACACATGAAAACATGGGAGGATAAACAAACAAATGTGTGCTTGCAATTGCACATACATGTGTACATATAGTGTTGAAGTATGTAATGTGTTGAAAAAAAAAAATAGAAGATCACTTGGTACCTATTATACTAACATAGGATGCCTATTGTTTAGAATGTGTTTTTACTCACATGGATATGCTGTATATGTGCAATCGATAGCAAATCCTCAAATTTCATATGTGCTTATCAGAATTCATGGTGAAAAATAAAAAATGAGAAACTCAGTACTAAATGTCATGTTTCTAAAATATTCCCTAATATAAAGATTAAGGAGATCTTTGAAATATTTCTAACATGCCTAGATCTTGTGTGCTCTATGTATGCAAGGAAGTATAATGATTGGGACCAAAAACCTGTATTCACTCTAAATGCTAATCATACAATGTCCGAGTTTGGTTGAGTAATGATATATGTCTAACCATTTATTTGTTTATATTTGACAAACATACTGAGATTCACATATCAGCAAACAATCTAGATTCTGAACAGCATTTATGTATTGGACCATTTTATAGTTTATAGGACACATCCTTCTCTGCAGACTTTAAAAAACGCCTTATCACCATACAAATTAGGAGGAGCAGCTGGTGGAAGTGATTTTGATCCCAAAGGAAAAAGTGATAATGAGGTGATTTTTCGACTTAATCAATTCTGTCTCTACTTAAGTACTTTTATAATTACTAAATGTTACTTTGATAAGTTGACAGATTATGCGATTTTGCCAAAGTTTCATGAGTGAAATGTATCGCTACCTGGGGCCTGACAAGGTATCTGCAAGCATTTTTTAAAAATTTTAAGCTTTTCACATTCAAGGCATATTTCATTTTTATTCTTGTGATGGATATCTATTAGGACCTTCCATCAGAGGAAATGGGTGTTGGTACTCGAGAAATGGGGTATCTTTTTGGACAGTATAGACGTCTTGCAGGTCATTTTCAGGTAATTCATACATTCTCAAATCCAACAAATTATCCTATGGAAACATAAATATTCTTTTCTCTTATATATTTTCCCCTGAATGTGTATCCCTCGGATCTGAATTGCTTGATGCACTTTATGTAAAAACTTCAATACAATAATCCCAATGACCAAAGAAAAAATGAGTAGATAGAGCAAACTCAGAAACATGCATCTTACACTTGCAAACCAAGTGTAAGCATTAATGTCTACATATTTTGTAATTTTGACAATCTCTTCAGTCATTAGCTTATACATTTTTTTTTTCTTATTTTTCCTCCCATCCTTTAGAGGACCCTTAGAAGTCTGTATGAGTTGGTTTGGGCATGCATGGAGAATACCTATAGAAGCCTAGTTAGGAGTGTGGAGATGGCTGTTTTTCTGCCTTTATGAAGTATATCTCGTGAGATATACATCATTTATAGTGTTGTATAACATAGCTAATCAGTTTAGGACAGTGTTATCAATGGCGGAACATAGCAGAAGGCTAAAATTCCGCTATAAAAACATATAATTGCACCTCATAGTGCTGCTATAGTGGACGTTCCTTCACAAATTGTGTATAGCAGTTGGCAAAAAAATTGCCATGCCATGGTTTATTGCGCAGCTATAACGGTTATTTAATAACATTGTTTTAGGAACTTGAAATTTTGAGATACTGATTATGCTGGCATCTGTGGAAGAAAAGAAAACTATGTTTTCTTTGGGGTATTTTTCATATTTATGCCTTATGCAGGGAAGTTTTACAGGGCCAAGGATATTTTGGTCGGGCTCCAGTCTTCGACCTGAAGCTACTGGCTATGGACTGGTAATTTCAATTTTAATTCTTACACACTCTGGATGTATGGTGAGGTGGAAAATATGAGTGATTATGTATGAAATGTGCTTCATTGTAGCCTTCCATTTTTGTTCCTATTTTTGGTATTTCTGTATCAGATATCCTTTTGCAGCAGATCCTATCAATTTCTTGCACACATCCTTGTTCAATAAAAAAAGCAATCTCCCTGCATCTATCGTTTCAACTTTCAAGTTATTATCTTTCTAACAAGTTTGTCATGCTTCTGCAGGTTTTCTTTGCTCAGCTCATGCTTGCTGACATGAATAAAGAACTTAAAGGATTAAGGTTTCTATTTTAATTTAGACCATTTCATAAATAGTGTTGCTAAATGGCTCATTTTTTGTGCTATAAATGTGTGTTGAATGACCATACAATGCCTTTATTTATAATGAGAGCCAATGTGATCGAATAGGATCAATTACTTAGGATCTCTATAACAATGAAAATATCAATCTAATAATAGGTAAGGAGTAAATTTCATATCACTATCTAATCATAAATAAGGAAATAATATCTAACTTTAACACTTTGTCAAGCGAGAACATATGTGTGATATGAACCAAGTTTATTAGATGTGTGATAAATGTAATAAAGATAAAAATGAAAGGTGGTTCCAATCATGTGGTTGTGTCAGATAAATATGGCTTGGCAACAGCCAACGAAGGTCTACAGTGATGACAAATACTGTTGATCCATAAATAAAGAACGTCCTAAGGCTGGAGGAGAAACACGACATAAGGCGGAAAAACAAGAGAAAAACACCAAAAAAAGTCACTAAGAAGAGTCTCCAGGTCTTTGGGACGGATCTCTGAGAATGGTCTCGGAAAGGGTATCTAGGAATGGTTTTGAGCAGATCTTCGAGAATGGCCTCCAAGAAAAGCCTTTAGAGGTGTGTCATGCATCATGTGCCTGAACATCATGCGTTAGAAAAGGTATCTGAGAATGGTTTCTGGGATAGGTCCCCAAAAAGGGGTCTTCAGAAAAAGTCTTTGGGAAAAGTCTTTAGGAATGGTCAAAGAAAGGTATCTAGAAAGAGTCTCCGAGAATAAAGGCAACGATATAATAGTGGATCACCACTAGACAGTGAGTCTACCAGTGAGAAAGACAGCGATATGACAATGGGTTACTAGACGAGGTGGGTCCATAAGTGGCTTATAACCACCTGCAGACAGTTTAGCCATTTAAGACACTTGGATTCCTAGGATATAGTATAAGCTTACTCTGACGTGTGTTGGATGATCACACAATGCCTTTATTTATAATGAGATTCAATATAATCAAACAGAACCAATATTGATTACATATGATCTCTCTAATACTGACTAAATATCAACCTAATAATAGGTGATAACGAGTAAATCTCCAATTATTATCTAATCATAAATAAGAAAATAATATCTAACTTTAACAAGTGCTATAAGAATTATTTATTATTGTAATGTGTGTCAATGTAGCCCAGAACACGTGCTATTTATAATATGAAAAAGAAATCAATATTGATTACAAGATTAATCTATGACTGATTAATAGAAAACCAAATATTCTAATAATAAATACAATGTCAAAAATATTATCAAGACATAATTTCACACTCTTCCTCAAGCTCGGATATGTGTGTGATATGAACCAAGCTTTTTGCAAAATGATAAACCTGATAGAAACTAAAGGTGATTTGAGTCATGTGGTTGCACCAGATAAACATGACTCAAATGCCTCACAATGATGATGGAGGCTAGTGTGATGCTTGTTGAAGATGTGTCACACATCATGTGTGTGAACTTCATACCTTAAGGTTGCATACAACAATGTTTTCAGTTGGTTGAGGATGTAGATGGCGTGGTGGTCTTCAGAAAGGTTGTTGGTATAAATTGACACGAGGGCAACACAATAGCTGCCAAATAGGCCCAATAGTGGGCGTGGGTACTATTTACCCATAAAGGAAGTTGTGGCAAAAATTGTATTTGTGTGAGGGACATTTATAAATGTCATTGATCTGATAAGAGGGCAGCATGCTGACTGTTCATCCTCATCAAGGTCTGCACAGGAAAAAGGACGTGCATGAGAACATGTCATTGCTTTTTTCAAAACAACGTTGATGGAGTAGTGTGGGGGAAGGAAGATCTGCGGGTTATTGGCTGGAATAGTTAGAGCTTTGGCAATGTTCACTGGTAGTGGTAGGAAAAGCTTAAACAAGTTATTAAAAAAAATGATGAGTAGAGAGCTCCAGTGAGACACATAATTTGTTTAGTTTGCCTGAAATGGTTTCAGTTCAGTTTGAAAAAAAAAAATCTAGGATCTTTTTTAGGAGTTACTAACTTTTTAAAAAAAGTTACTCCAAATAGTTTTTCCAAAATATCTCCTAGTTTCCTGATTTTATTTACATGTTTACCGTTTATTAATTAATGTATTGTCTCCCACTAATTTTCTTCCATCACGTTATACAACTTGTCTCTCCTTTATTAATGTAATTATCGTAATTTATAATATAGATATATAATTATGGAAAATTATAATTTGAATATGTAATTTAAAATTTATATATATTTAATTATAGAAATTATAATTTAAATATTAATTATAGTAATTTATTATTTAAATATATAATTACATAAATTTATAATTTAAATATGTTATTATAGAAATTTATAAATTAAATATATAATTATAATAATTTATAATTTAAATATATAATTAATTTATATTATTAAAATATGTTATAATTATTTTAAATACATCATTATTGATCTAATGATTAATGATACCCTTATTTGTCATTTTACAACTTTTAGTAAAATTTACCGAACACTTATAACTAGCTTTTTAGTTTTTGGCTAGCTTTTCAACTTTATGTTAACTTTCAGCTAGTTTTGCCAAACACACCCACAATTGTTGCAATGTGTGTCAATGCATAACACACCTCCTGCTATTTATAGTATGAAAAAGGAATTAATATTGATTGTTAGATCAATGTAGTACTGGTTAATAGGAAATCAAATTTTCTAATAATAAATACAATATCAGGACATAATTTCGTAGGTGCTATCTTTCTGACTTCCGTTTCTTGTTATAATATCCTTATGAGGATTTGAATCTTTTATCTTCAATTTGGTAGTTTTCTTTTCTTGAATTCAAAATTCCATTAATATTAGAAACTTGGGAAGTCCATTCTTAATAATTTCTGTTGCGGACTTATTAGTTTATTTTTAAGACAATTATCTTGTATGAAATTTGTTGTTTCCCTTGCTGATTCCATACATTCATGATTCTGGAGTCCTCTTTTAATTTATAATTTCCTTTAGATGTGTCGTGAGTGGTTCTGGAAAGATCGCAATGCATGTCTTAGAGAAGCTAATTGCCTACGGTGCTCTTCCTATTTCAGTATCAGGTAATTTTTTTTTGTTCTTTTTTTTTTTATGAATTAGGGCTTACTGCATCTGCAAAGATGCTGTGTGTATTCTTTTATTCTAGCAAGAACAAGAATGAAAATTTGTGCTTTGTTATTGAAAGAGTGTTTTCATGTTAATATTAATCATTAAGAATAGTACCAATTAAATCTAGGATTCTTATATCATTTTGAGTAACATTTTGTATCCTTGTCCTTTTCAAGGAGTATATTTTTTTTTAACTAAAGCTTTTGACAGACTCTAGAGGCTATTTGGTTGATGAGGATGGATTTGACTACATGAAAATATCATTTTTGAGAGACATCAAAGCTCAACAGAGAAGTTTACGGTTTGTATCACTTCCGTTGTCTGTTTATGCCTTTCGCTTGCTATTATGTGTAATTTTACCGTCCTTTTTTTTTGGTAAATTGACAATATGTAGAGACTATTCAAAGACCTATGCTAGGTCCAAATATTACGATGAAGCAAAACCATGGAATGAAAGGTGTGATGTTGCATTTGCTTGTGCTTCACAGAATGAAATTGATCAATCTGATGCCATTAATTTGGTTAATTCTGGTTGTCGTATACTAGTAGAAGGTAGTTTTTCCTGTAAGATGCTAATGCAATATTGGTTTTTTTACCTCCTCTTCTTCCTCAAAATATATACTAAGGGATGCTACTTGTTTAAATTGGATCCTAGGTTCAAACATGCCTTGTACACCTGAGGCAGTTCAGATTCTGAGGAAAGCCAGTGTTCTTATTGCTCCTGCGATGGCTGCTGGTGCAGGAGGGGTGAGATTTTTTACTTTATTTTCCCTATGAATTGTATGCATATTCCCACCTTAACCAAAACTACAGCAGCATTACATTGTGGTGGCGGTATAATATAACTGTTTTCATTTCTAATATTGCCATGATGAAAAAGCCATTTTTATCCACCTTAATTGAGAATGTTGATGCAAAGTTAGTTCTGTATTATATTTTGTTTATTAGGCATCAGTTAGCATGGAGATGTAGAGAAGCAGGAAAGGAGATGAAGTAGTTTTCTAATGTTGGGTCTTTGTGTGATGAATTTAATATCTTTTTCCTTCACTTCAATCTCCCTCCAAATTTTAGTCATATTATTAATTGTTTAGCAAATACTTCCCTGTATTAAACCTCATTAGATGCAAATGTTTGATGGGTTTTTGTTAAATTGGTGAGCACTGGCCTTGGCTCAATGATAAGCTTCTTGTTTTATGTGTTATGACCAATGGTCTGTGGCTCTAGTCAGTAGTGGGTCTTGTCCAAATATTGAGGGGCCAAATAATAAAACAATACATTTAAGTTCTTCCCTATTTCTTTTATAAAAAAATTCTATACTTATTAAAAGGTGTTGAAAATCAGAATAAAAATATATATTTATTATTAGTAGGAAAGTAGGATTTGTTGGAAAGTAGAATATGATTTTGAGGAAACAAAATATTCCATCACTATTATTATCTATTGTGATAACATTTATATAGAAGAGCATCCTTTGTGTACTCTAACACAAGGAATTAACTTAAATCTTCTCCCATTTTTCTCTCTTTTTAATATGGTATGGTATCAGAATTCAGAACCTTAAAAATCTACGGGCCTGAGTGGCTAGCAAGCAGCCTGTTGGCTGCCACCGGCAACAACTTAGCAATTTTCCACTTTCCGTGCTTGGCCGGTGGACCCACTGTTCCTGAAGCTTTGGCGAACTATGTATGCTTTTTGGTTTGTTGTCTATGTGCCAGCCTTTTTTACTTCCTCCATTTTTTTTCAGCGACTTTTCTAGTGGTACTGCCGCTATCAACAACTTCTTCCAGCGACATTTTCAACTGGTACCTATGTCATTGATCTGAACCGCCCTCTATTGATCTTATGTTCTTTTTCTGTGTGCCAAACAACATGATGCTTTTTCGGTTTTGTTTGCCTTGCCTTTATTTTATTGTTCAATAACAACTTCCCCTAGCTCGTCTTTTCCTTGATGCATTGGTGTCAGCTTTGTCCAAGATGCATTGGTCTTGGCTTTGTCCTAGATGCACTGACCCTTCTCTTCTTCGTCCTTGATGCACTTTGGCCCTATCCCAACTATAAATACCAGTGGTATTGTCTATGTCCTAGAAGCAATGGACTTAGTTTCAAATTCAAAATAATTTTGGGTTGCATTTAATATTGGTTTAAAACTTCTAAATGTTAATTTTAAAGTTGGTACTTATTTTTCTTTCCTTGAATCTTCTTAGACTGACGGGTATTCTAGATAGCTAGCCACATTATTTTTCTAGTAATATTTCCAAACTTTGCCGACATCTTTGAGTTGTGTTTTAAAATGTTGTTTTATGATGAAATTCAATTTTGATATTTTTTTACTTATTTTTGTAAACAAGTTTAGTGCTTAGTAAGCTTCAACTTGAGAAGAGGTGTAGAAACTCATAACAAAATAATGTATATTTATTATTAGTTGGAAAGTAGAGTCTGATTTTGAGGAAACAAAATATTCATTCATTAGCTTGAGCATCTGTTGTGCACTCTGAAAACAGTCTCTTTGTCGAGAAAGTTTCTATAGATCTGAGTTTTTCTGCCCCGCAATGGTGAGATCTCATTTGATCACTTTTAATTATGATTTAATTGACTACTAATCTAGTTAAGCTGTGCCTGAATAGGTTTATTTTAACATTTTTCATTTCATAATATAAAACATCGTACATTGATCATAAGCTTATGCAGATTGATTATCATCATTTAATTGATCTTCAGTTCACCTTATGGAAGATTCAATTCAACGTCGAACATTAGACATGGCATTTGGATGGATCTTTCTCTAAATATTCCTTTCTCCTTGCTTCGCAGGTTGTGGCTGGAGAACTTGAACTAAACCATGAATGCAGTTTGATGCACTGGTCACCAGAGGATTTTGAATCTAAACTGCAGGTAGATTTGTGAAATCAATTGCTCTTATAAATCATATAGTTTCCCTCTTAAGAATTGTAAATAGTTGATAGATTTATTATTATATAGTCATATGCCATGTTCTTATTGACTCTTCCTAATCAAACTGAATTTAACTTATTCTTACATGTTTGAAAAGAATAGTAAAATTTCCACAAACGAAGTTATGTTTCGTATGTGCAGAGAAATACATTATAATGCATGTGTGTGTGTGTGTAGTAGTGATTTTCTGTTTTTTTTTTTTTTTTTTGTAAAGATAGCTGATAAATTTGAAAGATAGCTGATGTGGAAATTGTGAGTTACTCCTGTTTAATTAATAATTTTTCTTCCACACTTTAGTAAGCATCTACCTCATACGGTCTTAAAACTTCTGTTTTCAAATTTGATGTTCCTTTGGGCAGGAAGCCATGAAGCAGACTTATCAGAGAGCTATCAAAGCTGCAACTGATTTTGGTTATCAAAAAGAAAGCCCTGAGTGAGTGCTTTCTTCAGTAACATTACAAAAATTATGAAAGCTTCTAATTTTATATACTTTATAGTTTCCAAAATTAATGCTCTCCCGTTAGGCATCCTAATTGATAAGTTCTCCTCCCTCTTTCATTTTGCTTTCCTACCACAATACAAAATATGATTTCCTATCTAAACTGAAAATCTGTGTTGATTTTCTTAGTATTGAGTATGCTAATTGTAGTGATCATGAATTCATGATACCAATTCCTATGAGCAATTGCAACGGAAATCATACTTTTACTTTCTTACAAGACACTTCGGCAACAAGATTGACCAAGTTTATTTTTCAACAAACAAGATGGCTTTTGAAAGACGCAATGTTTTTCTAATGTGAAAAAAGAAATTTAGAACACCTATATTAGCCATCCTTTTACACAAAAAAAAGTATAATGCGCTCTAGTGTAACATGTCATTATGATGATGTCCGTAGATTCTTGTGAGTATAATTTCCGTGCAATGGATTTGTTTGAATGATCGATCATTCATCTTGAAGTATCTTTCTTCTAAATATGTTAATATTTGTATGCTTGATATGCCAGGGCTCTGGTACATGGAGCAGTTATCTCTGCCTTTTTAACCATTGCCCAAGCCATGACTGATCAAGGCTCTATATAGAAGTTTCATGTTGCAAAGTTTAGAATGCATTCAAATACTGAATAGTCCAAATCATTGCTGATGCTGCAGCGCAAATTGTGAAATGATAGAATGACACTGTTGCAAAAGCATATTTCCATGTAAAATATGTAATTTCAGAAAAATTAGACTTATAAAAGAAAAATATTTGGAGAACAAACTTTAGTTTCACAACAGAATAGGCCTCTTCATTATGCCAAGAAAAAGGTGAAATTGGCCTTGGCTTATTAAACCCTGTTCGATGCTAGTTCCAAACTTGAGAAATATTTGGTCGAATATTGAGATTTGAAATAAAAGGTTAATGTTCAAATTGAATATGCTTATTGTTTAGAAGTTTCTGGATATGTATTTCAAAATTTTATTCGGGACATTTTCTGTATTGAACTTCCATGCTATTAAAATACCTTGCTACCTATTCAATGTGGGTTGATTAGCCGAAAATAACAAATGCTTAAGGCCATTCATTCTGTTCCTGCTATACTGGATAAATGTTTATTTTATATAATTTAACTTTTTAATAAATACTTTTGAATATATGAAATATTACAATTAAAATTTGTATACTGTACAAGATTATTTTTAATGATTTTTTTAAAATAATTGAAATTTAATTTAAAAATAAAAATAACAAATGATACACCTAAAAGCATCATCGTTAAAAAAAAGTTATTATTATTATTATTATTATTTTATATATATATATATTCTCGTTGAAGTACAATTCATAAATTTAAATTAAAGTGTGGGCAGAAGGCATACAATCTTCATATTACTTGCCAATGACAACAGTTTACTGATTTAGTATGATTTTCCAAATCTTCTAATTTAATTTCTATAATATGCTGGTTTTAATTCTCATTACGAATGTGTTTTTTTATGTTCACCACCTCTATTAAGTGTCAGTTTTTTCGCTCGGTAGCACCGTTTTGTTGCGGTGTATTAGGACACGTAGTTTGATGAATAATCCCATGTACTTCTAAGTACCGCTTGAGGTTTAAGCTTTGGTATTCACCACCATTGTCACTACGAAGAACCTGAACCTTTGCGTTGTATTGGGTTTCAATCATTTTGTGAAACTTTTGAAATATCAAGTTCATTTCTCCTTTGGACTTCATTAACCATAACCAAGTCATTCTAGTGTAGTCATCTATAAAAGTAACAAACCAACGTGATCCTCTTAAAATAGAAATCTTAGAAGGAACCCAAACATCCGAGTGTATAAGTATAAAAGGAACAATACTTTTATTCAAACTGATTGGAAAAGGAACATGATGACTTTTTGCTTGTTCACATACATCACAACGAAAAACAGAGATGTCAATCTTTGCAAATAATAAAGGAAACAATTTTTTCAAGCAACTAAATGAAGCATGTCCCAGGCGACGATGCCATAGCCAAATTTCAGTTTCTTCTTTCTGTTTGGTAGAACTCTTCACGGTCAAAGCGCTTTCTAACTTCCCAGAATCTTTCGACACTAAGTCCAAATAGTATAATTTTCCTTGTTTAACACCATAACCAATCGTCTGTCTGGTCTGAATGTCCTTAAACACACAAAAATTAGGCCAAAAAATAACAATACAATTTAGGGATGTAGTAATTTGTGATCCAGACAAAAGGTTATATTCTAGAGATAGAACAACTAAAACAGAATCCAAAGTAAAATTAATAGTAAGAGTTAAGGATCCTTTTCCAATAACAGAGGTTGTGTCACCATTGGTAGTGGAAATCAATTCTTTTGAGGATGGTTTCATGGATGAAATTTTTCTAGAATCAAAAGTCATATGATCAGTAGCACCTGAATCAATTATCCATGTGCTATTAGTAATAGGTACAGAAGACTCACCACCATTACCTCTAATTGCCATCAGAGCAGTGGATTCTTTGGAGGCTTCATCTGTATTTTTTGCCTCAACAGCTGCTGCAACTGGATTCTTTCTTCGTTGATCCCGATTGTGATCCCACCACTCTGGATATCCATTAAGTTCAAAACAACGACTCTTAGTGTGGCTCTGCTGATTGCAGTGAGTGCATTTAAACTTAGACTTATCTATATTTGGGTTCATTTTAGGATGGTTTCCTTTTGTTTGACTAAGTCAGTTTCTGTTTCGAGCTATCATGGTTGTGATGTCAGAACTTTCTGATTCACCTTTCAAAGTCGCTTGATGTATTGCCTCTCGACAAATCAATGCATAAGAATTCTCCAACTCTGGGAAAGGTTCTTTGTGTAAAATCTCTCCACGAATTTGTTCAAACTCACATCTAATCCCGCAAGGAATATATGCACCCTTAGTCATCCAATTGATTTCTTGTAAGTTGTGACATCTTCAGGATCTTTCATGACCACCTTATCACGATGATCCAATTCCTGAAAAATTTCCATCAGTTCTCTATAATACTCCGAGAGAGGCCTACCATTTTGTTTTGCAGTAAAGGCCTTTTGATTCAAAGTAAATACTTGTAACTCATCACTTCCATCATAGAATGCTTTAGATAATGCACTCCAAATTTCATGGGTTGTGGCTAAGCGTAAGTAACGCTTCATAATTTTTGGGCTCATGGACAGCAACAGCCAGCTCTTCACCTTTTGATTTTCTGCATACCATTTTTCATAACCAGAATTTTGCTCTGCAGATTGTTTCTCCTTGCCACGAATATATGACCATTATCTGTGACCATATGTCATAATTTGTTTCACTCAGAATGATTCCGGCATTGAACGCACTTTCAGATTGAATAATGACAGGAGTCAATGTAGACCCTGATTTGGGTGCAGAATTTTTATCAGACATCTTATGGGTTCACAGGGTGTTTAAAAAAAGGTTAAGAAAATAGTGGATCAAGGTTAAGGAACCTGGCTCTGATACCATATTGTGAAATGACATTCAAAGATATATTTTCATTATTACAGGAAATACATATATGTAGAGCACTAGAGAGAATATATCTCTGGAAACAAAAAAACTGTTCAATCTCTATAATTAAGCTAACCCCTCTAACTAATCCTGGAAATTAGCTAATGCAATAAATCAACCTATATTTGGTAATTTACTATACAGTGAATCAATTAGAAATCTCAACAGCTCCATACCGTATTTACATATAGTAAGACCTTTTATATCATTATTTTAGTTCTCATTCTTAATAAAATGTTAATTATAATATATAATTTATTTAAGAGCTCAAAACATTAAAAGTTAGAATCGACAACTCAAACATCTATAAATAGAAAGCTATTAAATCTTTTAATATCTATTTAAATTTCAGATATTATTAAGCATAAATATCATCCCATCACATGAACTCATGAAGTATTACTTCTGATCACAATTATGAGATAGAAAATAATACAAATTATTAAATATTTTTACTGTTAAGTTATTAATATTTTCTAATAATATTACTTGATAAGACATAAATATTTAATGATTAATATAATTTTAAATTTTGTCTTAGGTTTAATAAAATAAATAAAAAACCTGTCGATCGCAAATTTTCTAAACACGACTATGAAGAAACCTTAAAAATTTGGATAAGAAATACAGGTTATTATCAGTTTGTTTTAAATGAAAGTCAAAGTACTGGATTTTTTTAATGGCTATTATAAAATAATTTTAATAAGCCTAATTTCTCTAAAGTTATATACATACCTAAATTATATTGCTAAAAGTTAACAAATATTTTGATGGGATAACACAAATTAGACAAATGACATAAGGAAAAAAACAAATTATTGCTAAAAAAATTATGGTACAACTTTCTCTAAAGTACAAAGTATTCAAAAGATACATATATGATATATCTCATTATTTACATTTGTGTTTGAATATTTTCATTAGATTTCTCATATCTATCATCTACAACAATTTAATGTTAGGTATTTTGAATTTACATTCTTCTGGTTACAATAACTTTATCATCTAATGTATTTTGAATTCATATTATATATTAACCATCTTATTTGTACATATTTTATATTTTAAACTCAAATTATCTTAAGATAATTAATACTAAAATGATATTTTAATATGATTTGTTTGTTATGTCTATTTTTATCAAACAACAAATATTATAAAAAGTTATCATATAACTTAAAATATTTGTTTTGTTTTGCTCTCATTATTCTACGAACTAATCTGTATTGAACGGATTCTAGAAGTGTAGTGTCTATTAAAATAAAGTTGATCAATGAAATATCTATTTTTAATTTTATAATATCTTATACAATTAAAGTTCTTAATTAAAAAAAATTCAATTTTAATTGGGTGATTGTAATTTGATGTTTTGTTTACTAAAATGAGTTTAATAAAACCTAAATTTGAAGAAAATTACCAACAAAGTTTAGAAATAAATTTGTATAAGTAAATGTTTATAAAATTTAGAAATGTTTAGAAGAAACTTTGGTTGAAATTTATCAAAAATAATATATATATATATATATATATAATATAATATAATGATTTCATTTGTTACTAATGACTTTTTTAGAAATTGTAATAATACTCCTATACGGGGATATCACTCCCGAACTCACTTATTTTGACTGAGTATGGATATGAGTCATATTACTAGATTTTTTAAACTAGGTACAAGTAGGGACAAATATACTCTTAATTGTGTGTTGGAATTTGTTCCCACTATTTTTTTTTTTGTCCCGATAGAAATTGTGCAACTGAGTTAGATCCCTTTGATTTTTAGTTTGCTTTAAATCTTTAATATGGTGTATAAATATTATATTACTTTATTTTCACTTTAATAAAAAATATTATCCTCAATATTAATAATAAATTAATATTATAAAAGAAGATAAGTTATTATATCCCTCTATGATTCTATTGTCTTCTTAACTAATGAACATTAAACTTTTCAAGTTGTAATATTTTAACATAATAATATAATATTGTACCATTTCTCACATTTTCACTTATTTCTCATTTATTTTTCCATATCTACTTTATTCCAACATGTATAATTCTTTCTACCAAAAAGATATAAAAAATAATGATAACATATATTTATATTTTAAAAATATTATATTTTATGGTAGAAACTTATTATAATTATTATTATCAAGAGTGTGAATCAACGGTAGACATTGTTTCAAAGATCTTGAATTAGTGGATAATACATGTAATTAAACAAAAAAACAGCTTATTATAAGTATTTCACACTACATTAAAATCATGGATTTATGATTGGGTTAAGCATATATGTAACTACCTTGCCTCGGACACATACTCATTCCATTATAATTTTAATAATTATATAATAAATTTTAAATTATGTATTAAAATTTTATTTTTTTACTTTTATTTATAATTTATTATTCTTTATATATTTTTAAATTAAAATATAATTAATAACTTAATATATAATTTTATTTAATAATAAATAAATTATAGAGAATTTCTCCCTACACTCCAATAAGTTCTCCCTACACCTTCATAATTTCTCAAAATGCCAAAAAAACTCTTAATAAAAATAGTAAAAATTTAACTACCACGCATATTTTTCTTTTCTCTTTCATCTATACCTCTGTCTCATTTCACATGTCTCTCGTTTTGCATATCTCTCTTTAGCTTCTCTTGCACGACTTTGTTTTTCTTCTCAATAAATCAGTGATTTTCTCTTCTTTTTCGTGCGTTATTGTTCATTCTCTTTGCGTTTGTTTTGTTCTTTGTGGTTTAGCTTTGCGTTTACTTTGTTATTCGTGGTTTAGTTTTGCGTTTGCTTTGTTCTTCGTAGTTTAGCTTTGCGTTTATCTTCTCTCGATACATTAGCTTTTTTTACAAGTTTGGACTTGTAAAACATTTTGCAATTTTTTTTAACTGTCTGGACTTGTAAAAATAATTGTAATGTTTTTTTACAAATCCGAACACCCCCATCCAGACTTGTAAAAAACTTTGCAAATTTTGTTACAAGCTTAGACACCAGTGTCCGGACTTGTAAAAAAATTTGCAATTTTTCTTTTACAAATCCGGACACCCCTATTTGGACTTGTAAAAAAATTTGCTAATTTTTTACTAGGATTAAATTTTTTTTTACCTAGGGTATTTGAGACTTTTCCGACCTTTATAGAGGTGTGGGGAGAAATTATAAAGGTGCAGGGAGAAATTCTCTATATTATATTTATAAAAAAAATTATAAGTGGTTACCTATAAGTATATTCAAGCCCAAAAATGTGGAGATGATGTTAAATTTCATACCCAATTTTTTTTATACACGGAACCTACACCCATCTTACATTTTTGTAAATAGGGATGGGGAGACTCAAATTCACCCCAACCGCAACTCATTGTTATCACTAATTTTTAATAAATTTTAACCAATAATTAAGTGTGTAACGAAAAATATGTTATAGATTATATTAATATCACTCTTATAAAATTACTATACCAATTTATTTTTCTCTTGATCTTATCTTATTATCTAACTTTTATTAGTTTATTTAATAGTTGAAATGTTTTATTATGAGTTTAATTGGTATACATTGTTAGTGTAAAGGATTTTTACTCTAACATTCAATCATGATTTTTCATTTATGTGACTTTTAAAGTAGTAATGAGTAAAGTCAACAAATCTACCATGAATGAAGGGTTGTGATTGATTGTCAGTGTAAAAATCATTACATTGACAGTATATACTAATTAAATTCTTATTATATACTATTCTTTGTTAGTTGTTAAAGAACAAATTAAAAAAAAAGAAAAAAAAAAAGTAGCAAGTCAAAGTTTAAAAAAAAAGAAAGTAAAAATTTATTACATATAAATTATGTGTGGACATTTCTATATATTTTAATTTATAATTTAAATCATTTTTTGAAGTATGATGAGATATTTAATACTTAAAATAACTCAATTTTTATTTTAGATTTTAAAGGTGAAACCTTAAATAATTGAGATGACAACCACTATTTGTATGACTTTTAATATAATTATTTTAAAAGTTAACAAACTTTAGGTACATTATAAATTGTGATTAAATGACGATAAAACTATTTTAATATTTTATAAAACTAGTGTCACCTTTACATAATTATCCTAAAAAATAACAAACTTTACATACATTATAAATTGTGATTAAATGATGATAAAATTATTTTAGTATTTTATAAAACTAGTGTCACCTTTTCTCTTTATTTTATTTATTATATATTTAAGGTTTTATTTAATATTTGTGATTCCTAAAATAAGCAAAGCAAAAATTGAATATGTTAGAATTAATTGTAAGCGTAAAACTTTCACGTTCTTTAGTCACGAACTTAATGTTTTAAGATTCTGATTTTAAGATGATATCAAGAACTTAAGTGATGTGTAAAACATACACTAACAATATATCATACAACATTGGTTCATTATACCCAAATTTTATAGGTTTTGTTTCTCATTTAGTGTTTTTCTCTCACCCTTTTTAAGGTTTTATTTCTTTTTCTGCATGCATATATATATTTATTTCTCTTTCCGCATGATATATTGGTACATGTATGTTTTAAAAACAATAACTAGACAAGTTATATATACATATATATATCATACAACATTGGTTCATTATACTCAGATTTTATGTTTTGTTTCTCATTCAGTGTTTCTTTCTCACCCTCTCTTTGTATGCAACGCACAGGACCACTTGGTAATTTATGTTAAAATAAATAATTTTCAATAAATTATAACTAATCATGGAGAATAACAAATGTTAGAATGTTGCTAGCATTCCTCGTATTAATATATGCAAACAAAATGATCTATTGACATTCAAGGAGTGTAAAGAAGGATAAGTAATTGATAAAATTAAGACTTAAATGGATTTGTTTCCCCTTTTGACAATTTTTTTTTGCATTTTGTGCTCCACTTTTTTAAAA
Source organism: Psophocarpus tetragonolobus (assembly GCA_037954015.1). Lineage (NCBI taxonomy): Eukaryota > Viridiplantae > Streptophyta > Magnoliopsida > Fabales > Fabaceae > Psophocarpus > Psophocarpus tetragonolobus. The sequence continues at coordinate 49,560,312 of CM075693.1, read as the reverse complement.
GAGTTTATGTAAAAATTATATTAATATTTAATCACAATTTTTCATGTAGGAAAAATTTATTTATTTTACCAATTAATAGTTTAAAAGTCATATAAATAAATAGGTATATTACAAATGTTGTCATGGACTACCATATGTAACTCTGAAGCCACCAAACTACTCTTTCCATTCCTCCGCCATGTTTATTCTTTTATTCTCCCATCACACCCCTTTTATTCTTTCCCACCTCCATAGCCAAACCACTCTAAAATTGTCAATACCACCACATTTGACAGAATAACGACACCTTAACCCACCTAATACTCATCATCCTCAACTTCATCAGCCCTCTCCGAAACCCACCACACCTAATCTTACTTCTTCCTACAAATTCATAGGGGTGAACACATGTTAGATTGGATCTGCTAAAAACGAACCCAATCATAAAACATTGAGTTGAATTTTTCTTTTTTGTCCATTAAATTCAACTTATCCTTGACCAGGTTAGGTTGGATTGGGTTAATTGAATCGTAATTTTTAATTTTTTTAAAAAAAATTAGAATATTATTTTCTTAACTTTTTAGGATATTTTAAAAAAAAATAGACTATATAATTGATATAAAAGAAAATTAAACAATAAATTATATTCACAAATTATATACCAAAATTAAAAGAAATTAAAATTAACATTCACCTAGATTTTCAAACAATAAGAATTAAAAAAACATTTGTTTAAAATAAAAGTAACCACAATTTTCTCTCTTATGAACCCAACCTAGTCACCACCCTTACAAATCCAAAGCCAAATCCAGTTCCTCCCTTTCTTGTCTCCTCTTCTATGCGAATGGTACCAACCAACAACCATCTTTAGTCCGCAACGTAAGAAACCAACAACTTTAACACTAACGCTAATGCCTCTCTATAACATTGCAAACACATCAACCACTCAAACAGTGTACTCGTCCACAAACTCTCGCAGCATCAAACACATGGGAACCCCAACCATTCTTGTAATCACAAAAACACGAAAGCCCTAATTTTGAAATTGGGTACCCCACGACTCGATTAGGTTAAAAGGAGAACCTTTTGACTTTACCGTGCTTAAGCATCTTGAGGAGATGTAGACTTGCTCCGACGAATCAAGAGTTGGGAATCTGGGGGAAGGTGCTCTAACACTCCACCTACAGCAACAAAAATTCGTTGAATTCTCTCCATCGCTTATCTCACTTCAGATTTGGTATTTGGATTGAACTATATAGTTATTGCTGAGAATTTGAACTTTAAAAGGGAGAATGAAAGGAGGGAGACAAGGAAGGAGAAGGAGAGGTGGAAGAAGGAAGGGAACGAACGAAGAAAGGGATGAGGGAGTAAAGGAAGGAGTTCGAGTTGTTTATCACTAAGCAATTCAAGGATAGGTGACTACAAACCAAGGACGATGTACAATGTACAATTCAAGGACGATGACTACAAACCAAAAAATATTTCTTTTATATCAAACAGTGTTATGGAAAATACAATATCACACATCAAACACTTGCACATTGTACCTTGATAATGATAATATCATAAAACCAAATCATCCAGTCCTAGAAAGATGGCAGAAATACCTCAGTCCGTGAGGCAAACACAGTAAAACTCTGCCTGAAATGCGGCATATTTGATTTTAACTAGCTCTCCTAGAAGAGTGTGTGGATGAATCTGATTTTTCTGCAAGATAATGCTCGAGCATATCCTCTTCATCATCATCTGCCATGACAAGCAAACACGTATAGTGTGAGTATCATCATTATACACAATAAGAGAGCATTTGTTTCAAAGAAATAGTGCGCAAGTGTATGATGAGAGAGAGAGAGAGAGGAATGATACCTTCAAAGTCATCTTCATCAAAGTCAATATCTTCCTCATCCTCCCCATCAGATTCCTCATTGACAGCAACTGCGCCTTTCTGTGAATGAACAAAAATAGCCAGTATATTTATATATTCGTAAAATTTAAGAGAATTATTGTAAGACATCAATACGAATGAAAATTTAAGAAACAGGATCCATTAACCAAGAGTGATTAATTATGTTATGGAGCGTTTTGAGCAAGATTCATCAATAGAGAACCTTGGGTACTGGGCCAATTACCGTAAATTTTCCAGACCTAATGTCATTTGTAGTTGGTAATAATTATATCAATTCTTAATGTCTTAGGAGGCACCATTTACCAAGGAATTTTTTTGTATATACATTTTATTTTATAGCTCACAGGTCCTCAGACAGAGACATTACTAATTCCAAATTGTGGTTTCTTTTTAATTAAAATTTAAACAAAAAACACTTTAAGGTTCATTATTTAATTTAGTTCTAGTACCAAATTCACTGGAACTGTTGAATGTTTAACACAAAAATATTAATTTAGGACATCAAGTCACGAATAGTATAGCAAGGACAAGGTACCGCTCTTCCACTTTCAAACCACTGTCTACCAGAGAGCTTCTTTTCCTTAGGAGCTGTGAGAGCAGACTCTGGCATTAGCCTGCAATTTAGAAAAAAAATTGTTTTGGCATCAAAGGGGAAGTTGTTACAGCAGGTTATTAAAATTAGCAGTTACTTGTTAGAACTTAGGAATAAAAAGAATATTGGGGAAGAGATTAACTAATTATTTACTCTATGTTTTTTTGTTATAATGCTACACTTCAAATTCACAATCCTCCCACCCCCACTCTCTTTTCTCTCGCTTTCTTCCTGCCATACATGATACATATGTTTTTAAAAAACCTCTACCCCCACATATAACCATGTGTCACACATGAAAGAAGATTCACCAGTCTACAGCAAACCTTTGTATTTCAAAATTGTAGAGATTTAGAAACTAAAAGGAGCTTACTTGGCTCGTTCCAATGCTAGTTCAGCTTCAAACCTTTCTCTCCATGTCAAAAATGTTTCAACAGTAACTGGTTCCCCATGGGGTATCACTATCTAAAATGTTGGATAGAATGATAGATAAAATAGTCAGACAGCTTTTTCAACACAAATTCATAGGAAATGTATAAAATCATTAAAATAATATATTACAGAGGACTTACATCTACATCTTAAAACAAATCCAGGTAAGAATATCAGAAGAAAACAAACCACGAGTACTACCTTATATGACTATTAAGAACTAAAGGATTATCCTTCAAAACACATTAAGACAAGTAAATGTAAGGATATATAAAGTGGCTCAGCTGGTTAAGGAAGGAGGGAGATGCGGAAAGGTCACGAGTTCAAGCCTCACCGTAACAAAAATTAACATTACTAATAACATTAACATTTAGCCTATCAAAATAAAGAGACAAGTAATTGTATATAAAATGAATGTGTAGGCTGTAACTCTATATGCTCATCTATCATGTACAATCTAGTGGGAAAGCTTTTGTAACAATTAAAACAAGAGGAAATGTGATAATAAAAGCATCTACCATGTAGAAATAAACCCTGGTTATTGAACCCAACATAATATAGAGAATAGCTGCTTCAAATGGTTATTTTCCTTCATAGTAAAAAAATTAGAGGAATGGATTCGGATTCTCTCTAGCAGTTTTTGTCTCTAGCTCTCTCCAACATCAATCTAAGTCGTTGATCTTATTTTAGACAAAAAAGCATACTGCAGTGCATTAATCAAATTAATAATAGATTTTTAATTTATTTGAGACAAAAAAAAAATATTGCAATAATTTATATAATTTGTCCTGTTAAAATGAAGGTTAATGTCCAGAGACACTAACAATGTAGACACTTTTTACATTATCATTCAATCACAATTTACTGTTATTTGACTGATATAAAGTTAATAAATTTACCATACATAAAAGGTTGTGATTTTAAATAAATATTTATTAATATAATTTTATGATATATATTATTTTTTAATTTGTAGTACAAGAATATTATTTTTCCTTAATTTTGTGAGAGGATGTAACAATTTTTATTTCTCACAAAAAAAAAAAAAGTTTTTAACTTTTTATCTTATCCATTTATTTATATCTTATGGCTGAAAATGTAGCTGGAGAGAGACAGAGAGAAAACATGTTGGAGAGGATCCATTCTCCATGAAATCGGCCCTAGCTCTAGAAGCTGCCTAAGATGTATGAGAAAAAAATTTAATAACAGAGTAAAATTACTACACATTAACAATATGGGATTCTCAATGGGGAAAACAAGAAAAATAAAACACCAAAAAAAATGCAAGCTCTCTAGATCCAGCCTCTTTACAAGTTATAAGAGCTTATATGACCAAGGAGTTGAGTTCTATTCTTGTCATTTCCATTTTTTATAAATAAATTATAATTTTGCATAAGATGATGGGCTTATGCATTCAGAAACATAAGTATATCCATATTGAATATTATCCAATTCCATTAGTTTCACCATGTGCACTTATCTGTGCTTTGCAGTTCAGAAATATAAAGAACTGTCATTTTAGACTTGAAAATGTAGAAAGCATTCAACTAGGCATGTTTGGATTGGATAATGTTTAGAGATTATAATCCATTTCCATAAATAAACAAAATATTTTTCTCTCTTATTTGTTAATATTGATGAAAACCAAAGGATAATATTAGATTATTTCTATTACAAAGAAAAAAAAAATCAAATATACAAAATTTTGAAGATTATGATTATTTGTGATTAAAAGCAACAAATTATTTTCCAGCTAAGTTCTGTTTTCCCTTTTTCTCTCTAAGAAGTGATTAATTTTAAATGCAGAGCAAACTACTACAAATAACTTTATAGCGTATACCTTTTTCGTAATTTATTATAAGAAAACATTCAACTAGGCATGTTTGGATTGGATAATGTTTAGAGATTATAATCCATTTCCATAAATAAACAAAATATTTTTCTCTCTTATTTGTTAATATTGATGAAAACCAAAGGATAATATTAGATTATTTCTATTACAAAGAAAAAAAAATTCAAATATACAAAATTTTGAAGATTATGATTATTTGTGATTAAAAGCAACAAATTATTTTCCAGCTAAGTTCTGTTTTCCCTTTTGCTCTCTAAGAAGTGATTAATTTTAAATGCAGAGCAAACTACTACAAATAACTTTATAGCGTATACCTTTTTCGTAATTTATTATAAGAAAACTTATTACTTTAGACAATTCGAACAAAATAAAATATCTTAAAATTACCTTTCACCTAACATATCCAAAGTCCTAACATATCCAAAGTCCTAACATAAAAGTTATTTCATAAAATTGATTATAACACAATCAACTATCTATAAACGAAATTGAAATAATCTCTAAAATTAATTCAATTCAAACATGCTAACCAAAATTTCAAGAGAAAATTCATAAAATAGACAACAGACTTACATCATCTTTGGCTGCCTCTTCTGCTTCAGTAATCTCACCAATGGAGTCTTGACAAAACCGGTCAGCCAACCACTCTTTAGCCGAGGTAACAAGTGTGTAAATCATAGCCATACCAAGATTTTCAGATGCCTGTGGAACACAAGTTTTGCATCAAATTTTCCATAACCTAGCAAGAATCCGCAACAAATCTAGAGTCCCATAACCATCAATTGTTTGGCAACATGAAAATGCACACATGACAAGTTAACTGCAAACATATTAAATCCAGAGTGTCTATTAAGACGTCTTTCAGTATGAATGACAACCAGGGAAACAACAGCACAGACCAGATCTGTTCAAACATTAAATAGAAAAACTGCTTTGTAAAGGATCACCTCTTGTTGGAGTTTTTCTTTCAAATTCCTTAGATCTTCCGCAGATATTCCTTGCAAACTGTTTAAGTATAGAAGAAATATAGTCCCTTCATAATGCTAGTGTAAAATAAATGATACCAAAACATATGTAATGCACTTGATATTAATTGAACAGACAAACAAAATATAATAAATATTAAACAATTGTAAATGGAATACTGACCTTTTCAAATTTAAAAGTGGAGGTTCATCAGGATAATTTTCTGTGTGTGAAAATATCAAAGCCAGTTGAGCTGCAACAAAATAGCAATTCATCTTTCATACATTATGCAGTAAAAAATCTCCAAAAGTAAAGCAATGCCTTAGGGAGAAAAACAAGATATTCCAAAAATCTAAAGTACATGTTCAATAAAACTGAACACCAAAATGGAAAAGAAAATAATATATAGAAGAGAGAGGAAAAAGAACCTGGATTAGTTATTGGTCCATCTGCATCATCATCCTATATGAATGAATAGTATTTAGGTAGTTTATGCCAAGTTATTCGTTTGGGAAGACATCTCAGTTCCCTAAGTGCTAAGTAGAATGCATATATCTAAGGAAGGGGATAAGCAATGGAAATAAACCTAACTTCTAAATCTCCCAAGGCTGAAACTGCAGTAAACTGTGCACAACAAACCACTTTTTACGAAAAGATGACATTAATATTGTTCCAAATAGTCTCAATGAGTGTCAGCACATTACATACAACAGGAAAATGCTTTTCTCTTCTTCTCAACGACATAATAACTTCAGTAAATAGAAAAGGAAAACTAAACTGAAATTCAAAACATCTGGATAGATGGCAACGAGACTGGGCGGTTTGGCCCTTCCGTTGCAACAAAGTGTGGGGTGGAGGCGGGTATAAAGGAGACAGGTATTAAATTTTAATCTACATCCCTATAGGTATTTTAAGGTTCGGGTATACCGGTAAATATCTCATCATATTATTTTTTATAATTTAAATTTAAATTTAAATTTATTTATAATTTATTAAATAAATTATATGTTAAGTTATTAATTATATTTAATTTATTAATTAATTAAATAAATCATACATTAATTTATTAATTATATTTTATTTTTAATGGTGAGTGATGATTTGTGTACATATGTGACATTAAAAAGATATGCATAAAATTTTATTTAACGTAAAGGCGAGATGGGCAAGAACGGGACTCTGAAATTTAGAAGAAATAGGATAGTTTCTTATCTTATTATTATGAGGTTATTAACCTCTATAAATATACATGAGTCAGCTACATATTTTAGGAAATGCAGACTGCTAATCCTAAAAACAGATCCCTATAATTACGGGATTAATTAAACATAAATGATCCTAATAAAAACAACACACAACTGTTGCATGAATACAACACATTAAATATAAAGACATCCTAAAATTACGTCACGTCAATTACTGCTGCACAAATCACGGTTTTTGACAGGGACGGGGACCAACAAACCCACCATGTCCCCAATTTTTTTAGGTGAGAATGGGGGGAGGGCCGACGCAGGTTTTTCCCATCAAAATCGGGATAGGACAATACAGTATCCAAGAGGGACAAATATCATTATCATCCCTACATATGGATCACAATAAGTTAAAAAACAAAATGTTTCCATCATAAATAAGATGCATAAGAGGAACTATGATAGTTATCCATGTCATAAATTTCAACAGCAAAAGCATTGTCCACCGGGTAAGGCCAGCTATATGGCATATGGATAAAAAAAACCAACTCTTGAGACTAAAAAAATAAGCAGTAAAAACAAAAAATGAGAAACACTAGAAGGATGAAAATTTACCTGCGCAACAACTTTTATTTGGAAGCACCGATTGGAAGTGCTTAAGCCACTTTCACCAGAGTGTATTTCTACCATGGAATCAAGCCATCCTTTTTTTCTGAGTTGTGAATTGACATAATAATAAAGAAAAATTTTAAATGGCATAAATAAACCAACCTTTGAATTCATCCATAAGTATAGCTTCTAATGCTTCAATCTCCATATCCTGTTCTTGTTTGTAGTCTGCGTAACACAACGCATGATCATATAATGGAGTTTACGCAGTGTCCAGAATAACAGAAAGATGCATTTGCAAGCAAAATCATATAATGGAGTTAAAATATGATGCAATTTAAAACGGGGGAAAATAGAAAGATAAAGCTGAATGGATTACCCGTCATGGTTGAAAATTGATGCGTATGAAAGTATAGATGGTTAGCAATACAGAAGTAGCAGTGTGCAGCTTCGCACAGACCTAACCACTGAAAGCGTGCTTCTTTTGAAACGGTACGTTTTAAAGCCCTAGATCGCTAAAACGGATCCTCTCAAGCTCGAGAGTATCCAATTAAGCAAATATACATGTTATAAGTTACTAAAAAAAATAACATGAAAACCCTCTACAATGGATAGAAAACCGTAACCTGACCTAATAAATTCATTAAAAAGTTTTGATAATCGGTTGATTTTGAGTGGGTCACAAGTTAAAACATTTACACATGATTTTTAATAAGAAATGACCAGAAAACTTATTTTATATTTATATATACTAGCGAAAACATAAGCGATGTCGCACTTATTCACACTTGTAATTTAATTTTTTATAAAATTTTATATTTTGAAATATAAATTGTTATGTGATATGTTTTGAAATATATTTTGTTAATTTTATATTTTTTGTTTATCATATCATAATAAAAACATGTTAGATCATCAATTGATATGTCAAATGTGTAATTAATATAAAAAAATAAAAAAATGAGAGTTAGAATAAAATTTAAAATATTGTCGCATCTGTGTAAGCATATATTATATAGTGTAATATAGTATATATAATATAATAAATATATAGTAGGGAGAATTATTATATAATTTAATACTATAGATATAGTTTATAATATAACAGTATATTAAAAAGTAGACATAAAAAGGGGTATTGTTTTTATTAATAATATATATATATATATGCTATATATTTATTGTCGCAACTGTGTAATCCTATATTGAAAAATAAACCTAAAGAGAGAGTATTCCCTTTATTAATAGTATAGATATAATATATAATATAATATAATTATTATGCATTATATGTATAATTGGACAATTATTTATGTTGAATATCAATATTTTAAAGTAATTTTTTGCTTAAAATTATAAGGTTGGTCTAGTGGTAAAGTATATGTTTGGGAAATAAGAAGTTATGGGTTTAAGTTTCTCTCATAACAATTAGTTTATTTTTTTTAATTTTAAAATAGTTGTATGGATATAATAGGTATATTGAAAAGTAGACATTAAAAGAGAGTATTCTCTTTATTAATAATATATATATATATATATAATTTTTTAGTTTTATCATTAATAATAATTTTCTAGATTTTTATCTTCTTTAATTGAAATATATATAAATGTATTTTTCCAGTTTAAAATATTTTTTAAGATTATAACATAATTTTTTTTTATAAACCAATTTATGTTTAAAAGTTTATAATTTTTGCAAAAAAAAAATTGTGATAAATCAAAATCCAAACCACTCAAACCGCCCAACCCAACTCATAATCCACTTAACTTGAAAATCGTCAACCCACAAGAATAAATGGTCCGAGTGAGAAATTTAAAAGATGGGTTTGTTCGAATTGAGCAAAATAGGTCTGAACCCGACCGACCCATTGCTCACCTCTACCTTTGTGAATGACTTAAGACCATTTCCAATGGTAGATCAAATCATTTGATCTTACCATTTTTTTTTTTGGATCCCGCAATGTCACGTTATCTAAAAGATCAACTCTATTATACCTTTCCCTTTATTTCTTTTCTCCCATTTTCTCTCTTCTCTCCTATGCTCCCCTTTCTTGTTTCTTCCAGTTTCTCTCTTCTCACATATGCTCTCCCCTCCTCTCCCTCTCTACTCCCAGTCCCACTTCCCCCCTCTTCTCTTTCTTTTTTTGCTCCCAGTCGCACCTTTCCCCTCCCTCGCTTCCTTTTCATCTTCCACTTCCGTCATCACGCTTCCTTTCCTCCTCTCCCCGTCGTCACGAAGATGATGGTCGTTGCAAAGAATCACTGTGCGACCCATCCCCCCTCTGTTCTTCATGTATCTTTTTGTTTTATTTTACTTTTATTTTTGTTTGTGCTTGTTCGGGCTTCCATCTCCATTTTTCTTTCTCGTTTCATGTTTGTTGTTGTTGTGTGCACATTTTTGTTGGAGGAGAGAGTCAATAAAAAGGGTTTTTTTTTTGGAAAAAGTGTTGATCGTTAATGTTCTTTTATAAGAACATATCTTCACGTGGAGATCAGCTTATTTTCCTCCAAATGGTGTCTTTGGCAAGAATTGGTCTCAGATATGTGCTCAATAAGCATCGTTGGAGATGCTCTTAGAGCATTTACAACAGAAGATCAAGTTTTTTATCTTTAACTCATTTTTTTGTAGACTCCACAATTTTAAGATTTATTATATTTTTTACTACAATGGAAAATCGCATTTGTGATCTTGTAACACATTTGGTGCGTTCCATAATCTTTATTTTTAAATATTCGGTTCAGGAAAGAGACAATAAAAAAATTATTTTTTGAATAGTAGATTTATCTTACTTAGTCTTGTATGAGAACATGATCTCCACGTGAGGATCAAATCTTTTGCTCTAATGATTAATCTTGTTAAAATATTTCAAAATTAACTTTCAAGAACATCCATAGTTTCATAGAACTTTACCATGATGAAAAAAGCCTTTTACCCATCAACAAAAGGAATAGATGTGTGTGACAAATAAAAGTTTTTTTTAATACAACATCAAAAATAGAGAATCCGCTTGTTTTTTGTTCTGGTCTATGTTCGTTTATTTTTAAAACATATTTTTTCTCGTTTTAAAATATTTTATAATTGTGATAGCATATTTGGCTACATGCATTCATACCATAAAAAACTATTTAATCATTTCTCTTAATATTAAAGTGAAAATATATTAAATAATTTTTTTTATATAATTTTTTGTAATTATCTGAACAATTAATTATTGAAAAATATATTACTACTCATATGAAAATATATTACTACTCATTGAAAATATATTTTAATTGATTGAAAATATATTACTAATTGATTGTTTATTTTAATTGCCTTATATGAGTAGTAATATATTTTCAACAATTAATCATTTAGATAATTACAAAAAAATTATATAAAAGTAATTATTTAATATTAAGAGAATTGATTAATGAAAAAATATAAAAATAATTATTTTCATATCTATGAATGTATGTACTAAATATGCTGTCATAATTAGAAAATATTTTAAAATAAGAAAAATTATGTTTTTAAAATGATTAAGCAGAGGTAATTGATTAATGATTTTTTCATATGAATGTATGTACTAAATATGCTGTCATAATTAGAAAATATTTTAAAATAAGAAAAATTATGTTTTTAAAATGATTAAGCAGAGGTAAACAAACATAGACCAGAACAAAAATAAGTGGATTCTCTAATTTCAATATTGTAAAAAAATTCTTATTTGTAAAAAAAAAAACACTGATTTTTTTAACAAAATTATAACATTAGAAGTGGTAGTGTCAGAAGATACAAGGCATCTAGTAAAAAAATATTTTTACGTTGAAAAAAAATAGTAATAAATTTGGGTTTAGGATTTTCAAATACTTAAAATTTAGGTAATCTAATATTAAAGTCTTAATAATAATTGTTTTGACTGATAGTAATAAATTATTGAGAAACGTAGTACAACGAAATTTATGATAGAATCTTCAATATTATTATGTGAATGGAACCAATAATAAATTGTAATAATAGGTGAAATTATGAAGGAAATTTTATTTTTTTTTTGTCACACTATCAATTATGCTGAGTATAGGATCATAAAGACGCCCTATGTTTTGGCATCTTTAATTGATAGGTGTCACGTGTCAATACCTTGCAGCGTGCACCAAAAACATTTTAATTGGCGTTTTTGTATTTAAAAGCCAATTGAAATGACATTTTAGCATGCGCTCACGTAATTTCAAAAAAAAAAAAAAGAAATGAACTAATTTGAGGTTTTGACCATTTAAAAAATAGTTACACCATTTTAAAAAATATTGGTTTCACTACACATTTTCATATATATTGCATAAAACTACACTCTATTAGTTAATGAGTTGAATGATGAACAATTTACAATTGATACGAAAACAATAATTATATATATATATATATATATATATATACTTTTTTGTTAATTATATATACTATAAAAAGTATTAAACAACTTTTTAAAAAAAATTTAGCGCTTGATTGACAATAATTTTATAAAATTATTTTTAGTATTTTAGTGTTTGTTTGACAACAATTTTATAAAACTGTTTTTAGTATTTATTATTTAAATACTAAACAACAAAGTATTTGCTTTTCAATTTTCTATTTTTGCTTTTGAAAACTCAAAATACAATAAAAATATGTTGTCTTTTACTTTTCATTAACAAAATTTTAATAAATATGAATAAGTTTTTTCATTTTTATATTTTCAAAACAGTTTTTTTAAATAACACTTGCCCAACAATTTTTTTTTCTTTTCTTCCCGAAAACAGTTTTTGAAAACTTTTTTCAAAAACGAAAAAAAAAATCAAACCAATCGAGCCTTTAGTGTTTAAAAACTGAAAAAAACTCGTTTGATGATTGTTTTCTTAAAAAAAATTATTTTTTAGTTTTTAAAAACTAAAAAATTGAAACAACTAAAAGTAGTTTTACTTTTTTGTTTTCTATTTTTGTTTTTAAAACTAAAGATACAATAAGAATATATTATTTTTTGTTTTTATTAATGAAGTTTCAATAAATACAAACTAACTTTTTCATTTTCACATCTTCAAATAAGTTTTCAAATAACACTTATTAAATAAGTTTTTTTTTTCTTTCATAAAACAGTTCTTAAAAACTATTTTTTAAAACTATTTTCAAAAACTAAAAAATAAAAACAAATCAATCAACTCATTAGTATCATTATTCTTTCTTATTTTTATTCTTAACCCATGTCTTTTACATAATTGGGTGTACTGATTGCCATTAGTATTGTATTCTGCAGCATGCATATCAGATCCCAAATTTAATTTTAATATTAAAATTTGATTAGAATTTAAAACAAATAACAAACTTATTATATATAATAATTTATAATTGAACGATGATGTAGAAGAAAAATATTATAAATACATTCAACTAATTTTTTACTTAAAAGTCATTTATTATTTATAGGAGTTTTTAATTGCTGAAAAGAAATAATGTTGTTAAGTGGCGGTGTCATGGTCACCATGGCAGGTTTTTTTTGCCAATCATGCAATTTGTGAAGGAAAACCTGTTACGATGATGCATAGGCTGCAATGGCGTGTTCATACGATGGACAATACTACTTAACAGTACCGTGATAGTACATCAAAATGAAACTAGAGATAAGGAGTTTAAACTATATAGTAGGTTTGCTACTTGTTAAGTTCAAAGATTTTTAAAAAACAAATGTTAGTTTTTAGTAGGTTTTTTTTGATAAAATAAATTGAATCCACAACATTTTCTCTGCATTCTCCCTCCAAGTGGCTTCAACCATTAGAGGATCCTTAATAATTCTTTAGTTAAGTTCAAAGGTTGGAGTTGCATAATCTTGTTGTCCAACATATCTTTTCATGTGTTACTATTAAAGATAATCTGTTTATGTTCTGTTTTTAGCTGTCACGGGTAGTGGTTTGTTATTAGTTTATAGGTTCATTTTTATGTTCTGTTATGATTGTAATCTGCCTTATTTATCCTTAATAGGTTTACGACAGTTTATATAAATAGGCTTCCGGTCCAATGAATGAAGTCAAGTTTCATCCCTATCATATTTCATTTTCTTTCTTCTAACTTAACGTGGTATCAAAGTAATTTCATCCCTTCTTGTTTTCATTTTCTTCTCGATACTCAGAAAACCGTGGTCGGGATATAAAATCAAAGAGATGAGTAGAAGTGGGATATTTTCGAGTAATGCCGAAAATACCACATTAGAAGCCAATTCTGCAAATTCAGAAAACAGAACAAGCATACGGGTGTATAAGGTATGCTATTGCTATATGGTTACCATGTTCCAAGGAAATATGAGATTTGAATGGATGTTTCTTAAAAATCAACTCCATTGTGATAACAGTAGTCTTGTTTTATTTCCCTGCAACTTCATCTCAGCAAACAATCAGTGGAATCAGTCAGATATCATTCAGCACTGAAGGAAAGATCTCTCCCTCTCTATCTGAGATAGCAAAGCAGCGTGAACTTAGTGGAACATATAAAAGAGAATTAGATACGAAGATCAAGAAGCAAACATCAAGTGCCAAGACCAAGGAGCTCAGCGGAAGTGATATATTTGCCCCTCCTGAAATCTTGCCTCCTTTACTGGATGCTACACGAACTTTGGAATCAAAAACAAGTAAAGACCCAAGAGAACCTGTTCCAAGAAAAGTCCACACATCTGCGCAAGTTTCTAGTGTAAGTATCTTTTGGGCATGAAGACCAATCATAAGTCATATTTACATATTGTTTATATTGGAGTCAGACACGGATCTTGAATTTTTTTTTTCTTTTTTTTTTTAAATATATAATTTTTTAAATATTTTTTGTCAATATCCACTGATCGGAGTAATGTCTAAAATATTTTTTTTTTATTAATCTCGTCATATAAAACATACACGACCATTAATAATAATGTGTTTTTACACTCGATGGTGCAATATTGTCATCTTGTATATCACTTTGTAGAATTTAAGGAGTTATAACCCAAAGGTTGTAATTGAAATACGGTTGCAGCTGTGGAAGAATATCGTGTATTTGAGGATATTAAAATTTTCTGTATCAATTAGAGCAAAAACTGCATATGCATTTTATTGAAGAGGCCTACATATTTTTATAAAGGTTCTGCATAAGGTTCTTTAGATTTCATTTTCCCCCCTTTTAGGATTTTTGGTTGAAACGATAGACGTGTTACTATTAATTTTACAATAATAGCACAATATTTTTCTTTCTCCATATGTTGTTCACATGTGTCTCCATTTAGCTCGTGCGCCTTTTCCCTCCTTACGATTACATTTTGACCTAGTTTTGTGTGTTTATTTTTATTGATGTAGCCAGTCGGTGGCCAAAGTAATTTCTTATTCGGTGGCGAACAAGTTAAGAAGACATTAAGGAAAATACATGACCAGAAGCTTGCAGAGATGATAGGCAATAATATTTTCAAGGTAAACGTTCCTACAGGATCACCGAAAAAGCCTTTGAGCAGTGCTAAAATTAGAGAAATGGCTGGAAATGACATATTCGCTGATGGAAAGGCAGAAAGCAGAGACTATATACGTGGTGCCCGTAGACCACCAGGTGGAGGAAGCAGCATCGCCCTAGCGTCCCATGTTTAGACTAGAAGGACTGGTGTGTTGGATTATGGTATAACCTTCGATGCACAATAATTAGTGCCACCATAATGGGTGCAAATTTTTATTTATTTTGATAAACTATTGGATAAATAAAATTGTTAATATCTTTTTTGTAATACGAGATTATTTTGTATTTACTATATCTTCTTGCTGCTTTGTTCTTCTCATGAGATAATTGTTGAGAAGTTAACAATTATAATTGCCTTTCTACTATTAATAGATCGACTTCTTGTTTAGAGTGATGATATGCTAGTAGGAATAATTGATCCTTAATAGTTCATAATAATAGCAGAAAAAGACGCAACAAATATTTTATTTTGCAAGAGGTAAAAGCTCAGTTTGTGTCTTGAATTTTTTACATTCAAAACATATTGTACCCCTCTCATAAGCAGCGTTATCAGTAAACCAATGAATTCCTCTGTCCAAATCCAGAGATCCACAACGGTATCACTTCGATGAGAACAACAAAAAGCAAATGGTCGAATTAGTAAGCACATGACAACTAAACAGAGTAAGAAAGAACTCTCATTCATCGTGTCCAGCCAGTGCTAAGAGAAAGCTCTGATAGTCTCCAGAATTGTCATTAGCTATTGCACAATCTAGAGGAATGCTATTTCTTCTTTGGTATTCCTCTGCAATTCATTGCAAATAAACCTCAGCTTTGGTTGTCACCACTCTAGTAAGGGCCCATTCATTAGTTCCTAGCTTGTTTATAGCTAGCCTCAACCTTTTGGAGAAATATTTCTCAGGGTAGGTCAAGCATTTAATGGCCGCCCTCACTAACTGCAGGTATTCATCTTTTGGATTGGGTTTTTTTATAACTGAGTGTAGATGAAAGAAAAAATGACAAAAATAGAGTAGTTTTGCAAAAAATTCCTAAAATGGTGTAGTTTGCACCAAACATACGACATGAATTGTCGGCTGGGCAATAAAACAAAAAAGAAAATGCGGAAACCAGAAGTTAAAATGGCGGGTTGGATGTGTCATTTGCCGATTTTCTTGTTTTCTTTTTTGTCTTTTGGCCTGGTAATAGTTTAATTCAAACCACCAATTTATGTAGCGGGTTTTGGGTAAACTACACCCTTTTGGAACCTCCGAATATAATGCTTGAAAATGTACTAATTGATTCATCTACAACATGATTGTCACATGAAATCATGTTTCTTAAAGTGAACAGCAACCTGATACACAACATAAGTTTAACACTTTAGTTAGTACTAAAACAAAAGACAGATGTTAATGGGTTTTTTTACAACAGAGTGTAGATGAAAGAAAAAATGACAAAAATAGAGTGGTTTTATGAAAAATTTTCAGAATGCATCAAACCTGACATATGAATTGATGGTTTGGATTAAATTATTACAAAACCAGCAAATGAGTTACCGATTTGTCAAAAAGACAAAAAAGAAAACACAGAAACCGACACCTCCAACCTGTCATTTCAACTATCACTTCTTGCGTTTTCTTTAGTCTTTTTGCCAAACTCGGCAACTCATTTGCCGGTTTTGTAATAATTTAATCCAAACCGCCAATTCATGTGGCGGTTTGGTACAAACTACACAATTTTGAAAATTTTTCGCAAAACCACTCTATTTTAATTATTTTTCCGTTCATTTAGACTCTATTGAAAAAAAAAACTGATGTTAGTTTAAAAATATAGAAATGAGTCATACACAGCCAAAACGTGTACCTTGTTCATGGCATTCCCGAACTCATTGTTATAGTGGTTTTAGTATTGCTCTTAACTGTTTTACTCCTTGTAGTCAAAATCCTGATCAGATCCTCATCATTATAGTCTTGTTTGCAATCTTCTCATGAAGCAGTTTAGCCTCAAATTTTGCCAATGTCATATTCACCTCATACCGAAATGTGCTCACAAGAGGAAACAATAGCTGTTATTGAAGTTTCATCAGATAATAGGAAAAAATGTGTTAAAAAAAGTTAGATAAGTGCATATTTGCAATAGTTTTTTTTTTAAAAAAAAAAACACTGTAAGAGGAACCCTAGAAAGAAAAAAAAAACACTTTTTTCTTAAAAATAAATTGAACTAAACATGCATGCATCTGGACATAACATAATAATGTAAAAATAATGCTGATAAGCTAGCTTTTAAATCTAGTAAATCAATTGAACGGATATATCTATCCTCCCAAGGGGACATATTTTTGAAACATACCCATCTTTCGGACACGAATCTAGGACACACTTCTCTTTTACGTTGAAAAGTTTCATATATTTTTGAAAACTTGATTGATAAAGAAATTACATCAGGTAGAGTTATCAACCGTTGAATATTATGTAAGAATAGACAACTATTTTCTATCAAGAAATAAACACGTACATTGGGAAGTTAGGGTTTTACCTTGCGGATGTCCCCAGAAGTATGATAGGCAACGTCTTCTTCTAGGGACGTTTTGAAAGGGACTTGATATGCTTGCTTTGCCTTAATGAGGTCAAGAGAAGATCTGGTGGAGGCAATTCCCAAAATGACCAATTGTTTGCAGTCAACATCTTGGTGGCTTCATTAGCCAAAAAGGAATCACGCTCAGCAGCATCCAATATCCATAACAACACTGCCTGCTTTTATATTCAAAACATCAAACATTACAGGAAACTGACTTCATAATTGCAACTATCCCCTTTAGTCAAGTTTATCTATACAGAACACTAAAATCAAGTAATATGAAAAAGAAAATTGAAAAGTAGCTATTTGTTAGTGATATTGAAAATTCCAAGTTCTGACAAATGAAATTACCGTGAAATTGAGATTTACATAAAGAAGCCAGATACCAAAAGATTTAAACAGACCACAAATTCACTTGAAAGTTCTTTGTCTAAATCTTTAATAAGATCTTCTCCATAGGTTGCACTATAAGCTTCGCAGAATCACCTTACGCTGAGCTCATTCGTTCCCCATTTCTATGAGCTCATTCGTTCCCCACCCTGCAAAGATATGTCACAGTGACAACAGCTGGATGGACAAAAAAAACACAACTCATGCAACAAGAGGATAAAAAAATGACTCGACAAAATTAAGGAACAAAGTAAATTCCCCTTTATTTGATCACTTCTGCATTATTCAAAATTCCAATTTCGCTATGTATTCATCTTATGCAATAGCTATCTTCACTTATTTCAGACCATTCCATTTAATTCTTAAAATTAAAAACACAAGAGTTGACACACCGGCAAATTATTTTTTTTCATAAGATTAGTTGATACTAATTTAGCTTTTTTTCTTATTTTCTTTTCTATAAGTAGTTCATCCAAAGACAACTTTCTAGCCATTGACGCGGTTAGCAAATTGTAACAGTTGAATGAAGATGAAAAGGTTTGTAATATTCACTCATGAATGGAGACTTCACTTGAGTTTCTGATATTCATCCAGCGGTCATAAATTTACAGGGTGCCCGAACGTGTGAAAAATATGAATATACCGAATGCGGTACCAGAATTGATGAAGCCGAAATAATTAACAGCAACTACAAAAACGAAACACAATAATTCATTCCATGATCTATATGATACGTAATAAAACCAAACCCGAAGAATCCGATGAGGGACATGCGAAAAAGACTTAAATCCAGATTGGATGATCTAATAAGAAAATGAAATGAGTGAGTGGTAACCTTGAAA
The DNA here is from genome assembly GCA_037954015.1 of Psophocarpus tetragonolobus. NCBI lineage: Eukaryota > Viridiplantae > Streptophyta > Magnoliopsida > Fabales > Fabaceae > Psophocarpus > Psophocarpus tetragonolobus. The sequence continues at coordinate 49,541,521 of CM075693.1, read as the reverse complement.
AGCTTTTCGCAATTGCTCAGCAGGAGAAGGAAGTTGAGCAACGCAGCGTGAGTTCACCATCTGTGCCATGAGTGCCAGCTTACAAGGAATTCGCTACCATAAGGGCAAAAATAATTAAGAAAATTTATCTAAATTCACTGTTATTACACACCATTATTATAATTTTAAATGGCTACCTATGCGTTATAATAAAAGATTCTCGACTTTTCTGGCAAGGAACAAATAGTGTTACTTGTAACATTTAAGGGGCCTCCAAGCATGTATGCCTTCTAATTTCACAATAATGTGCACCATTATTCTCAAATGTATCATTGATATATAGTAATGTTAATGTAATGTTTTAAACTTAAATGAGATTAAGTAAGAAAACAAAAAACAGTAAAATTATGTGGAGTTCGATAAAAACTAAAATTACATATATAATTTGCTTATAAATTATTTATATTTCACCGAAACTTAAACGAATAATTTACAAAAAACTTTAACAAAAATAGTCAAGACGAAATTTAAACTTTTATATTTTAAATTTATAAATAAGTGTATTGTTTTGGTATAATTATATTAGGTGTCTCTATATTTTTTAATTTTTAATATTTTGTCCCTTTATTTTAAATCGACGTTATGTTTTCAATTTTAAAATTGTTGAATTTACATCTAACTATAATTGAAACTATTAACGGACAAATATTAACTTGTACATGACACTAATTTACAAATAGACTATAATTTTATGATTTTGAGACAACTTAAATAATGAAAAATAATCAATAATATAATAAAATTGTTCACATATTAACTGAATAATATTTTATGTATTGTCTTACACTAATAATCTCTTTTATTTGTTTCTATTATGAATATAAGTACTACACTAATAATTTAACTATTTATATTTAAATTTTAAAATCTAAAAAAACATGTTGATTATAATAAATAAGAATAAGATTATATTATTTTTATTAAATAGTTAATTTTTTATCTTATTTAGTCTCAAGCAATTAATTGTATCATTATTATCTTAAATAATCTAAATGTAACAAACAATTATCTTTATATAAAATTTATTAGATCATACAATCTGCTAATTATTATTAACTTAAATATTTTTTACTCTAAAGTATCGATTTTTTTACAATATTAACTTTTCATCATCTAATTTTTCTAGTTGTAAATTTTCTTACCTGTAAATTATAAAACTAGGACATGTCGTATTATTAATTTTTATTGTTATATCAATTTAGATACACATTTAATAATGGTTAAATTGAATACAATATTATAATTTAATAATAAGATAAAGTATAAAAAATAAAAATAGAATACACAAAATGTAGTTAAACTTGTCTAGGTAGAGATATTCAAACAAAATCAATGAAGTCAGCTTGATTGTTTTTTCTCCCTACACTTCCATATTTTCTCTCTGCACTTCTATATTTTTTTTAAAATGACAAAATCTTTGGTAAAAAAAGTTAAAATTTTGTTACTTTGCGCCTCTTGTCTTCTTCAGTCTAAATTGACTTATCTGAACTTGTAAAACCAAATATTTTTTGTAAGTCCGGATTGGCAAATTCAGACTCCCTAAAAAATTTGCGAGTACTTGCAAGCGAGAACGAATAATCCAAAGACAAGTTTGAAGAATCCTTAATGAAGAGAATGCTCCCAAGATCCTTGCTCATAGAGGTTCCAAGGTTGACGAAATGGAGGTGGAAGACTAGAAAATGGAGGAGAAGTAGGCGTCACTCTTGTTGAAGGAGATAAGCCAAAGGATGAAGCTAGCCACAAGGGAAGAAACTCTTGATAATAGCATGAAGAACTCTCACTAAGGAGAAAACATGAACACTCTCAAGAACAAAAGAGCTCTCAATTTAGAGAAGTATAATTTTCATTCAAAATGAGTGTTAAAATCTACATGAAAGAGGGAATGCTATATTTATAGAGCAAAGCATGAACCATGGGTTTAGGAACCTCAAGTTGAACATCCAACATGCTTAATTAAGGGTTAGTTAGCTTAATTTAGTGTTAATTTAGCATGTGCTCAATTAACACTAATTTAATCCAACTAAAGATCCAAACATGGCCCTTAAAAAATTGATCTATGTTTCCTCTAGTTTGAATTTGAATTTTGGAGGGAAATGACATGGCACTTCCAAAATTCAAATTCAAATAAGAAGCAACAAGAATCAGCCATGTAGGAGAGAGAAAGCACATGTGGAGTAAAACAAGGGGACAATGGGGCCCACGTATCTCATACATGCTTCATGTGTTGGTTAGAAGGGTGTGAAGAAGAATTAGGGGTGTGGAAATTAATAACCACACGTCCAAATCCTCTTGGACCAGCCCAAACTAATTAACACACTCCACAAGGAGACTAATTACACCTCTTAAAGAAAATAGAACCTATAGGCCAAAATACAAGACTGAAAATTAAACTAGCTACACCCCTATAATCCTAATGACTTAAGGGTTCTTATACAAGCCTAAAAATGGTCAAATTAATACAATTAAATGGAACATTTCCTAAAATAAGCTCCTTGAAGCTTCATCCAAGTCATGCTCCTTTCTTATTGGTCCTAGCTCAAGCCCATGCTAGGCGTGCATGCATCATATCATTTCCCTTGAGGAGGATTTGACCTAAAATTTTGTGGTCTTTCTTCCTCTTTTTCCAATCCTGCGAAAGCACCCGCATAGGAATGAGTATATGATTATGTACAAAAATGTTAAGGGTAGGAGGTCTATAGGGAGACCTCATAGACTTGGGGTGGCGGGGGTATGCACTAAGGTTTAAAAATTGTTTGTTGTGCTTCTGCCTCCACATAACAATTCCCCAAGTGACTCCAAGTTCACTAAAGGCTAATCTCATCCGAGGAGGAAATGAGACAAGCTTAGGTTCCTTGGAGCACTCATCCAAGAAAGTCAAGTAGGCTTTATGTTGTTGTTCACCCCACAAGATGATGATAGGCCTAGAGGTGGACCTTTCTTTCAAGGTCTCTTTGAGTGGGCCTTGAGATTGGCTATGGATAGAAAATATTCGTAGGCCAATCTCTTGACCAAACTTGGCCATATCCACAAATGGGTCTTGAGTTTGTATTTCATTGTGCTCAAAAGTTATGGGCACAATCTTATTTCCTACTTGCAACATGGGAAGGTTGTTTTCAATTAGATTTTCCTTGGATGGCAAGGATAAATCTCCTTGAAGAACAACTTTCTTTTCTTTTAAGTGTTGAACTTGAGGTTCTTGTTTGAGTTTTATGAATAAATGTTCAAGTTCAACACTTGGTGAATTTTCTTCTTTATGTGCAACTAAAGGTTGTGGAAAGATGTGTTCAAATGATTGAGACACAACCTCCACTTGCACTTGTCCTAAGAGAAAAGTTTCTTTAATAAGATCCTCCTTAGGACTTAAGGAGTAATCTTCTTGAAGACCTTCTTCTCTCTCATTTTTAACCAAGTTTTGAACTTGAGGATTTGATTTGAACCTTAAGGATGTAGGCTTAAGTTCAAAACTTGGTGAAGTGTCAAGTTGGACTTCACATTCACCTTTCTCCATCAAGACCTTTTCCAAGCATTGGACTTCACAATTTTGTTTCTCAAAAGGTAAAGATATAAGTCCAACACTTGTTAAAGTGTTTGATGAAGAATCATATTCAAGGTGAATTTGAGATTGTGAGTCAATGTGCTCAAAAGATTTTTGCACAATCTCAAATTCTACTTGTGTTTTAATGGATTGGTTAGAAGATTGACCTAAGCTAGAGTTCAAAACTAGATCTTCGCTAGGCTCACTCTTCTCACCAATCTTTTATTCTAATTTTATATTTTTAGAATTTTCAAGGGTGTGTGTGTGTTTTCTATCTCCTTTCTCCTCTTCTCTCCTTTTCTTCTCTCTTTCCCTCTTGAGTTTTATTTCTCTTTCTTTTTCCTTTTTTTCTCTTTTTATTTCTCTTTCCAATTTTATCAAACTCTTTTCTAAACGCTCCCAACTTTCTTCTTTTTCCTTTCTCCATTTTTTCTCTTTTTCTTCCCATATCTTATCTCTTTCCCACTTTTCTCTTTCCCATTTTTCTTCTCTCTCTTTTCTCTCTTTTTCATAATTTTCTCTCCTCTCTTTTTCCTCTCTTTCTCTTCTTTCTTTTTCCTTTTTTTCTTTTCTTTCTATTCTTTGTTTCCTATATCTCTCTTTTATTTTTCTTTCTCTTTCTCTACATTCTTTTCTTTATTTTTCTATTCTCTCATAGGGGTAGGAAAAAGGAGTGTAAAATAAGGGAGAACTTGGGTCATGGTAAGCACTAGGAGGAGGTTTGTACCAAGAATAGAACTCACTCATCTCACCCTTTTTTTTTGTTTCTCAACTAAAACACCACCTAGAAAACGCAAGAGCATATACCACTAACCTACACGAATTCCTACAAGTGCAAGAGCCTTTGGAACTCCATACACTCCTCTAAAAAATGCATGAAAAAAAGATAAGGTAGACTAAGGCAAAAAACTAAAAAAGGAAAGGGATCTAACGTGCTCCTAAAGGGGTGGAAGGTGGTGTACCACTTCCTCCTTCACACCTTAATTAGCGAGAGACTAAGCTAAATACTTAAGAATAATGGCCTTTTACAAACCAAAGAAAAGAAAATACAATTAAGAATTATCAATTAAGGAATAAAACTAAAAACAATTCTTCAACTGTCTCCCAAGCAATCTCTCCCAAGGTGTTTCACTCTTTGTCCATGCTCTTTCTTTTGTTCAAGTCCTTTTAGCTATTTCAACTCTTCCTTAAGAGGCTACCCTTGTGGAAGGCTTCCTTACTCAAGGCTTACCTACACAAAAGTGGCACCAAACCAAGGCAAGAACCAAAAAAAAGGACAAGCAAAAGTAAAGCAAGAAAAGTATAATTTGAATGGTAAATTATCCAAATGGAACGATTGATGAAGACATGACTCAAAGAATTCAAAGAAGACAAACTAAAAATAAAGGTAGAAAGAAGGCTAAGCACACAAAGGAAATCCTAGAAAAGTTCTAGATAAGGATAAGGACTAAAAATGCAAAATGACACAAATAATTTTCAAAAATTGCACCAATACAAATATGAATGGCTGAATGTTTTAGGTAATGTTTCCAAGCAATTACAACAATATTCAGTCCTCTTTTTCAATTAAAAGAATTTTCTATTAGGTACACCAATTTTTTTCTATGTATTGTTTTTTACTTCTTTGTTTTAGCACTTTTTTATTTTTGTTCTTTCTTTTCAAATTGTCTTTCGAATTCTTCTCTTCTTTTTTTTTTAAAATTTCTTTTGGGTGCACCTAATTATTTTTTTTTTCAGATTTGGTTTGCAAATTTAATGAGGAATAAAGAGGTACTAATCACTTGAAAATTTTCAGCAAGCAAGGCCACACAATTTCCAAACCAAAGATGCAATCTAAGAAAATTTTGGTAACTCAAAGTGCACTAACATTTGAAGTGTTTTAAGGTATGCTTATGAGTGCTTGATTTGTGCATGAACTAACTTGTTTTGCACAAGATTTTGTTCAATAACATTCAGCCAAAACAGCTTCACACACCAAACAAGATTCACTTCAAACAAGCACACTAAAAGCTACTAAAAAAACTCAACAACACACTAAAATTTAGAAGATGAAATTGAGCTATAAATTTTTTTGAGAATTTTATTTAGGAAACATGCTTGAACTAAAAGCATGTGACACTTCTTAACAGACTTAAAGAAGAGAGAAAACCTCTCTTAGAAGCTCAATTTCAAGAAGCTTACACAACACTTTTTCAAGACTCAAAACAACACAAAAATTTAGTAAAACCTAAGGAATTTTAAATTGACAAATTAAGGACTAAACAAGACTAATATAATGACATAACAAGCAGATTATAAAACTGAAAATTAACACCTAAAAACAGAACCAAAACAGAGCAAAAAACTGCACTAGTCTTGATGCAAAACTAGCCAAGGATGTGACCACAATGTTGTGGTTTTTGCCACAGCCGTGTGGATTTATTCCACAACTCCTCTTAGGCTCCAAGCTTAGGCAATCAAGGACTAAAACAAGCACAAATTGGACTGCACAAAACGCTTAAAACAAAACTGGAAACAGAGAATTAAAATTGCACAAAAAACACCACATGAAAAGCTAGTTTCAATCCAAAGCACTAACCACACATGTGTGGTTCCATCCAAAAAATTATGGAATCACTATTTAGTGTTTCTTAGGATTGATCCAAGCATGAACAACAAAAGAGACAGCAAGAATATGCAGCGGAAAAAATCAGATCTAAAACAGAATTATGATTCAATGAAAGAACACAAAAATTGAATCAAAATTTTTAGAAGACGTAGCACAAAACTTGTGCCTAGAATTTTTTTGAAATTTTAGAAGAAAAAATTGAAAACACAACTTCAAGACAAGTAAATGAAAATTAACAAACAAGACGGATGGAATGAAATTAAAATAGAATTGGAGTAGAAGAGAAGATGACAATGCACAAAATGAACCGAAAATTTAAGCAAGATAGGATATAACAAGAACCTCAATCAAAGCCTTAGGCTCTGATACCACTTGATGCATCCCTCCCCAAGGCAAGTTTGAAGAATCCTTAATGAAGAGAATGCTCCCAAGATCCTTGCTCATAGAGGTTCCAAGGTTGAAGAAATGGAGGTGGAAGACTAGAAAATGGAGGAGAAGTAGGCGTCACTCTTGTTGAAGGAGATAAGCCAAAGGATGAAGCTAGCCACAAGGGAAGGAGCCCTTGATAATAGCATGAAGAACTCTCACTAAGAAGAGAACATGAACACTCTCAAGAACAAAAGAGCTCTCAATTTAGAGAAGTATAATTTTCATTCAAAATGAGTGTTAAAATCTACATGAAAGAGGGAATGCTATATTTATAGAGCAAAGCATGAACCATGGGTTTAGGAACCTCAAGTTGAACGTCCAACATGCTTAATTAAGGGTTAGTTAGCTTAATTTAGTGTTAATTTAGCATGTGCTCAATTAACACTAATTTAATCTAACTAAAGATCCAAACATGGCCCTAAAAAAATGGATCTATGTTTCCTTTAGTTTGAATTTGAATTTTGGAGGGAAATGACATGGCAATTCCAAAATTCAAATTCAAATAAGAAGCAACAAGAATCAGCCATGTAGGAGAGAGAAAGCATATGTGGAGTAAAACAAGGGGACAAGGGGGCCCATGTGTCTCATACATGCTTCATGTGTTGGTTAGAAGGGTGTGAAGAGGAATTAGGGGTGTGGAAATTAATAACCACACGTCCAAATCCTCTTGGACCAGCCTAAACTAATTAACACACTCCACAAGGAGACTAATTACACCTCCTAAAGAAAATAGAACCTATAGGCCAAAATACAAGGCCGAAAATTAAACTAGCTACACCCCTATAATCCTAATGACTTAAGGGCGCTTATCTAAAAATGGTCAAATTAATACAATTAAATGGAACATTTCCTAAAATAAGCTTCTTGAAGCTTCATTCAAGCCATGCTCCTTTCTTATTGGTCCTAGCTCAAGCCCATGCTAGGCGTGCATGCATCAGGTGGACGAGAGTGCTACAATCGAGGGTGCATGAAACTGCAGTAGAGGCAAAACGAAGCTGGATGAATGCACGAATGGAGGGTATGAGACAAAGGAGGAGGGGTGCCGTCGGACCTGCGAGACGAAGGAAGAAGATGAGAGAGTGTGGATAAAGAAGTAGTTTAAACCTTTTTTTTACCTAAGCTATTTTAGATATTTCATAGGGTTATGGAAGTGCAGGGAAAAAACATGGAGTTGCAGAGAGAAATTTCACAGTTTGATCCACCATGAATTTGGATCGATCCAGAAAAAATGAGCCCACTTAAAAAAAATAAGAAGTTTCTTTTAGCACCTTCTCATTTTCTATTCACACCCCTTCAATGTTTACAATTTTCTATAAAACCCCAAAACAACCTCATCTTCTTTTACCCTATGTTTTTTTACAAAGCATCATCCAACTCCATGATTGCACACACACGTCTACCCACTTCTTTGAAAAATTAGATTGACTTCTCCATTTCGCACCTTCATCATATTTGAACATATATATTTTCACCTCTATTTTTAGGAACTTTCTCTATCATGTATGTTCAAAGAGAATGATGGTGCTCTTTTAAAGAGGTGGGTAAAGGTATGTGCACAACCGTAAAGTTAGGTGATGTTTTGTCAAGAAACTTAGGATAAAAGCGGGTGAGGGTGTTTTGCGATTTTGCAACAAATTGTATAAATTGAGGGGGTGCGAATAGTAAATGAGAGGGTGCTAAAAGAAGCTGCCAAAAAATTAATGTTGCACATTTTAAGTTTTAATTGTCCATTGCTTGTCCATTCAATTAGTAAGGATTTAGTCACTTTGTCTCTCTGATAAAGTTGCCTCTTTGCACCCTACGTGGCTGCATCGTTACCCTAACCCACCCTTCATGGCCTACATAGAGCCCGACACTACCCTAAACCCTTTGTAGAAAAGTTAAAACTAACTCACAATAGTAAATAAGGTTACAAATTTCTCCTCCACAACTACTATTAGATACCAGTGCTTATGACATCCAAGTTCGTCACCTTTCCACTCACAGGTCAAATTGTTATTCTCTTTTTTTGGTTCCCTCCTTCTAACTTTGTTTTCCTATTTGCATTGATGAATCGTATAGTATAGTTTGTAAGCATATTTTCCACTTACGTGAAATCTACAAAACCTTCTTTTAATTTTAAAATTAAAGCATACAAAATCTTCAAGGTGTTTTTGCCAAATCCTCTAATTGTTTTTTATATGACCACAAATTTTTGTATAAAAGAAGCATAAATTTGGTGGCATATCACATATGAAATGAAACTACCCATTAATTCCACATTACAGATGAAATGTTCTATGTATTATATTGGCTTCTATTTGACCTTATTATGTTGTATATCTTCTTAAATGGTATTGCATAACTTGTTAAAACCCACTGGGGTGATTGGCGAGTCAAGTTTTGCATGGGGTTTAGGGTTTAACCAAAGTGCCATCATTGTACACCTAAAAGATAACTTGTCGAAACATGTTATTTTGAAGGCTATCTGTGATAATTTCTTAAAGCATCTTCAAGGGAAGATTAAACTCTTTTATCTTACCTTATTTTTTTGTAGATCCCGCAATGTCATATCATCCATAAGATCAACTCTATTTTTTGCTCCAATAAAAGATCACATTTTGTGATCTTATAACACTTTTTGTGGACTCCGCAAAGCCCCATCATCAATTTCAATAATTATTTTCAATTTATTTTTAAATAATTTAAATTAAATAATTATATAGTTTAGTTATCAAATAACCATTTAAATTAAATAATTATATAGTTTAATTTATTTTTAAATAATTTAAATTAAATAACTAAATAATTAAATAAATTGTCAATGCCCCATTTTTCTCTCTCGTATGCTCTCCCCTAACGACTTCTTTATTTTTTTTTCTCCCTTTTTCTTTCTTCTCTCGTACGCTCCCCCTTCTCAACCCTTTATTCTTCCACTTTTAGTCGCCCCTCCCCTTCCTCTCCTTTTATTCCCTTTCTTCTTCCACTCCCAATCGTGTATCCTCCTCCTCTCCCTCTCTTCCTTTTCATCTTCCACTTCGCCACCACGTTTCCTCCCTTTCTATCCCTGCCATTGCGAAGACAAACAATCGTTGTTGTGAAGACGAAGACAAAGATCTATGAAGACGAATGACCACCGCAAACCAACCTGAAGACAAATGACCACTATGAAGAATTGTCACATGACCTTCCCCTCTTTGTTCTTCATGTATTTTTTGTTTTATTTTAATTTTATTTTTGTTTGTGCTTGTTCTGACTTCCTTCTCCATTTTTCTTTCTCATTTCTTATTTTCTATTGTTGTGCACACATTTTTGTTGGAAGAGAAAGATAACAAAAAATGTTTATTTTTAGAAAAAAAGTGTTGGTCTTCAATGTTCTTCTACAAGAATAGATCTTCATATGGAGATCAACTTGTTCTCCTCCAAGGGCTATTCTTGGCAAGAATAGTTCTTGGTCTCAAGATCTGTGCTCAAGAACCACCTTGGAGATGCTCTAAGGAAAATGGTTTCGCAAACTTCTACCACACGAGCAACCTTCTACATCAATGAAAAGAATGAATGTGGCTAGTCACTTCTTTCATTTTTTTTTAAAAATTCTAAATATAACAAATGAAAATATAGTTTTTAAGAAAATAAAATAATAAGGATATTGGATTCAGATTTCTAGTGTCTAAATGAATTTTCACCTTTTTAACTATTTTGAATAAAGTCTTTTATAATTTAAAAAAGTTGGAGAGTCTCAATGAATGATTTAGTATAATTTTCTAAGATAATTTGTGTTTTTGGCATATAGACATTAAAATCATTATTTTACTTATTGTCTTGTTAAGTTATTAACTTATCAAAGTCACTTAACTAATGTTGTTCTTTGACACGTGGGCACGATTTTGAACAAGACATTCTCCATCCTGTCAATGCTTTAACAACAAAGCATAAACAAGGTTTGAACCCTAGTCTTGGAACTTAGAAGTTGAAATACAAATGACATACCAATAAACTGGTTCACTTTTTTAATATATTTTTAGACATATATATATATATATAAATATATATATATATATATATATATATATATATATTTTGTAAAATTTTAAAATAATTTAAAACATTTAATGGATGCATAAAGTGGACTTGAATATATATATATATATATATATATATATATTAATTTTAATAATAATGCTAAGGAATTGAGATAATTTATTTTATTAATTTTAGGTTGTGTTTAAAATTTTTAACCTTTTTTCTTTTATGTAGCTTTGAACACTTATTTGAATGAAAATTACCTTTCTTTAAATTGAGAGTTCTTTGTTCTTATAGAGTATTCATGTTCTATCCAATCATGCGAGAGTTTTTTATGCTATTATCAAATATTTCTTCCTTTGTGGATAACTTCATTTTTGGGTTATCTCTTACATAGTAGAAGTGACGCCTACTGCACCTTCATCTTCCTAGTTTTTCACCTTCATTTCACAAGCTTCATAGAACCTCTAAGAGTAGATCTTAGGCAGCTTTCTCCTTGCTCAAGAATCTTAAACCATGGCTTGGAGGAATGCATCAATATGTTCAAATGGGGATACTCCACACCGCTACCTAAGTGCCTTACAACAGCTCAAGGTGATTATGTATTGAGGGAGATTCATCAGGGAGTGTGTGGATTCCATTCGGGAGCTCAGGCCACAATGGCCAAGGTTACAAGGGTCAGATACTATTGGCCTACACTTAAGTAGGATGCCAGAGTCTTTGTTAAAAAGTGTGCATAATGCCAGAAACACGGAAATCTTCTCAAGACTCCACCGCAAGAATTGAAAAGTATTGTGTCACCCTGACCTTTCGCAGTATGGGACGTGGATATCCTTAGTCCTTTTTCTACCAGAGAAAGGGCAATACAAATTCTTACTTATAGCCATTGATTATTTTACGAAGTTGATTGAGATTGAGCCACTATCAACAATGTTTGAAGATTCATTTGGTGGAATATCATATGCCTATTTGGTGTACCTCACATAATTGTTTCCCACAATGGCCGACAATTCATCGATACAGGGTTTGAAGAGTTTCTAAAAGAATTACAGATAACCCATGTCACCACCTTTATCGAACACCCCTAGACGAATGGGCAAGTCAAGGCGGCGAACAAGGTCATCTTGCAGGAGCTCAAGAAACAACTTGGCAAAAATAAAGTAAGGTGGGCTGAGGAATTATCGGAAATACTATGGGCATACAGGTGTATGCCATAGTCAATGACACAAGAAACCCCATACAACCTCAATTACGGAATTGACGCCATGGTCTTAGTGGAGATAGGAAAGCCTTCACTTCGGCAGTAGTTATATGAGGAAGAAAATGACGAGGAGATGTTGGTAGAGCTTGACCTAGTACTATAAGAATTGAGAGATAAAACCGCAATTTATGGAGAAGCTGGCAAAAAGAGAGCTACCAGGAAATATAACAACAAGGTTATACCAAGATTTTTCAAGTGAGGGGATCTGGTGTGGCGAATGCGAGGAGACGCCCGACGAGAGCACAACCTAGGAAAGCTAGCGTCGAATTGGGAATGAACCTTCTGAATCACCCAAAGTCTGGATAAAAGGACCTACAGATTGGAACACCTTTCAGGAGAAGCTCTGCTAAGGATATGGAATGCCACGCATCTCTAATTTTATTACAGTTAATCATTTTCGCATGATGTAACCAGATGTACTATTTTTCCTACTACTGTATTTTTCCCAAGGAGGTTTTGGCCGAAGAAGTTTTAACAAGGCATCCCATTGTTTAGTAAAGGCAGAACTATTCTTATGAATTCTTTGCTCACAAAATTATAATTAGACCACGACACACACAACTTCTATAAAACGAAGTGATCACTCACATGATGGTGGTAAGGCATTTCGTTCATGGTAAACGAGTCTTACTAGTTACGCTTGTAACAAACGAAAATCATCGACCACAACTCGAACAATAAGCAACATGCCTCCGCTAACTGGCATAAAAACTTCTACAAAATGAAGGATAAAATTAACAAATATAGGGTAGGGAAACTTCATTCAAACTATTAAATAACTCCTACTGTATATACCTCGACTATTAATAACCACGTCGATGGATCCAATATACAATGTTATTATGCTAAGCAACCAAACTCAGTAAATGGTGAACTAGGTTCTGTCTACTGATGATTACCATAATAGCTCGTAAAACCGAAGTGTATACACTTCGGCATTGTGATATAATCGGAAGACAGAATCACAATAATTAGTTATATGGACCGAAAACACTAAATTGGGTAGCGTTATCTAAACATAAGACAAACGAAATTAAAACAACAAGTCGATACACAAGACTAAATATATTAATGATTATAAGAAGGGGGGCCTATACCCGGCCCCGGGGTTACAAAAAAGAAGTATGCGAGTGAGACCACAACAATACAAAAGTGGCCTTACAAAACCTAAGTTGTAAACCTCATCCGGGGCCAACTCCATGATACATCTTCAAGGGAGGAAACATTTGGGATATCTTTCTTGGGGACCATACGACCCTTGTAGATTTCATGATTGACATCAAATTGGGCCGCATAAACTTGGAACAAGAAGTCTGCTTGGTGGATAGCCTTTTTGAAACCGTCGATGTGACTCCCCTCTATGGCAACCTTGGCCTCTTTGGTGATCACGTTCTTATCCACCTCTAGCTCGACCTCCCTATTTGTTGCTTCTGCGAGGTTAGATTTGGCCTTCAAAAGGTCCTTTTTTTCCGCCTTTAGCTCGACCTCAGCAAACCTCTGATTGCCCCCTTCCACCGCCAACTTGGCATGCATGTCAGCCAACTCGTCAACAATTTTAGTATTGGCCAACAACACTTCTACAAAAGAAGTCAAGGTGTTCTAAAGGTCCTTCTTCAACTTTTCCACCTCGGTATCTTTTAGGGCGTCTAGATCAACATCTGGCTTAACACCCAGGCCCGATTTGCAGCTTAGTGTAGGTCGCTGCAATTTCTTCTATTGAAGGCCTGTCAACCAAACTAACCTCTTCCAGGGTATACTTGGTTTTTTTTTATTTTGTTCCGCATACCGAGGTCGATCCGGAAGAATCCTTCAGGCATGCATGTTCCAGACGCGTCAACCTGCTTTCCAAAACTCAGAGTTTTTTGAGTTAGTCTTTTGGAGGGGCCTTTCAACCTCTCACTCTCTGATTCCTTTTTCTTCTTCCTGCTGGGGTTAGGCGGAGGAGGTAGCAAGTCTGGCTGACCGAGTACAACCCCCTCCATGATGACTTATTCTTTTTGGCTCTCTTGAGCGCGACTATCGCAAATCTTCTTGAAGGAGAACCGCGATCCTTTCGTTATCTTCTCTGTCATGACGCCTGCAGCGACAACACAAATTAGCCAAGTTAATGATTTAAAAAAAAATACACCAAAAACAATAACTTACTATCTAGCCCAGGACCGAGATCAGCAGAGAGACTTAACTTCAACACAAAGTTGGTATGAAGTTAGCGAGGAAGTTCATCCAAAATAGACAATAACTTTAATTCGTTCTCCAACATATGCGACTTTGGCCATTCACTAAACCGACGAGGATTCTTGGTCCAGTAAAACGGAAAATTAGGTCGGGCCTCCTTATCATACATGTACCTTCGACCTTTAGCCCTTGAACTCACTTTGAAAAACCCTCTCTTAAAATCTTTTAAGGAGTAGGTGTAAGGGGTGAATAAACAAAAATTTTGTTGACCCGTAAGCAAGACCCATGTCGGGGTCTCGCCAAACTGGACACAGTAGTGATAAAGAAATATCCTTGGGTTGGGCTCTATGTACAATGTCCTGCAAAGTGTCCAAAACGAGTGTTGGAAGCCCAGCTATTGGGATGGAGTTGGCACGATGCCACGTTCAATACACGTAGCACGACCATTGTGGACTCATCAAATGAGACGCGAACTTGGAACTTTGAGAACAGATGATTATACATAAAGAAGTTTTCCTTGGAGTCACCTCACCCAAAACACACCCTATCTGACTTCCTACAAGTAGCTATGGTGAAAATGTCTTATTATGCATCTAGTAGGATAAGCTACAAATTATCTGAAAGCCACTCCAAATCTTGGGCCTTTTGATGTTGAGATCAATACGACATAATATGGGGGTTTACCCACTCGTATCCTACAAGCATATGATCCCCGCCAGCCACCTCGGCTATTGGTCCAACAGCTATGGTCGGCTCACCTACATGAGCAGATATTACCTCTATCGAGCTGGAGGCTTCACCTCCAAAAGTAAAGCTCCCTATTCTAGAACTCCAACTTATCCCATCCTCAGATGACTTAGCTCTGGATAACCTAACTATGGAAGACCCACTCGTGCTAAAAGACATTACACACCTTGTTTTGTTTTACGTTTCTCTTGATAAGTTGACTTCGATATTTAATTTTAGGGTACAGTTCGACAGTCAAAAAGCGTGATAACAGGGTAGGCCAACACTCCTATTTATAAACGACCTGACCACGCTACCCGAGGCACTAATTCGCCTTCACCATTGGATCGAGCATAATCAACAGTATTCGTTGGCCCACTTGTCGTTGCGTTACAATGCCTATCACATCTAGGCACCTACCCCATCATGTCCTAGTGTCGCGACGATCCACGTACCTCTAAAACCAAAGGTTTGTTTAGTGATGCTTAACCTTCGTGTGATTCAACATAACTCTAAAATATAGGCTGACTATAACTTATAATATGTCACATTGAGCTTGGGAGACATGTGTACAGGGTACACCCCGAAGGAAGACATGACCTCGAAATTATGCTAAACATGTGATTAATTATGAATTCGGTATCATGAGAACGAAACGGTATCCGACTACACCTCGGAGTTAAACTAAAAACACTTATGTCAGCATAAACTGACGGTTAGAGGAAAAAGCACGATTAACCTAGAATTAGACCTCGATTAGCATCATCATAATAAAAACTCCACCGTAAAAGCTTATAAATAAAGAGGTAGGTAGTACAGGTAAAAAATTACTATTCACATTTATTAGAAACCATACCGAAATATTATTTTACTTAAGCATCAAGTAGTATCAGGTACTCCACTCCGGCCGACAGAGTATTTCCACATCTGAGACTTATTTGGACTACAAATTGATAGATTAAGATACATAAGTAACAATAACCCCTCCTTAACCATCAATTAATACATTTAAAACACCTCGTTATCCCTTTTGCCTCTTAAGAGGGATATTTGCAGTTTACCAAAGTAAAAAATACTTTATTTTCATTTTGTGCAAGAATAAGTTTCGATTTCGAACTTTTCATGGAAGCAAACAAAAGGATAGTATCTAAATACATGTAGGGTGAGAAGAAACAGAGTGGAAGCGTATGCGTATACACATTTTATTTATTTGAAGGAAAAAAGAAAAGCAAAACACGAAAAACGAACACATCCCTTCATTGTTTCTCAAATGGGCCATCGCCTAAAGATACCAAATGTCACGTTTTGATCCAAACAGAAACCCAACCCCTTTGTCTCTCTTCTTAGTGCACAAAGTAGGAAGTAGAAAGTAGAAAGTAGAAACCGCTTCACTCTTTCTCTCTCTGTCTTCCTTCACTCACTGTCCGTACGCTCTGTGATTGCCACGGATGACCACCCTCTGATGAAATGTCAAAAACCCTTCTCACAAAACAAAACCCACTTTAGCATTAGATCCCTCCTTTCCCCTTTCCCTTTCTCAGATCTTCCCCTGCATGCACCATTACTAATTCTGATGAGGTTTTAGCCTTCGCGTCTTTGGATTGATTAGGGAAAGAGGGGTTTGGTTTTCCCGAAATGGGTAGCTCGGGAGAGTCCAACATGAACGGAATCGATGCGTCGGTGGGTGGCTTGGTTTGGGTCCGACGGAGAAACGGGTCGTGGTGGCCGGGTCGGATAATGGGTCTTCATGAATTGTCCGAGAGTTGTTTGGTTTCTCCGAGATCGGGTACTCCCGTCAAGCTCTTAGGTCGTGAGGATGCAAGCGTGTCAGTCCCTCCTTCTTCTTTTTTACTTTTTTTGTTTCTATCCCGTGCTTGTGTTCCTCTTTTTTATTTTTTCAATCTTATTTGGATGCTGTTGTAACTATCTGCTACTGGCTTTCTCATTCGACATGATTGAACTTGAAGTGCCCAGATAATGGAATTCAGAATTTTAGATACTTGGGACTTCGGACAAGCTTTTCTATAATTTTAACAAGATGTGGCTTTATGCTAATGTCGTGGACCATTGTGTTTAAGTGTTTTTCTAGATAGTTCCTTTTTTGGTGCTTCTGGTTTATATCGT
This sequence comes from Psophocarpus tetragonolobus, assembly GCA_037954015.1. Lineage (NCBI taxonomy): Eukaryota > Viridiplantae > Streptophyta > Magnoliopsida > Fabales > Fabaceae > Psophocarpus > Psophocarpus tetragonolobus. The sequence continues at coordinate 49,524,622 of CM075693.1, read as the reverse complement.
TGGAGTATTACAGTGTAGAATTGTTTGCTCAGCTTCTTAATTTTCTTCCCAGCAGCTTCTATTGAGCGGTTGCTGTTTTTTTTTACCCTAGGGAATTTTGCAGCCACTGAGCCATGGAGTGTTTTAACCGTTAAAATAAATATTACTGGTATCTCTATTTTAAAATTCTGCAATGTATTAATTGTGTCTGTCATTGTTAGGAGAAGCTTAGGAGTCAGTTTATGTTTCTCTAAACTTGTGATTGGAATTGTTTTGTTTTTACCACTTTGTTGTTTGTCCAAATACTGGTTGGTCAATGTTAATAATGCAATACCAGCTTTCCCATTCATGCGGAGAGATACGGCTTTCCCATTGTTGTGGAGAAATAATGATCGTTTATGTGAACGAGACTGAATGTGCAACTTTTGATTACATGGAGAAATATGGCTTTCCGTTGTTGTGGAGAAATACACTGAGTGATACTTGTGTTTTTTGTTTGTGGAAAAAGATTAATGTGCAACTTTTTATCAGAATGAGACTTATGAAGTTGTTTTTCTTTTGTTACTTTATATAAGTGGATGTAACTTGTTGGATGTTATGACATAGGTCAAGAAATCACCTTGTAAAGTCTACTTTTAGTTGCTTTTTATATATGATTACTTTACATTCAAGCAAATTAGGTAGGTAATCAAATGCAGTGATCTTAGCTATTCTTCTTTGGCTTTGGTTATTTCATTTTGTATTTCCAGAATCGGAAGTTGAACCATACAGATAGGCTACTCCCTGTATGCTCAGATAGGCTATAAACATACTTTCATATTCTTGTCTAATTTCTAGAACTTGGTTGTTGTCTCCGTTGTTTTGGTTGTGGCTTCCTTTTTCAGCGGAATTGTAAGTTGTTTGTTAGTAGGGAACTTACCCATTTCCCACTATAACTTCCTGAATTTGATTTATATTCATAAAAAAAATTAATCTCTCTTTCCTGTGTACTACAATTGTCTTTCTTGATTTTGTTTAAAATTTAAGGTTTATTGAAATTTGCCTAAGGTTTGATTTGGAAAAACTTCTTTGTGATGCAGGGATTGGTATAATCTTGAAAAATCAAAGAGGGTGAAAGCTTTTCGCTGTGGAGAGTATGATGAATGCATTGAGAAGGCAAAGGCATCTGCTGCTAATTCAAACAAGAAGGCAGTGAAGTATGCTCGCAGGGAAGATGCCATTCTTCATGCTCTCGAGCTAGAGAGTGCTCACCTGGACAAGGAATCATTAAGTTTATGCTCCAGATTAGATAAACCTGATAGTGAACATGGAGGATCAGCAGGAGAATTACAACTCATGTCTAATTCTGGTGAAGACAATGAAGATGTGACTGATGATCTGAGCGGCTCTGATGACAATTCTAATGTACCTCCAGAATTGTCACAATCTGGTATATCTTTTGAAGAGCCTAATCATAATCTTCCTTTAAAGATGCAATCTGTGCAAGGAAGGAGGAGAAGAACACCTAATGATTCAGAAGATGATGGATCTGAAGGAGTCAAGCGAATGAGAGGACTTGAGGACCTGGGAATTAGTGTAGTGTCAAAGAGAAAGGTCCAAGGTACAGGTGCAACTGAGATGGTTCAGCACATTAGTGCTTCACTCAACAATTCAACCTTAGGAAACTGTCTGGCTAATGGAACTTGTCTAAATGGTGGTAAAGGTTATTCTTCCACACTGAAAAGGAAGAGATCACAAGTGGCAAATGTTCATGAATTCTTGAAAAAGAAGAATCGACGCCGACCCTTGACTAAGGTTTTGGAGAGTACAGCCATGGTGTCTGTTCCTGTCATGTGTGATCAGCTTCCCAGTTCAAGCAGTTCTCCACTATGTGGGGTAACTAATGGAGGAGTTTCAGAATTAGATTCTCATGATTTGAAGAAAACTTTTCCAATGACAACACATAATTCAGATAGTCCTGATGCTGCTTATGAGAATGAGACTTCATTAATTGTTCATGACCATGGTAGTGATGATGCTTCTCAAATCAATCATAGGGTAAAGGAAAGTGATACTTCTAGGTTACCAAGGCTAGTTGGCAAAGAAGAACCTGATAAACTATTTGATGTGCCATTTGTTGGGGTTCTACGGGAGGAGGATAAACATACTCCGGGTATACCACAGTATCTGAATTCTGTAGTGTCTTCTGTGTGTTTCCACTTCCCATTGTCACCATGATGCATTGCAGTTCATTATCCTCAGCCTCCCACTTGCTGTTATTATTTTTCCTCGATATTCTGATTTTCATTTTTGGTTTCATGATGATTTAGGTTTTTAGATGGGTATGTTGCACAAGTATGTTAAATAGTTTATGTAGTTTTGCTCGGAACATGAAGTTCTGAAAAGAGATGGAAAATGAATATGGATCCTGAAAGAGGCACAGTGCATACATAATGAATGATTAAATAAAAGTTGAATAAGCTAGGTTGAAGTGTGGTTTTATGGTTAGCTTCTTTATAAGTAAACTTTTGAGATTCATTGATCTTCAAATTTGCACGGGAGCAAGTGGCACTTATGTTACTTATGCTGCAGAATCAATTTTATCTGAAGTATTTAAGTTGTCCCCTTCCCCATTGATTTTGTCACCTGCTTTTGTCTGGTATTTCATGGTTATTGCTCATGTTCCGATATTATGTGTACAAATTGATTGTTAAAAAAAGTTGCATCTTTGGGCTTTAGAGCATGTGTAAATAACTAAGGTTGTGTTTGGTTTTCCGTTTTGGGCCCTTGGAATGATAAATTTCACTTTCCAAAGCTCTAAATGGAGAAGTAATGTGAGAGTGCCATTGGGTTGAAAGTCCATTTAGTTGGATGCAAATTTATTTTTTCTAAACACACACTAAATATAATAATCTTATGTGATTGTGTTCTTTTTCTGTGTTTGCAGTCAATGCTGCTGCTCCCTTATTCCCATCTGTTTATCTTTAATCATAAAGTCCTTTTTTACCTTTTGTTGAAAGCTGTAGGATATAATTAAGCTATAACTTGTATCTAGTGATTCAATTTAACTAAACTATAATAACTTCGCCTTTTTTGCATGTTGTGGTTTGAAAATATGTCTATTGTGAGCTGGATAATTAATATGCACTTATGTAATTTCTTTTGTCAGATTTCTCATTGGTACTGGTTTCTTGTTCATCTGGAAAGCCTCAAGTTAGTGCATTGGGAGAACAGTCTTGTAATGCTAGTCAATGTGAAGGCGTGTCACTGAGAAATGAGGGCAAGAGTGAACGCGGTTGCAGCAGTTCAGCTGCTGGTCACAGCATTGTTGGCCATAGAGCAGACAAAGGTAGTTCAAAGTGGCAGTCAAAAGGAAAGAGGAATTCAAGACATATGAGTAAAAATATAAAACATGTCTCAAGAAAGTATGTGGACACAGACCCCCAATCCAGTGCTTATTTAAACTCAGACGGAATCTATCAGAGTGCTGGTCAGAAAGTTGATTGGAATGGCATGGGTGCCAAGAATACTTCATACAACTGTACTTCTCAAGTTAAATGCAAACCTGTTGCTGAAGGTCAGCTAGAGGGATTGCGGGACTTGAACAAGCATGTTAAGGGGACAACAGCGGAGGCAAAGTTATTTCCTGATGGATCTCTCACACCTCAGAGACTGCTTCCTTATCGCCATTCGCGCTTCACTGTAAACTCCAAATATCAAATGGCAGATTTCCCTGGAAGGAATTATTGCTCCGATGCTTCATTATATGATGTTAAGCTGGAAGTTAAATCCAGCTACCGGCCACAGCATGTCCCTTTGGTTTCTCTTGTGAGTAAACTAAATGGCAAAGCCTTTATTGGACACCCTTTGACAGTTGATGTTTTGGAGGAAGGTCATTGTGATAAAATGTTGAGGGATATTGGATGTGACTTGCAAGTTGGTGATGTCTATTGTGTGACCAAGCCAAACTTGCTAACTGGAAGAATACATTCGAAGAATTCAACTCGTTTTTCAACTAGTAAATCTTCCAAGATGAAAAAAGCCGGGCTGTTGAATAAAAAGATTCGGAAATTGTCGTCGTTGACAGGTCACAGGCAGTCAGTAGAGGACAAAAAACTAGTGGTACATAAGCTCAAGGGTCCTGTTATAGCTTGTATTCCCCTTAAAGTAGTATTCAGTAGGATAAATGAAGCAGTGAGTGGTCAGGCACGGTCCACACACCGTGCATTACCAACATCCAACCCATGACTTGTGAGAAGTTACAATGAATGGATGGCGGTGCGGATAATTGCTTCTTTGGTAATTTCAGAGATTTTGGTTTAGTTCTGCAGACCATAATATTATCTGCTTATTTTTAACTACATGCACAGTTTGCAGCCCTCTGCATATTCTGCCATGAAGGTTGAATCTTCTGTACAATTTCAAGACATTTTCATGTAGAACTAGGAGTTAAATCATCTGAGGCTTCTCTTGGCTTTGTAAATAATGTAACATTGGGTGAGATGTAAAGAGGGATGGTCTAGTATTAGGTGTTTGACCTGATATTAGGTTCTTAAAAAGTAATGAATTAGGATGTTACGGAGGTTCAATAACTACATTTTATACTCATGTTGGATTTGGACTCGATACTTTATGTCGAAGCCACCTCTATGAATCCTACAAGGCTAAATCAAAGAATATTTATGCAATTATGAGAACATTTGGATCAATCCCCATTTCAATTTATTGTGTTTGTATGGAATCTTGTTACTTGTTATGCGATCAATACATATGCTGTTTGCTCTATTTACCTTTTTTTTCTTTCCTGTGTATGTTTATTCTATATTGTGGGTGTTATTTCATGAGCTTTTAAGTATTTAATTAGTTGTTTTCTGGGTGTGATCATTGTAACTAGCACGTAAGAGAAATAAGAGAATAATTATTTTGTCAATATAATCCTTATGTGATGGGTATGTAACTAGCACGTAAAAAAAATTTCATATAAATATTTATATGCTAGTTCTATTTTTTTATTGGTTTAAATATTAGTTTCTTTAATTTGTAGTGGATCTTTTCTTTTGTCCCAGTAAAGCGATACTGAGATTGTAAGGCCATACGATTTTATCTAAACTATATTAACTTGATAGTGTTGAAAGTTAATGTTGACTTGTATACAAATTTAATTGGATGATGAGAAGATAATTAATCAATTGAAATAATTAATAACAAATAAAACTATTCTCAATTAATTAATTATTTAGTTAATAATTTTTAATAAACTAGTAATTCAGTTTTATGTCACTCAATTAAATTTATGTGAAAGTTAGCATTTGTTTTCTAACATTCAACTTTTTCAAGTTAACAATTTACATGAGATTGGTGAATTTTTAACAATAGGGGAGAAATAATATTTGAATTTTAAAATAGGAGGATAAATCTCTATATTTGCAAAGGTGACAAAATGTGCAATAGGTCTAAATTATAATGTATGATACATGTAATATTGTAATAATTTGAAAGTTCTTAATTATTAAACGGCAAATCATAGGTTCGGCATGAAGATATGTATTGAATTTAAGATATTCTTACTGCAGCATTAAACTATTCAAAATACACATTTAATTGTAACGAGATTTTTATTCTAAATTATTTAGGTTTTCGAGTTCAACATAATTAATCCAGTACATTTAATTTTTTTTAATATTGCTAGTTCAAAAGAAAAGAAGAGACGATTTATTAGTACTTTTAATTTCGATATATGTATTTTTTATATTTCTAGTTATAATTGTTCGTATATATTAGTAATAGCTTTCCAATTGTTTGAATTGAGGTATCTCACCCCCAAACTATCATATAAAAAAAAATGATATAGTTAATATATATCATTAACTTGTATAGATTTGCAAAGGGAAAAAATTACTATAGAAGAAAAAAAATTATGTACAAAAAAGGCTATGTAGTCACAACATAAAATAATATTCATCCATCAAAATATAAAGGTCATGGGCAATAATTTGTGATTAAAATATAATTTAAACCTAGTCTATGTTGTATTAATTATGATCATTAAACTCTAAATGTAAAAAATAAATAAAAAAATTATTTTTTTACATTTAGTTTTTTTAAAAATATTTTATATGATAATTATACAAACAAACTTTATGTTACACTTTAATTACATTTATGTCAATTTTTTGGATGATATTTTGTTGTGAAAGACTTAATTCAATAATTAAGAAATGAAACTCTTAAATATAAGAACTTAAAGTTAGGAGGATAAAAACCACATATAACTAAAAGAAATAATGAAGGTTACCACTATTTTTTTAATCTATTTTCTTAAAAAGAATTAATATAATTGAATACATATTTAATGGGCCACGGTTTTTTCTTTCTGGATTCCTTTTTGCATGCCCGTATTTTCAAATCCCCAAAATATCTTCCATAATTTATTTTTTGCCTATATTATAGATTAACTAATTATTTTATCCCATGTCCATAATATAATATTTTATAATTACAAATTATATGATTTACAAAAACTTGTGAATTTGTTGATACATAATTTATAAAAAATGTTTTATGATTAAGTGATCCACAGTAGAGATGAGACTTACTGATCTGTTGATTGCAATTTTCTATTCTTATTCAATTAGTAAGAAGATCCTTCTTCACACCTTAATCACATGGCTTTGCCTTTCATGCCCAAAATGCACTAAACTCATTCCCATAACAAACACATCCCCTTTTATAAGGCTCAGCACAAAAAGCAAAAACCCTACTCTACTAGTAAGCCCAACCGAAAAGTATACGGATAATTGGGTCGGACTCCCCGACCCGATTTCATCAATTTGAGATTAGGGTTTGTTGCTTCTATATATAAGGTGTGATGCAAAACCCTAGTGGTGAGTTGCGGACGAAGGAGAAAATGGCGACAGTTCCAGGGCAGCTGGTGTGGGAGATCGTGAAGAAGAACAACTCTTTCTTGGTGAAACAGTTCGGAAGAGGCACTCAGAGCGTTGAATTCAGCAGAGAGTCCAACAATCTCTATAACCTCAATTCATTCAAATACTCTGGTCTGCCACTCACTCCAATTTTTTCTTCCTTTTTATCCTTTTGTTGAAATTGAGAGGGAATAATTGGGGGAGAGCTAGTGCTTATATTGGGATTTTTAATTTTTGATGTGTTTATATAATTATCTGAATTCGCCTCACTTGCGAAATATTTTATGGATTGGATCAATGTGTTTGTGGCTGAGTTTCTCTGAATGTGATGGTAGGTTTGGCAAACAAGAAAAGTGTGACCATTCAGCCTGTGGGTAAAGATCTGTCTGTGTTGTTGGCTACAACCAAGACGAAGAAGCAAAACAAGCCTGCTTCATTGCTTCACAAATCTGTGATGAAGAAAGAGTTCAGGAGGATGGCAAAGGCTGTTGAAAATCAGGTGATTGAGAAAAAAAATTCTTCCTTCTAGGATGGCAACATGATATGATGGCAGACAATATTTTTCTTCTAATTCCTGAGATTTTGATTATACTACTGTTTCGGAATCGCTTTGATGTTTTTTGTTATATTTTGAGGATGTATCTTTTAGTTTGTTGAGTTATTGTTTTCTGTTAGTTTCAAATAGATCTCGTCTTTATTATCCTATCATGTGAGTGTGTCCCCAGGTGTAAACAAACATAAATTTAGGTTATTGTTCTTGAATTTGTTTAAGATTCACTGCTAGTGTTTTCATTTGGGGCTTGTTTTATGTCTTTGCTGGTTGGTGTATGTTGTGCTAGCAAGGCATTGCAGCAGTGATGAGCCTCTAACATATAAGAAGAATCCTTTTTCGGGTTTCTTCAATGAAATATACATGTTAACGCTTGGCTTCTGAGCTTTCTACCACTTAATAAATTTATTCTCCTGATTCCTTATGCCTTCATGATGTTTAACAGGGGAATATTTATGTTTCATTCCAATCTTCAACTGGTTAATCAATCTCTAATATTAGCATCCAAAATTTCTTTGTTATTATTTTTGGTCTTGGTCTGAATTTTCCGCTTATTTTTCTTCAAAGATGAATCCCCACGAGTAGGCATACTTGAGATTTGCATGGAGGTAGGATTTTTTTTGTGTTGTACAAGATTCTTTTGGTGGACATTCTGCTAGCAATTCGAAAGATATAGCAGCAGTGATGAGCCTCTAACATATATAAGAAGAATACTTTTTTGGGTTTCTTCATTGAAATATACATGTTACGCTTGGCTTCTTAGCTTTTCTATCGCAAGAAATTTATTCTCCTGATTACCGATCCTTTCATGTTGTTAACAGAGGCAAGTTTATGTTTTTTGTTTCCTATTGTGTTACTCTTAATCAAATCTTTAATCTTATCATCCAAAATTTCTTTGTTCCTATATTTGTTCTTGGTCAGAATTTTCCACTTAATTTGCTTGAATGATGAAACCTCATGAGTAAACCTATTTGAGTTTTGCATGGAAGTGGGATCTTTTTTGTGTCACACATGCTTCTTTTGGGTTTTAATGTGAAATCGTTTTCTTCATATTTTCCGATTGCTTAAAATTTTCATGTTTGTTCATATTTTGTGGTGCTGTTACTCCATTATATGCGTGTAGCTACTTTTATCTGATTGTTTTCCAAACAACGTAATGTGCTTCAGGTGGCAGAAAATTACTACAGGCCTGACCTCAAGAAGGCTTCCCTTGCAAGATTGAGTGCTGTTCAGCGAAGCCTGAAAGTTGCCAAGTCTGGTGCTAAGAAGAGGAATAGACAAGCCGTTAGGGTCCCTGGTAGGAAGTGAAAGGGAATTAAGAAGAGTTAGATTGCATTCAACCCTCGATTTTGCCCCTTAATTGGTATTTTTTAGAACTATCCTGGATTTCCTCAGTTGTTTTGAAGTGAAATCATTTGTTGAGTATTCAATATGGAACTTGAACTAGCATGTTATAGCTTTCAACTTTGTTGATTTATGTGTTGGTATAATCGACTTATGGTTGTTTTAAATTCAACTAACAAAATAGTGGGTCTTATACACTCCTATTTTTGCATTAAAGGATGGGTGCTAACCGTCTTTAGTATTGATTGAAAAGTTGTTTTTATTTGATTTGCTTTTAATATTTCAAGCATTATGAATGCAGTTGTAATAGAGCTTGAACCCAGAATCGGTCCAAGTATTCCGGTGTTTGATACGTAGTCAGCACAGTTGCGTAAATGTTCTGTCTAATTTTGGGGGTAACATGTTTAGTTTATTTACCGTGAAAGAACCGGACATCTATGCTTGGTTTGATATGGTAATTATAATAGTCACTTCGCAAAATTTATTTACATTTCCAGAGAAAATGATTAATATCCAAGTTGCACCATCGCTTCTGGTGGTTGCTAAAGCACACCTAATATAAAATTGGATGGACAAAACTTCTGTTTATGAGCAGCTGCATTCGTAGACGTTTTTATCTTTATGTAGTACACGCCACGCAAATATTGTTACGTAGGTGGTATCTTTTAACACAAATATGTTAAAGTCTTGGTAATTAAGGTATTTTGATGCTTCTTTTTTTTTGCTTGAGAGGTTAATTGTAGGCAGGTGTGTGTTGAGTGGAAATAAACTTTTGGCAAATATAAAATTTAAGATATTAAAAGTGTCACATATCCATAGCTTTGTGCTTGTTGAATACTTGAATGGCTGATTTAAATATAAAGAAGTATATAGATTAGTTGGTGAATAAGATTTGTGAATTGGTCGAAATTTATTGTATAGTTATTTGATTTATGGAGAATAAAAATAGTATCGGAACTCATTATTGGCAAACTGCCGTTTATTGAATTCACAAGTGTGACTATTTTTTTGAAAACTTAAGCGTTGAACTATTGTAACATAATAATTGTGCTACCTTCTGGAAGACGATTTAAGTTTGTTCTCGAAATCCTTCTCATCCACACAGCTTGACATGCACATTGGCAGCATCACAAATTCTGATTTTTTGGTTAATTTAGTAACAATTTATTACTTCTTGGACATCTATGATATTGTTCCTGAACTCGAACTAGCTGCCTCAGTTCTTCCCGTCCCTTATAGAAAATCCAAAAACCACTAGCGGTACTTAAATACTTTAGACCAGGATGGTTTTTGGTGTACAACTTTTTAAATTTATATAAACAAAATTATTCTGTTTTAAGTTTTTTAATTTATAAAAATATTATTGTTAACTCTTAATTGTACTATGTTTTTCTATTCAGGAACCAAAGATTGGCTATTGGAGGTGGTAGTTTATGAGGCGGTCAAAAGTGATGGTGAATAATAGTTGGAGGTGACAATTGGTAATAGTGACTAGAGATTAGAGGTGATGGTCGATGTTTGGAGATCGAAGGTGGTTGTCAATGATCAATAGTCAATGTTAGGGGCTGGTGATCGATAGTCATGATGCCAGTTGATGATTAATGGTCGCCAGTGGAAACTTATGATTGACAATCCTAAGGGGCAGTAGCGATCGATCATTGATAACCAGTAAAGTTGGTGAGTTTACAAGTGCCAGCACCGAATGTTGGAGGTGATGACGGATAATTAATAGTTAGAGATCATGACTGGTGGTGGCGAGTGACGTCAAAGGATGAACTTGAATAAGAAACAAAAATCTCAAAATAAAATTTATTGTTTTTGAATTAGATAAAAATAATTTGGAAAATAATTGAAAAACCAAATCATAACCATTTTTGTTGAATATGTGGTTTTCAAAATAAATTTCAAAACAAAAAACTAGAAATTTAAAATTACCCTAAACAAAGCATTAATATTCTTTTAGTAGTTTGCAAATGTAATTCGGTTGATTTTGACATAAAGCTTACTCTAAACATAATATTCAATCTCATAATTGTAAGGTATAATAAGCTTCCAACCGTCTCCCTTAAATAAGTATTATTTATTGTTGCACCATCAATGTTTTTATTAATCTTAAAATCTAGAAAATTGGACTTTGCACAAATTTTTTTTTAGACATTTTAAACATTTCCAAGATGTCTCTTGACATATCATCTTTGACACAAGAAAATTCCTTCACTTTTTGCAAAAATTCAATGCCAAGAAAAAATCTCATCTTACCTAACTATAAATATGTCATGCTTTTTTACTAAATAAGATTTTTTAATTTGGACATTTTTTAAATCCTTTATAAAATGAGATTTTATATGACTAAATTAAGCTCTTAATGCTTACTTTAAGTCATTCAAGGCTTTATGTAGTTTGTAAACCTTGTGCGTTTTCTATCCTTTCACGTATCCCTTTGGTTGCTCAATGGTAGTCATTCTCGTTCAATTCATGACTCATTGACCTAAGTGAGTTTTTTTTTTTAAATAAATACCTAAATGATCTATTTGAAAGATATTTATCAAAGTGAGTTTGTTTTTAGATTTGACTTGGTCAGAACCGCAATTCTCACTTCCATTTTTAGTGTTTTGACCACGCCAACTCGAAAGCCACATGTCTATTTAACTAATGTGACACGAAAAATGCAAATGAGTATTGAGGTTTGTCCAACTCAAACCTAAAAACAAACTCACCTAAGTAAATATTTCTAAAACAAACTCATTTAGGTAATTATTTAAAAAAAAAAACTCACTTAGATCAATCACCCTCAATTCACCATGAATAAATGTAGATTTAACAATCAACTGATAAAGGTTGCATCCTTTACATGTTGTAAGAACCACAATCATCCTTACCTTATCTATTTGTGCAATTAGGAAAAGACTTAAGAAAAATTAATAATACATATCATTGAAAATATTCCTTAGCCTCCAATTGAGATTTATACTTGTCAACTTCACTCTTATTTAATTATGTTTTGAAAATTCATTTAATTCCAATTGATTTTGCTATAGATTGTAGATTCATGAGTTCCCAATTTTGATTTATTTGACAATTCATAGCCTTTCTAGATTTCTCATGCTTTACCACTTCCCCAAATAGAGTTGGATTGTAACTTATAACATCTTATATTATACAGACCTTTGTTTTTTCTTCTTCACTCAATACCTCACTAGTAAAGAATCTCCCATCTAAGTCGTCTTTGCTTTTCTTTCCCTTGAATCACATTTTCTTGTGATTTTCCTACTTCCTTCCTAACTTCACTACCCCTTATTTTACTCTCATCATTCTCAGTCCTAATATCAATTTGCAAAGTTTCCAACCTATCTTCATCAACCTCACCTCCATGCTCCCTCTAACTTTCATCACTACTAAGATCATCATCATCCCAAACCAACTATGCTTTTATTATCTCTTTATATTTTGGACCCTAATCCCAACTTTTTTCTTCCTCAAGCATTACATCATTACTAATAACATTGTTTTTCTTCATGGGGTCAAAGACACAATAACCCTTTGACTCATCATTCACTCCTAACAAAATACAAGAAAGGCTTTTATCATCAAAGTTTACCTTGTTTTGTCTCTCGAATATGCATGCTATACAACCTCAATTTTAAAGGTGTTCTACAATGTGCTTGATTTCGCTCCAAGCTTCCTAAGGAGTTACAGTGTTCACAACAAGTGTTAGGCATTGATTCAACAAATAGAATGTCCAATTTATAGTTTTAGTCCAAAATAGTTTGACAACATTTTTTGTCGAAAGCATATAATGCATCATGTTCATAACAATTCTACTTTTGCTTATGCTAATTCATTTTGGTGTGGTGTGTATGTTGTGGTAAGTTGCCTCTTTATCCTTTCTTCTTCACAAAATGATTTGAAATTGAGAGAGTTAAACTTTACTTCTTCGTTTGTCACAAATACTTGATAAACGTATTTTCTTTTTTTTCAACTAGTTTCTTGTAAGTTTTGAAACACTTAAAAACTTACGATTTTTCGACAGGTAAATAAACATATCTCTTTCGACTATAATTAGCTATAGAGCTTAAAATATACATTTCTTCACTAGTTGAGATTGACTTTATTGGTCTACAAATATCTGCATGTATAAATTCTAAAACCTTGCTAGCACGTCAGTTGCTTTTCTTGTGGATTGAATTTGGGTGTTGGTTTCTTGTGAAGCAATCAACATAAGTGACACTTAAAGCTTCAGTGAAGGCATTTCGTGCACCATTTTCTTTGTCTCTAATGTCTTAAAACCCTTGTAATTTAAGTGACCACACCTTTGATGTGAAAGGTAAATGAGATGAAAGGAAGTATATGGACATTCTTAAACCTTACTAGCACGCTAGTTGCTTTTCTTGTGGATTGAATTTGGGTGTTTGTTTCTTGAGAAACAATCAACACAAGTGACACTTGAAGCTTTAGTGGAGGTATTCCATGCACCATTTCTTTGTATGTAATGTCGTTAAACCTTTGTAATTTAAGTGATCATACCTTTGATGTGAAAGGTAAATGAGACGAGAAGAAGTATGAAAACATTCTTAATAGGACCAATGGTGTTGACACTTTCATTTAAACAAATAAACATACAGTTGACATTCATTTTTGCATGAACAATCAAACTTTTGGATGGATGATAGATATTACATATATCATTTTTATGAGAATTGAAAGACCTTTTTTCTACAATTTCCCCATAATCAACAAATTGTTTTGGAACTTTAGACATAATATACATCTCGAATAAAAATTATAGTCTTATTAAATACCAATCTAATAATACCTTCCAGTTATAAACATCTAAGAGTTATTTCCACACTGAACAAAGTGTTGATCTCTTCCTTCCATGTTTGAGAAATACCTTTGTCTTCACACATATTATTAAAACATATTAAGTCCAAGAACCATGCATTATTCCCTTTGTCTATATTTGATTCTAGAAAATCCATCAAAACAAACTCATCTTGTTCATCCACTTAATATAATTTGTTTTTTTGTTCCATTTAGGAAATTCATATTGAAAATGCCCCAAATTGTGGAACTTGAAACACTACAGACATCAAAGAGTTATTTCTACACTTAACAAAGTATTGCTCTCTTGCTTCCATATTTGAGAACATACATTTGTCTTCACACATATAATTAAAACATCTTGAGTCAAGAACCGTGCATTATTCCTTTTCTCTATATTTGCTTTTGGAAAATCCATAAAAAGAAACTCATCTTGTTCATCCATTTCTATATAATTTGTTTCTTTGTTTCATTTAGGATATTCATATTGAAAATGTCCCCAATTATGGAACTTGAAACACTATACTATGGCCTTTCAAAAAAATTACATCTCTTTTTTACATCCTTTATCTCGACATGTTCCTTTTCCTCCATTACTTTTTAATTTGGGTGCTTATTCACAATCTTAACTGCCTATTTTAAACTTATGTTCATGAACCACTAGAGAGCTTACGAGCTTGTCAATAAACATTGCCTTATGTCCTTGAACTCCTTGATCAAACCACCACATAGGTGAATATCTTCTTTGAAGAATTTTCTCCACCACCTTTAAGTTAAACATGTTCTTTCCATTGCTTCTCATTTTGTTGGCCACTTCCATTACTCTATCAAAATATTTAGTAATGGTTTTTGTTTATTTCATTTCAAGCACTTAAAACTCCCTTCTCTAAAGGGTTCAACAATGACTTCCTCTCACAACCATTGCCTCTAAATTTTATTTTTAGTGAATTCCAAATAATTTTGGATGTGCACTTGCCCAAGACCTATTCGAACATTGATCTATCAATGATCATGTAAAGATTACCTTATGATCTTTGTGAAAATAATGTCCAACTTCTCCAATTTTGCATAAGTCAAAACAACTCCTTAACTAGGCTGATAAAAAACTACTTTTAACCAACCTCCAGAAACCTTTAGCACAAAGAATATTCATTATTAACTCACTCCAATGATCATAACAAAGACCATCAAATTGAGGGTTTTTTTCCAAAATCTTTTTGTCATTCATCTTCTTGCCTTTTAGCCAAGCTACAACTTGGTGGTTTTTATCAGGTCCAATAAGAGTTTTGATACCAATTTATATAGATTGAAAGAAGTATATGTTCTTGCAAACTGATGTTATTTTGTTGAATTCAAAATTACTATTTTATAGCCTTTGCATTATAGAAAAATAATTCACATATAACTACATGATACATGACAACTGGAATAATTTAAAAGTAACAAATTCCTAAAAATTAGGACTTAATGCATAGAAACTATATGAACATAATTGGAATCATAACTTCTAACATCAAATGATAATAACAAAAAATATCTTCATAATTTATTTATAAGGACATGAAAAAAGTAATTTAATGTAAATATTTGAACATCTCTTATTTTTTAATGATTATTTTGATCTCCCTCACGAGATGTTAATGTATAATTTGAAGGGATTTGTTTTTAAATACATATGAGTGTTAGTGTAATATTTTTAAACTAAAAATTTGAAATAACTCTAGAAGAGAGGTTGAATACAACTATTAAAAAAAATTTCGCAATCATTTTCAAAAACACTTTTTCAAGAAACTTTATGGAGTTTCTTGAGTAAGTAGGTTCACAAAATTCTTTTATAAAAAAATTTAATAATAAAACCAGTTGGTAAATATAAACATTGTAATAACATTGCAAATGAGTATTTTTATAGCGATTACTCAAATTGAGTTACGTTCAATTCTCTTCCAAGCATCTCTTGGATTATGCAATACAAGTATTGTTTACATCACTCCTCGATTACAACAAGTACACCAACTACTTTTGGTTTTATACTTAACCTCGCTTTTTATAGGCAATGAGTTTCATAGTTCTTGAGAGATTTAGTTGAGTTGTCGCTTTTTGGTATGAAGCTTTTATGTGAAATATGTTGAGTACTTAGACTGAGGCGTTACTCATACAATTGTATCATTTTTTACATTCTTCCCATTTTTACCCACTCCATTATTTATGCTGGCAATGAGTGTATTGATCAAGGATATGAATGTTGGAATCATTTGATTGTTCTTCGAATAGCGAGGTTCTGGTCAATCATCATAAAGTTATACCATTGGATGTTTCTGCTTTGTAACAAAGCTTTTGTCTAGTGCATGAAACTTCCGTATAACATAAGATACTTTTTAGCTCTACATTGCTAGACACTTATAAAATGTGTTTTGTTTGTCATTTCAACTAACTGAAAGTTGAAAAATTAATTGAAATGATTTAAGCTTCATTTGAGTAACAAAATACAGGAGCTACTAGTTTTTTTAAAAAAACCATTCCAAGTAGTTTTTCTAAAAGATCTTCTACTTTCATCTACTAACTAGTTTATTTTTACATGTTTATAATTTGTTAATTAACACATTATCTCCCTTAATTCTCTTTCATCATATTATACAATCTATTTCCTTCATTTCTCTCTTATTTATCAATGTAATTATAGTAATTATAATATAAATATATAATTATATAAAAATATAATTTAAATATTTAATTTAAATTTATATATTTAATTATAGAAACTATAATTTAAATATTAATTATAGTAATCTATTGTTTAAATATATAATTACATAAATTTATAATTTAAATGTGATTATATTTTAAATATATAATTATAATAATTTATATTTAAATATGTAATTAATTTATATTATTAAAATATGATAATTATTTTAAATACCTCATTGTTTATATGATGATTAATTATGTTTTTATTTGTCATTTAACAACTTTCAGCTAGTTGATCACCTAATTTTACCAAATACTTAGAACTAACTTTTCAATTTTCAACTAGCTTGACAGCTAGTTTTGGCAAACATACCCATAATTAGATGGTTTGTTAGTCTTGATAGCTACTGATCACTTTGTGATTAATCAACACATAAGGATAACTTTGTGTGACATAGTGGTTGTAGAGTGCATTTGCTTTGTGTTTCGAGACAACATTATAAATAACAACTGTACTTAGTTGATTAGGCACATTGTGAACCTTTATATATTGATCATTGCATGTGACCTTCTTATGGTGATTCCTTATCAAAAAGTCTTCCACCTATCAAGTTCTGATATGTCACTTCTTGCAAAAAATTTTCCAATGCGTGCTCTTCAATTATTCTCACTAGAGCGCATGGTTATCAAAATCGCGAGTTAACTCGTAAAATCGTACGAGTTTACAAGTCCCAAACGAGTTAAATCGTAGTAAAATTGGAAAAGTAGTAAATTCGGTAAAATCGGAATAAACTTGGTAAAATCAGAGTAAACTCGTGAACAAACTTCTTACGTGATATTTTTCTATGTTGACTCTAATTTTAAATGTTTTGAATATAATTTGTTGTTATGTCTAAAAAAGTTTTGAAATTTTAAGTGTTTCTACTTTAATTTCTACTTATTTGGAGTAATTTAAATTTATTATGTGGATTTGAACTTGTTATGTATTGAAAACTTTCAATGAGCTACTTATGCTTTGGCTTGTGTTGGTTTTCTCATTTTCTAACATAAGTCATCTTATCCACTAACATGTATAACCCTTCTCATAGTCTGATGCGCCTGACTTTCTTATGGTCCGACACCTGTTGATCTTC